>JAZKJV010004713.1:0-410000 GCA_037367405.1 Ottelia alismoides
TCAGAATTCCTCAGCCATGGCGGCAAACAGAGGCCGCGGATTTCATCAACAGGGCCGTGGACGTGGACCTCGTGGAAGGGGTGGCCGCACTAGGCCAACATGCACATATTGTCACCGAGTCGGACACAATGAAGATACATGCTATTCGAAGCACGGATTCCCTGCATCTGCACGAGCCGCTGAGCAGATAGAGCCCCCATCTGCTGCTACCTTGGATCAACGATTTGATGATCTAGTTGCCCATCTCAGGGGCATCATCCCACCATCTGGTCCAGCATCGACTACAGAGAGCCATACTGATGCTGCTGCTTCTGCCTCTGCATCTACTAGTACTTCAGGTAGTACACTTGCACTCCACAGTAGTAGATCTGATACACTGCCATGGATCATGGACTCGGGCGCTACACATCATCTATGTGGCGACCAGAGTCTACTTACAGGATACACTCGGATCCCTCCAGGACGGACAGTAGTGATTGCTAATGGCACACATTCCCCTATCACTGGTCAGGGGGAGATTAGATTGACATCTTCTATGCAGCTCAAGAATGTCCTACATGCACCTGATTTTTCTATGAATCTGTTGTCAATTAGTCAGATTACGAAGGATCTCCATTGTCGAGCTATTTTTGATCCATCTTCTTTGATTTTTCAGGACATCCGTACGGGCAACGTGATTGGTCGTGGCTATGAGCAAGGAGGCCTTTACCGTCTGAACCAGACCCCATTTGCCGGAACCACATCCTCTCCTGCTGGACAAGTATCTCCTCTCCTATGGCATCTGCGTTTTGGTCATTTACCGCTTCAGAAGTTGCGTCGAGTTCTACCCTATGTTCTCTCTCACACACCTATCCAGTGTGAGGCATGTCAGTTGGGAAAGCATCACAGGTCGTCCTTTCCTAGTCGTCCAGGTCGGAGTAGTAACTCCAAGTTTGAGTTGTTTCATATAGATGTCTGGGGTCCGAGTCGTGTTCCCGATCATCAGGGACACATGTTTTATATTGTATTTGTGGATGATTTCTCGAGAGTGTCATGGGTATTTCTTATGAAAAATAAATCTGAAGCAGGAAATATTATTATCCATTTTCTTAATGAAATTCAAAATGTTTTCTCCACATCTGTAAAACTTGTGAGAAATGATAATGCTTTAGAGTTATGCACCCACATTTTGGCCAATTACTACTCCTCAAAAGGGATTATTCACCAAACCTCTTGTGCTCATACATCTCAACAGAATGGGATTGCTGAAAGAAAACACCGTCACCTTCTTGATGTCACAAGATCTCTTCTTATACAGAGTAATGCTCCCTACTCCTACTGGGGTGATGCAGTTCTTACTGCATGTTACCTAATCAACCGTATGCCCTCGTCTGTCTTGAATGAACAGATTCCTTTTTCACTCATTTATCCTGACAAGGATTTGTTCGCTCTTACTCCTCATGTGTTTGGGTCAGTCGCGTTTGTCCATCGGTTGTCGCCTGGTACTGACAAGCTCTCTCCTAGGGCTGTCAAGTGTGTCTTTGTTGGGTACTCCAGAACTCAAAAGGGGTACAAGTGTTTTGATCCAGTGCGTCGGCGGTATATGATCAGTGTAGATGTTACATTTTTTGAATCTGTTATGTATTTTTCAGCATCAGGAGACATGCAGCTACCACCTATACCTCCTGATGCCGTACTCATGACACCACCACCACCAACGTCACAAATACCACAACCGCCACCGCCACCACCACCGCCACCGCTAGTCTCACCACTTCCATTCCATTACACCCGCAGGCCTCCTCCAGCTCATGGTCCTGACCCGTCAACTAGCTCGCCTATGGTATGTAATGAAAATATTAATGTTGATGGATCTGACGACATTTCTCAGCAGGATGTATTGCAGGAGCATGATGAGAATACATATGATTTGGATGTTCCAATTGCTCTAAGGAAGCCGAAGAGAAGCTGCGCCAAATATCCATTATCAGCAGCAGTGTCTTTTGAGAGGCTATCTGGAGACTTCAGGACGTTTGCGTTGGCACTTTCAGCTACAGACATTCCACGGAATCATCATGATGCGTTGCAAGATGCTAGATGGCGGCTAGCAATGGAAGAAGAAATGGCCGCACTTCAATCCAGAGGAACCTGGAGCTTGGTTCCTATACCTCCAGATGTCAGCCCGGTGAGTTGCAAATGGGTGTTTACAGTGAAGCACAATGCAGATGGCTCCATTGACAGGTACAAGGCCCGCCTTGTTGCACGTGGCTTCACACAGACATATGGGGTGGACTACCTTGACACATTCTCGCCTGTGGCGCGTCATTCCACTATGCGGATCCTGTTATCAGTTGCAGTTGCTAGAGACTGGCCGCTTTATCAGCTGGACGTGAAGAATGCATTCCTGTATGGCGACTTGCAGGAGGAAGTCTATATGCAACAGCCACCTGGTTTTGCTGTTGAGGGGGAGTGTTCCAAGGTATGCAGGTTACATAAGGCCATCTATGGCCTTAAGCAGAGCCCCAGAACGTGGTTCCAGAAGCTTTCAGATCTGTTTGAGAAACAAGGATATAAACGCTCCAATGCTGATCATTCCTTGTTTGTACAGAAGACGGCCAGAGGTATCATTGTAATCATGGTTTATGTTGATGATATCTTGATTACAGGAGATGATGAGCAGGGCATTAAGCAGGCAAAGGAAAGGCTGGGGACCGAGTTTGTCACCAAAGACTTGGGAGTCCTTAGATATTTTCTGGGGCTGGAGTTTGCTAGAAATCCATATGGATTAGTAATGTCGCAGAGGAAGTATGTTACAGATTTATTAACTGAGACAGGTATGCTAGGGTGTCGACCTGCTACGACACCAATGGATCCCAGCATGAAGCTTTATGATGATGACACAGAAGAGGTGGACAAGAGAAGGTACAGAGAACTGGTAGGCAAACTACTGTATGTCACGATCACTAGACCTGATATATCATTTGCAATGAGTCGTGTGAGCCAGTTCATGGAGCAACCACGTCAAGTCCATATGGATGCAATACATATGATTCTGAGATATTTAAAATCATCTCCAGGTGCAGGCTTGCTATTTAAGAAAGGAAAGGAGATCTCTATCACGGCATGTGCTGATGCAGACTACGCAGGATGCCCCAAGGACAGGAAGTCCACATCAGGATTTGCAGTCTATGTCGGAGATGCTCTAGTCTCATGGAGAAGCAAGAAACAGACAGTGGTAGCTAGATCCAGTGCTGAATCCGAATACAGGGCTATGGCCCAGGCTAGCACAGAAATGATGTGGGTAAAATTTTTGCTTACAGATCTATGTCTTGATATACCTCTTCCTATGATGTTGGAATGTGATAATCAAGCCGCCTTGTTCATTGCAAACAATCCAGCCTTTCATGAGAGGACCAAGCACATTGAGGTTGACTGTCACTACATACGTGACATGGTACAGAAGGGGTTCATTGCTACATCTCACGTCAAATCAGAGAATCAGACTGCTGATATTTTCACCAAGGCATTACTTCGAGGCCCATTCCAGAAGTGTGCGTCCAAGCTGAGCATGATTGATATCTATGCTCCATCTTGAGGGGGAGTGTTGACACATACTTGTACCTCTTCGTTTATTTACTGTTTTAGTTGTCTTCTTTATGTAATTTACCCATAGGCTACTCTCCTATATAAGAGAGCCTAGGGCGTATGGAATAAGCATCTCATTTCATTTTTTTCCCAACAGGTTTTAAAACAGAACCCTGAAAAATCCTTTTTTTGCAATCACAACCTAATTGGGCCTAAAATATCTTCAAGGCCCCCATTTTTTTCCAGCAACTATAGCCTGATTGGGTCTATACACTCGGTCCTTCATTTTTTTTCCTGCAACAGCCCATCCTTGGGCCTTAAAGCCCATCATCAACCCATTTTTTTTGTTGTTATAGCAACAACAAGGCCCAGTTTAAGCCCCCCATAGATTCTAGCTCTGCACACCTTGGCCATCACTCTAGCTCTACTCATGAACCACATGAAGGCCTTCACATGCAGTAGTGCCTTAGAATCGCATAACTAGCAATCCCATGCACATTCTCTAGTATCAAGATCGAAGGGGTAGATAACCCCTTTACGCCTTCTTGGCTGAGGAGTGACCATCCAACCACAACCAGTGATCCTGGCCTTCATATGGACCCTCCATATTGCTTAAAATCTTCATCTTGTTCAAGAAAGACTGCAACCTCAGCTCAGAGAAGCTAACCAAAATGGGTCCCAAGCACCACTGGATCAAGCATCCACAACACACTATCTTGGCTGGCCGCCATGACAAAAAGCCTCAGGAACAAATGGCATAAAGTTCCGTTTTCGGACCTGTCATCCTTCGAGAACCTAAAGGATACACGAGCAATGATATTGTATATCATGATGATAACATATATTAGTGCTCAGCCCTAATGTCTCCCTCTAGCATTGCTACCACACACCACCACCAACTTTAGTGTCACTAATGACTGCTACCGTCATAAAAGAAGCAGTGTCTTCCTTCTTAAAAAAGAAACACCACCATGGCCACCCCACAGGTAGTGACACTGTCACGTAATATCACCTAGGTAGACACAAATACTTCTTCTAGTTACAGATAATGCCTCTAATCACGATGCAGCCACTTAAGAGACCCACTGCTACAGGAGCAGTCAAATAATCATTGTGTTGATTTTAAATGTTTAACTGAAGTTGGCATTTCCTTGTATAGATCTCCAATGAAGTTATACGATACATTTCCTTGTATAGATCTCTGATGAAGTTATATGATAAAAAAATTGAACGGAAAACACATACATCATCATCTTGGTATTAGATCATCAGAAGAAGCACATCTCGACATTGATTTCTGCTTCACTAGAGATCTCATCCATCAAGGATTTCTGCAGACTTCAAGTGTTACTTCTACGAACTAAAACGCAAAAATGTTCACTAAGACACTCTTCATAGCTCTTTTTTTCACAAGACTCAATGACATCTTCCCATACCAAGGGAGGAGAAAGAAATCACTCCGCACCATGCTCCTACTATGGATTCACTTGGATTTTTTAGGTAAGTGGCCTCTGGTACTCGTCGATTCATTTACCGCTAGCAAACGAGTAGTTCCTGGAACAGGAGGGCTTTCATCTTCTGGCAACTCCCATGGGGCTGTTTATTTCTTTTCCTATCCCCGACCCTTATCGGGATGATAATGGACAACTTGCCTCAGAACCAAAGCCGCTTTGCCCTTGTAGTTTGTCCCAGGCAGACCATGTTAGACATCTATGCTGTAGCTTGAGGGGGAGTGTTCGTGTAAATATGGTTAACTCCCTTGAGGGTAGTTTTGTAGTTTCTAACTTTCTATTCCAATGCTATCTCCCTAATCCTAGTCTCACATTATTATTTTTGAACATAAAATAGGGTGAGGTCACAAGAAGGGGTTCACCTAGAAGCTTTACTAGAAATAAAAATATACAAGTTTTCATAATGTAATGCCAAGCTCTATGCAAAGCTGTTGGGAAAAAATGAATGAGATCATCTATTCCATAAGCCCTAGGCTCTCTTATATAGGAGAGTAGCCTATGGGTAAATTACATAAAGAAGACAACTGAAAAATAAAATAACAAAGAGGTACAGGCATTCTATATGCATCAACACTCCCCCTCAAGATGGAGCATAGATATCAATCATGCTCAGCTTGGACGCACACTTCTGGAATTGGCCTCGAAGTAATGCCTTGGTGAAAATATCAGCAGTCTGATTCTCTGATGTGACGTGAGATGTAGCAATGAACCCCTTCTGAACCATGTCACGTATGTAATGACAGTCAACCTCAATGTGCTTGGTCCTCTCATGAAAGGCTGGGTTGTTTGCAATGAACAAGGCGGCCTGATTGTCACATTCCAACATCATAGGAAGAGGTATATCAAGACATAGATCTACAAGTAAAGATTTCACCCACATCATTTCTGTGCTAGCCTGGGCCATAGCCCTGTATTCGGATTCAGCACTGGATCTAGCTACCACTGTCTGTTTCTTGCTTCTCCACGAGACTAGAGCATCTCCAACATAGACTGCAAATCCTGATGTGGACTTCCTGTCCTTGGGGCATCCTGCATAGTCTGCATCAGCACATGCCGTGATAGAGATCTCCTTTCCTTTCTTAAATAGCAAGCTTGCACCTGGAGATGATTTTAAATATCTCAGAATCATGTGTATTGCATCCATATGGGCCTGACGTGGTTGCTCCATGAACTGGCTCACACGACTCACTGCAAATGATATATCAGGTCTAGTGATCGTGACATACAGTAGTTTGCCTACCAGTTCTCTGTACCTTCTCTTGTCCACCTCTTCTGTGTCATCATTATAAAGCTTCATGCTGGGATCCATTGGTGTCGTAGCAGGTCGACACCCTAGCATACCTGTCTCACTCAATAGATCTGTAACATATTTCCTCTGCGACAATACTAATCCATATGGATTTCTAGCAAACTCCAGCCCTAGAAAATATCTAAGGACTCCCAAGTCCTTGGTGACAAACTCGGTCCCCAGCCTTTCCTTTGCCTGCTTAATGCCCTGCTCATCATCTCCTGTAATCAAGATATCATCAACATAAACCATGATTACAATGATACCTCTAGCCGTCTTCTGTACAAACAAGGAATGATCAGCATTGGAATGTTTATATCCTTGTTTCTCAAAAAGATCTGAAAGCTTCTGAAACCACGCTCTGGGGTTCTGCTTAAGGCCATAGATGGCCTTATGTAATCTGCATACCTTGGAACACTCCCCCTCAACAGCAAAACCAGGTGGCTGTTGCATATAGACCTCCTCCTGCAAGTCGCCATACAGGAATGCATTCTTCACGTCCAGCTGATAAAGTGGCCAGTCTCTAGCAACTGCGACTGATAACAGGATCCGCAGAGTGGAATGACGCGCCACAGGCGAGAATGTGTCAAGGTAATCTACCCCGTATGTCTGTGTGAAGCCACGTGCAACAAGGCGTGCCTTGTACCTGTCAATGGAGCCATCTGCATTGTGCTTCACTGTAAACACCCATTTGCAACTCACCGGGCTGACATCTGGAGGTATAGGAACCAGGCACCAGGTTCCTCTGGATTGAAGTGCCGCCATTTCTTCTTCCATTGCTAGCCGCCATCTAGCATCCTGCAAAGCATCATGATGATTCCGTGGAATGTCTGTAGCTGAAAGTGACAACGCAAACGTCCTGAAGTCTCCAGATAGCCTCTCAAAAGACACGGCTGCTGATAGTGGATATTTGGCACAGCTTCTCTTTGGCTTCCGTAGAGCAATTGGAACATCCAAATCATCTGTATCAGGCTCCTGCAATACATCCTGCTGAGAAATGTCGTCAGATCCATCAACATTAATGTTTTCATTACATACCATAGGCGAGCTAGTTGACGGGTCAGGACCATGAGCTGGAGGAGGCCTACGGGTATAATGGAATGGTAGTGGTGAGATGAGCGGTGGTGGTGGTGGCGTCGGTGTCTGTATCTGAGGTGGTGGTGTCATGTAAATGGCATCAGGAGGTATAGGTGGTAGCTGCTTGTCTCCTGATTCTGAAAAATACATAACGGATTCAAAAAATGTAACATCTGCACTGATCATATACCGCCGACGCACAGGATCAAAACACTTGTACCCCTTTTGATTTCTGAAGTACCCTACGAAGACGCACTTGACAACCCTAGGAGAGAGCTTGTCAGTACCAGGCGACAACTGATGGACGAATGCAACTGACCCAAACACACGAGGAGTAAGAGTGAACAAATCCTTGTCAGGGTAAATGAGTGAAAAAGGAAACATTTCTTTGACCTTTCTTAATCCCTTTTACAAACTTCTTTGGAACTAGAGCATTAGATTGCTCTCTTGTCACATGTAAAAACCACGTTAGCCAAACTTCTCTCATTTTATCTTCTATTGGAGCCACACCAATGTTTAGTCGAATACTATTGTGACAAATACGGTCCTTTATGTGGCCCACATCAACCAGACAAGCTTCATCTCGGCTACATACATTTTATGCGCATATCTATAGTTAAATGCCCAACCCTAGATACCATAAAGCATTGCATATTTCGCTATAACTTTATAGTTTGACCTTCAAAGGTATGTTCTTATCATAAGAACATAAGAAGCTCCTCTTCACTTCATCCATCTAACAGTATTATATGAGTGACACCTCCATCAATTCATCCATCCCTTTAAAAGAACTAACATACGTTTTTAAAAGCATCCTTCTTTAGGATAAGATTACCCCAATCTTTACCTAGGCTACATCTCTAACTTCTTTGTCATTGAACTTACAATCCCCATGCTTCTTCCTAATTCTACTTAGTTGGAAACATGACACACCATGTTGGAAACCTTTACATTCCACCTCCTCCCTCTAAAGCTCAAGCTTCATATTAACTATATCTTTTTTCTCATCCTCTTAAACAATATCACCTAAGAACAACATACACCAAGACACCTCCTTTTGTATGTGCTTCGACAATTCATCCATAACCAAGATAAAAGGGGGGATACATAATTTTAACAGTTTTAATTAATTTTTGTATTGTTTTTCTTCCGGGTAGGATAAGAATATAACTTACTCGGTGGTGCAATTTGGGATGACCGAGGTGGAGGCGCAGGCGGCCGCGGGCATACTGCGGTGCCCTTCTAGCACTCTGCCTATAACTTACCTCGAGCTTCCTCTGGTGGGTGGTTGTCTACGTGCTTGCGATCGGAGACCTGTGATGGTGAGATTGGAGGGCCGCCTGGCAGGCTGGAAGGCATCCTACGGTGTCTAAGGGTGAGAAGTTTGTTCTACTGAAGCATGTCCTTTCCACCATACCGATATTCTTCTGCTCGATGCGGTTGCTGCCTGTTGGAGTTCGCGAGAGGATGGAGGCGCTCATGAGGAGGTTCTTGTGGTCGGATGGTAGGTAGGTTAGGAAGGGTTGTCATCTGGCGGATTGGGCCAAAGTGACATCAACAAAGAGAGTGGGGGTTTGGGAGTTGTGAGATTGGGGGATATGAACAAGACTATGATGGCAAAGTGGGTGGTCCGTCTTTGGGGGAGCTCAGAGGATCTGGTTTGCCGCCTCATAAGAAAGACATATGGTGTTGTGCTTTCCCTGGAGACCGCTTGTGTCGTGCCCTGTCCTTCCTGTGGCAGGCTATTTCGAGGATGCTTCCTGAGATGGAGATGAAGATGAGGTCGGTTTTGGGAGATTCCCCAGGCTGTTCAATCTGAGCGGTGATAGGGTGGTGTTCGTCAGCCATTTCTGGGAGCATGGAGAATGGAGGCTTCATTTCTCTTCAGTGTTATCAGAAAGAAGGGTGGAGGACCTACGTAGACTGCATAGTGAACTGGCAGAGCTAGAGGGCCCGTTGTCTGGTCGGGACCATTGGGTGTGGGGTGATGGCAAATTTACGGTGAAGAGGGCTTATCGCTTCTTCACAAATGAAGAGGGTCAGGGGAGTGATAATATCAGGCATGATGCCAACATCATCTGGAGGAGCAGGATACCCAACAGAGTCAAGGTTTTCGTATGGTTATTTAGCCTTGGGAGGGTTCTAACCAAAGAGTCGCCGAGGTCATTTGCTAGGTGTGGATGATTGCTGGTGTGACAGATGTAGCCTAGACAACGGGGACTTGTAACACCTTTTCTTCTCTTGTCCGCATTCGGTGTGGGTGTGGAGGGAGGTGCGGATCTCCTGGATCAAAACGGAAAGCGGCTTGAGCTTCTGGACTTGTATCAGACCGATGGATGGAGGTGGCCACGCGGATGTGTCTTTTCCTTTTGCCACATTGTGGGCTATCTGGTGTGGTAGGAATGCTACGGTTTTTCATGGGTAGGTGTTTTACTCTGAGAATGTTGTTGAACATTGTAAAGTGTTTTGTGTCGCTTGGGGTTAGGCGAGGTAATGGCATGTAAGATTCATCTTTTATACATTTAAATATAATATATAGTAGCGGTGGATCCCAGCTTGGGACTCCACCTGTTCTTTCTAAAAAAAAAAGAATATAACTTACTAGATCTCATGTACAAGAAGAATCAGATTTAACCATGAGAATCAATATACTAGTTCCAACAATCATCATTAAAGTAAGAAAAGAGGGAAAACAGCAACTCCATCAACACACCTGTACTTGGTCGATTGGATTAGAATTAGCAGGATTATATGAATTTATAAGTGAACGAACATCAGGATCCAGCATAGACAGAAAAATCTCACTGCCACTACCAGATGAAACTGAAGCAAGCCTTAGAGCAGAATCAATTATAACAAGTTCAGATGGTATTGTTGTTGGAGACAATTTTCGTTGGAGCTGCCTAGCAGCTTGTATCTGTCCAAACTCCAGTAGAGAGAGGATAGCTTTTTCTAACTGAGCAGGTTGAATTCTTTCATCCCATCCAAAAAATGCAGTATCTGCTTTGTCATTCTCGTCTTGAGCTTGCAGAGACTTTAATACTTCACCAACGTTCTTATAACTTTGTGGTAAGCCAAAAGAGTCCTCATTGTCACTGTTGTTATCTGCAATATTGACAGAAGATCGTTTTTGTGGTGGATAGGCTTTGCTTCTTCTTTTTGCCCTCATACCAGCTGAGGATGTAGTACTGGACTCAGAAACTAGTGACCGGATATGCATCTGATTGGTTTCTTTCGTTCCATTTCTCCCCCCAGACCTCACGAGCATGCTATTCATGTGATTGTCTATTTTGGAGATTATATTAGCTGTCTGCTCAATAATACTTGTGCTGTTTCCAGATGTAGAACTTTGTGGGGAACCAAGCGAAGTGAAATCCCTCTCTGTTTCACACTGAGCCTCGGATTCCACAGCTAAGAGCCAAACACTTGTCTCAATATCCCGCAACAAATGCAATGGAAAGACCCTGGAGAAGATAAGCTATTACAACAGAAAAAGTGAGCTTGCAAAAAACCAGCAAATATTTGAGAAACACTTACGGATTGCACTGAGAAATAAAGCCACTTAGCCACTGTAGAGAAAGTAGAAGTAACTCATGGAGTTCTCTTGATGGGATATCTTTCTCAATTGTCTCAGCATGTTTGAGGAAAAATTTTCCCGCCTATCAAAGCACATAAAGTAACTTTTTTATATTAGTTAACAAAGGTTACCTCAATAAAAGAACATACCTCTAAAGGAGGGAAGGAGTGCCGAACAAACAGTGTTTGACAATGGCCCCAGATTGCTGCTCTTTCTTCAGGAACATCCCACAGGAATTCTTTCCACTCCGCTACCATTGCCTCGGCCTGCAAGGGACTCGGTATTGAATGATGGAAGGACATAGAATCTGGAATAACTTGCTCATTATGCTTTTTGAGATAATACTCAGCTTGTCGGAAAATGGAAGTTTCACATCCAAAAGTATTCCAATATTCAACAAAATTCAATAACTAGCTTTAAAGATAACTTTAATGCCTTCAAGACTAAATAATTGTAACCACGATATATGCAGTTTTACATGCACACCCTTTGATACTGATTAGGAGAACTCAAGATGGATGCCACTTAAGGTGTGCTGTTCTGTTCCCCACAAAATGGTAGAAACCTTAATCCCCGGTTGGCCCAACATACTCTCCTTAACGTTATCTTTTCCACACTCCACCCAACATCTCTCTTCCCTTGTATATCCACCTCCTTCGGCCTCCTCACAACCTACTCAAAACAGCCCCTCTGCATTATCCTCTAATACCCACCACCTTTACTGACAGATCAGACCATGACCACATTGCTATTTAAATATTACAGAATTTGTACAACACCTGGGTACATATAAATTTAGCATAAGAACTCTATAAATACACTTGGATTCAATTTTTTTAAAACTGTAAAGACCAGATCACTACTGAAAGACCATTTGGGCCAGTTCCAGACCATTTGGGTCACTACTGTAAGCTTTCCAGATCACTACTGAAAGACCATTTGGGCCAGTTCCAGACCATGCGCAATATGTTGTGCATAATTCTTCCTGTGTGCAATGACTAGGAAAGAGCACAAGGGTTCATAGCCTCTTTACGCTGATTCTCATGCGTGCATGAACGGATACGATATCTACTTGATCTCTACCTCTAATTACCATGGCATCCAACCATAACGAGACTAAACCCCTGTATACTACATCTTCTACGATGGTACATGGGACTACTATAAAACTCAAGTGCACTAATAACTACATCCATCGGTCTCATGCTTTTAAGGTGTTCCTTGGTGACCTGAGGAAGATCTCTATCCTCAAGAAGGATCCTCTTGAAGAAACTGACAAAGAACACGAGTCCTGGCTTGGAGACAATTATCAGGTCATGACATGTATGACCAACAACGTGCAATCCCATATTGCAGCAAACCTCCTGTACGAGGATACTACCAAGGATATGGGGGACGAACTAGCTTAAACTTATTCACAGCAGACGACCAAGTCCTGTCTTACAGATATATATATATATATATATGCATATTTGGTCCGCATCTCAGGAAAAGTCCATTCTTGTGGAATACTATCGACTCCTCACGGGTTTCTATGAGGATCTACCCATTATTCAGCCCGCTTGTTGCACCGAATATGTGACAGAGGTTCGAATGACAAGTTTATTGATTTCTTGCCGGATTATATCCACGAATGATATCGGACGGTGAAGAAGCAATTTCTCACATCAGATACCTTGCCGTCCATTAAGGTCATTTTTGGCCGACTTCAGGAACTAGAGACATCTGTTGGCCATACCTCCTTTCTGCATCCTGCAAAAAACTCTGCTTACGTTGTCTCTTCTGGACAGGGAGGTCGACACATCTTTTGTAGTGGACGAGGCAGGGACTTTGGTCGTGGCCATGGCCATGACACATGCCATTGTCCTAGCTGTAACTCTGGCTACCCACAATGCATTCACTGCAAGTGATGCCATCATCCATCAGAGCACTGTTGGGTGAAATTTGGCTATCCTCATTGTTATCTTCGAGCTAATACATCTTCTATATCTAACTATGATGCAATTGGGACAGAGATTTCCTTTGATCAGGACTCTACTGGACAAACATTCCAACTCTCTGCTACTGACTACTCACACTTAATGCAGGTGCTTCAGAACTACAATGTCACTAGTAGTGAGACTCATCCTTTTGCGCACTTGGCTACCACTTCAGGTACCGTAGCCAACTATGCCACTACCTCAACACTTGCTTGGATCATTGACTCCGGTGCTTTTACTCATCTGATGAGAGAAGCTAGCATGTTGATCTCCTCCCATCCCTCTTCCACTGTGAAGTCGGTCAGAGACTTAGAGTTACCGACATGGCTCATTCCCTTGTTACTACTGTTGGACAATGGAGTTCTCCTGGGGTTCACTATGCTGCTTACTTTCCTCCGAGTCTACTGTTTATTCACAAGCGTTGTGCTGAGCTAAATTGCCGTGTGATTTTTGATGAGCTTTTTTGCCACATTTAGGACATCTGGACAATGCAGATTTTTCATGGGAGACATGAGAAGAATGACCTCTATTACCTTGACATTCCATTAGATACCACTTTTGCTGGAGCTACATCCATCTCCATTAATATGTTCCTTTAACATTTGCATCTTGAGCACCCCTTTGTGAAAGCCTTATCCATGATGTTTTCCAAACTCTTATTTCTGAAGCTGTTCGAGTGCAAGACATGTCTATTCAGTAAATATCATAGGACCTCCTTTCCTCCTAGGACTGATCCATGATGAGCTTTGCCTTTTGCTTTGGTTCATTGTGATGTTTGGGGACCTTATCCGGTTTACACTTTGGGTGGTCATAAATATTTTGTGGCCATTATAGACGATTATAACAGATCTTCTTGGGTCTATCTAAAAAAGGAACGGTTGGAAATTAATAAAATTTGTCAAGGCCTTTCAATTTTTTGAAACATCTTTTTCTTGTGTGCAAACTATACGTACTGACAATACTCTTGAGTTTACCCAACAAGACTTAGTCTTCTTCTTTTCCTCTAAGGGAACACTTCATCAGACTTCATGTCCATATACCTCCCAACAAAATGGGGGTAGCGGAAGGAAGCTTCGCTACTTACTTGACATTGCACGCTCAACACTCACTCACATGAAGGTTTCTAAGACCTATTTGGAGGATGCCATTCTTACTACCACTCATCTCATAAACATGGTCCCGTCGTTTGTTTTGAAGAGTGCAACTCCATTCTCTCTATTATATCTTGATGTGACACCCTTTCCACTACCTTTGAGAAATTTTGGTTGTACAACTTTTATTCATAACTTTCAAACTGTAGATAGACTATCTCTTCGTGCTATTAATGTTGTTTTTCTTAGTTACTCTCGCACTCAGAAGAGATATATATGCTATGCCCCCACTGGCCATCATTACTATATCCTCGTTGACATCACTTTTTTGAACAGGCTAGCTACTTTGCATAGTATGTTAGTGACATCCCCTTAGAGCTACCACACCACACATTGTCTACAAACGAAAGCACACTATTTCTTCTCATCATGTTCCATATTTGCAATTCCAGGATGATGTGTCATCTTCAAGTGTCCCCACCACTGCAACCCTAAATGCTCCACCAGATTTCTCGATAGCTCTGCAACGAACGAAAAGGCATGTACTTACATTCCATGTCACATTTTACTTCCACAGACAGTCTATCTAGTTGTAACACGCAATTTACAAATTCTCATGGTTATTTTTATTCCTAGGGATAATCATAGTGTATTGCAGGACATGATTGGAAAAAGACCATGAATGAAGAGATGGATGCCCTTACCTCAAGGGGCACGTTAGACCTTGCCCCATGCCCACCTGGTGTCAAGCATGTTGTGTACCAATGGGACTTTACGACTAAACAATCACCTGATGGGCCTAGTGACAGATTGAAGGCCAGACTTATAGGCAAGGGCTTCACTTAAACTTATGTCGTGGATTATTTTGAGACTTTCTCCAGCGACAAGGATGAGGTCTATTAGAAATATTCCCTATGTTGTTTCTAATAAGAACTGGCCTATTTTTCAGCTAAATGTGAAGAATGCTTTCCTGTATATCGACCTCGAGGAGGAGGTTTACATGATACAACCACCAAGTTACTCCGTCGAAGGGGAACATGTGTGTCGACTTCGTAAGACCATTTATGACCTAAAGCAGAGCCATGAGCTTGGTTTGACAGATTTGTTACTGAGATCGGCTCTCTTGTCTTCCATAGGATTACATCTGATTATTCTATTTTTTTCGGACTACGATCTACTGGCATGGTTGTTCTGGTTGTTTATTTTGATGATATAGTGATTACTGATGATGATCAAGTAGGCTTTCTAGAGAACAAGGCCTTCCTCAAGAAGGTGTTTGTTACCAAGGACTTGGTCAACTCTGTAGATATTCTCTTTTTCCACCCAATTGTTCGGTATAAGGGTATTGTAATGAGATGAATCATGTATACATATATTTCTGTGTCAGCAATAACATGCTGCATTTCTACACGGACGATGCTCCAGGCCTAAAGATGATGCCCATCATCATTCTCGTCATGACTCATGAGCATATGCTTCATCGGCTTTGTCATCGAGCCTCCACATCTTCGACAAGATCCATCGCAACAGATTCGGAACCTCACCTTGATATAGAGGTCTTTTTGAGTTGTTAAAGGACAATGATCTCCTTCCTTTTTTGCCAACCCTAGATACACTTGCAGATGTTTGATGTTGTAGCAGTTTGGAGCTCAATGGTTCAATGCAAAGATTAGAGGAGAGAAATAGGAAGGAATGAGAGGAAGGGAAATATCAACCATAAGATCTATGTGGAGGTTAGATTAACCTGAAAAGATGACAATGTTAGTTTTTTTTTGAAACTCGATGACAATGTTAGTTACTAATGTAAGAGTTTGATTGAAAATGGAGTAACTATTTAGGGTTTTGCGTATAATTTCCAACTATAGAGGAGTCAGGGTGTAATTATGGAAGTAGAGGGTTATGGGTGTAAAAATGTCTATTAAAAAATGTTATGAAAAATCATTATATTTTTGCTCCTTTTAAAAGCCAAAGGATCGCTGAATATAAATAAATACCTAATTTATTGAAAATTTAAATTAAGCACCGGGCAAATGCAAGGGAAAAAAGTCAACATCATAATGTCAAAATAACTATCTTATAGTAGCTCATATAGCCCATAAATATCTACATGGGACCAAATCATTATTAGAATATGGTCTTTCACTCCTGCAAATTTAATCAACAAATGACACCCAAAAATACCCTTTCCATCTTGTTCCATAAAATAGTAGAGTTTCCAAGGTAAAGCTTAAAAGGAGATATAATCTCGTCACGACAACCCCACCCCATCATATACCTTATAACTAAAAAACAACTGAAGAAAATGTGTTCAATGTCTTACTCTGAGCCACAAAACAAGTTACACTAAATCTCGTATTGATGGATCATTTACTCATTTACACTTCAATCACCAACCTACAAAACCTAATTAACCAAATCGATATCATCACTTCAAGTAGAAACTCAAACTTTTGAATCATTCTGCTATGACATATCGAAAATGAAATACATAGGGCAGAGGAGAATCCACAGAGATTAGTAAAGCCAATATCGAGGGATATAGAGTTATTGTTTATTCATGAGGACATAGGGATCTCTTATATAGAGAGAAACCTATAGAGAAAATTACATAAAGTGTACGGAAATAAAAGAGAATACATAAAAGGATAAAATATAACAAATATCTCAACACTCCCCCTCAAGCTGGAGCGTAAGCTCATCTTGGAACATCACTAGAAAGGTCTTCTAGCAAGGAGCCTTGGTGAGCAAATAGGTTGTCTGTTCACCTGAGCTAACATAAGAGGTAGAAATGAGAACCTTCTGTATCATGTCTTGAGTGTAGTGATAGTTTACTTCGATATGCTTAGTCCTCTCATAGAAGGCCATGTTGTTGGCAATAAAAAAGCATAGCCTGGTGGGGGTGAATGGGAGTAGGGCACAAGACTCCATTCTAGGACTATCGCTCTATACCATGTAGAGAGATGAAAATAAATTAATTCACATTGAGGCCCTAAGGATCTCTTATATAACAGGAGAACCATGTTGGGTAAATTATAAAATAGAGACAAAAAAGGAATACATAAAACAAAAAGATAAAATATCTCTCAGCAGAAACATTCAACTCATCTTCACTCGATACATATTTAAAGGAGTTGGGAGGAGATCAACTCAAAGTAGTCATTGTTGGAAGGAGACTCACGTAAAAGATGTCACACTAGAAGGAGACCTATGCCTGGAAAGGATGCTCGGTGGAGCTGGCTAGTAGGCAGTAAATGGGCTAGGGTGTAGATCTTCATGCAGTTGATAAAAACAAAAAACCTATAACATTCCCAAGCAGTAATAGAAGTCCATCTAAAGTAGTTGATGTCTAACAAAAAAAAGTAGAATGATCGTCTCCTATATAAAGATCGTGAGAGTGAGCCTCTCCTACATGGAACTCATCATTGCTTCTCTCAAGTAGAGACCTCGAGAAGTCGGTTCTCTATGAACCTCAAAGATGAGATCTCATTCTAAGGAGTCATGAGCAGAGGAAGATGGACAAGATACAAAACTCTGTGGGTCAATCTCAAATGGACATGATACAAAACTCTCCCTTCTCCCATATTTGTCAGAAATCATTAAGATAATTGACCAAGTTGGGAGAAAAATGAGGGGGAAACAAGCTATCTTTTTCTTTTTTTGAAGTAACCATGCCTTTTTTTTGATGATGTTCATTTTTATTCTTCCCTTCTTTCTCCTTTTCTTCACAACCCTTTTTTTTGCAATCTCTTTTTTTAGTCCCACTTTTTTCAGTTGTTCATGACTTGGGGGGCCAAGTTGTCCCCCTTTTTTACAGCAACCCCATTTTTCTCTAATGCTACAACCTTACAGACAGGGATGGGCCCATCTTGGGCCATTACAAAACAAAAGAAAAAGTTGACATTGACTATTTAGGTTTCCCATTGGAATCCAAACACACATCACCCTCGATGATGTTTTCTTCTTGTGGTAGCGCGTGAAGGGATCGCTAGAGGAAATCGTTGTACCAGGAGGTGCACATACGAGAGGAGTTCCGACATTGGGAACTTGCGATAAGTGCACTGGGGTGCAAAGGCTCTAGTACTGGGATCATGCAGTGAGAGGAGGCGCTGGTGGTACCAGTTGGCTGCGAGGGCAGCGACCCTCGTGCGAGATAGGAGGTGTCATGCTTGGAGATGGTGCAATGGGAAGGATCACATGTTGGGTGAAGGCCCTTAAGGATCACACACATGGAGATGGCCCCTCTGTTGTTGCAGCAATTCCCACTTTCGGGCTTGAGGGCTTCAACCGATTGTCTGTGGTTGATAGGGTTCCAAAATCAGAAACCTAGAGTAGGCTGGTGAGGGCTCGCAAAGAACATTTTCACCATCTTACTGGCATGACGATGTGATGGCAATGATGAATTCCCGAGCAGGGAACCTACTTGTTGCATCACCAATGAAGATTGAGAACACTATAGGCCATACATAAAATACCCTAACTTGCAGCAAAATCCAGCCTTTTGAGAATACATATGATGATGATGACAATCACATCAAGAATCGATCTCAAATATGAAACCCAAAATCGACTTGCGAATCATACTTTCTTGAAAATGGCAGTCAAGAGAAAGATCGAGTGCTACTAAGACTAAGAAAATCCCCTGTAGCCAGAGACGGAGGTCCAAACCCCAACTTCACAGTGCTTTTCTGATACCATGTTGAAAACAAGAAAAAAAGAATAGTGGAATCATGTATAAGAAGAAACATGATCTATGTGGAGCTCTACTCCCTAAGGAGCAGGATGGGTCCACTGGAGAAAGCCTCTAGAGCTAGGTTTTCTATTATGTTTCTCAAATATTACATGGGATGTGGAGATTTTTATCTAGCCCCACCAACAATGTAGAGTCCTACCAACAAGCAATATGAGACTAAAGAGAGTAGTGTAATAGGATCATGGAGAGATCCAATTACACATATAATACATATTGTAACAACCATATTTTTGCGCTTACAATGGAAAAAGAATTTTCGGTAAATTACGAAAGAAATATACCATGAATGTCAAGCACCGTGATCAATAGCTTTGCAAATAAGAGTCTATATTAAGTCTATTTAGCTGAGCCCACTTTGGCTCGAGTTCAAGATTGATAATCTTTTTATGCTCAAGCTCAAGCTCCAAAGAGTTGGCTAGAGTTCAGGCTCAATGAGATCGAGCCAACTCATGAACCACTTAATGAGCCAACTCAAGTTTGATTCTTTTAAATGAATGAGAGCATAAGGTATGCTCATAAGGCAATAAATAAAACTCATTATACAAAGCCTTCCATTTTATAAGAAATTCACTTTGAAATTTGACAAGTCATTTAACTAATTTGAAAAACTGATACAGGATTTCATCTTTCATAGGGTTCCATCTTTCACCTTCTAGCAAATGGTACATGGGGTTGTACTTTTATTTTATTTCTTTTTTATCAGAAGTTTTTTTTTGAAAACTCAAAAGAGGGGGAGTCACTCGATGGTGATCGCCCAAATATATTAAATAGTAAAACGAAAACAAAAGTAGAGAGAACAGAGAAACTGTACAAAGACGGCCAACCGGAACTATAGGCCACTAAGAAAGGAACCCCCCAACTAACAACAGAAGTCTAGCCATGGTCCCAATCCTCCAGAAGACACTTAGCACGTATTATGATATTTTCCCTGTAGAACCGCTGTGCCGAAAAAATTGCTTCGTTCCTCCCTAGCCAAATACTCCACACCCTAGCGATTGGATCAAGAATAAGCTTCCTCTCCCTACCCCTCGAGTTAATCAAACTGTCGCACAATGCTGGAAAGGAAACGGGATTGGCCCAAGGGAGATCCGCCCAAAGCGTGCAAACGTGGTTGCATTCGAAGAATAAGTGAGTAATTGTTTCCTGTTCCGCATCACAGAGACCACACAAGGGGCCAACGTTCGGAAAGAACACTGCACAACGATCGCGAGTCAAAAGCTGCCCCCGACGAAGAAGCCATAAAAAATCCCAATGCACTCAGGAAGCTTGAGGCCCCACAAGAATCGACAATCGTGCACCAAGATATCGTCATCGGCAATGAAAGGGTGAGCGAGAGCAGAATAAGCGTTACGTGAAGTGAAGGATCCATCCTTCCAAGCCCAATGATCGCGCACAGCGGACGGGCGAGGAGCGTCAGCAAGTTGTGCCAATAATGATAGATAATCTTGCAGCCGCTGATCGGAAAGGGACGCAGCGATCGGAGGGTTCCAGCAACCATTGTCCCAGCAAGAGGCCACCGACGCATCTTTGTCCTGGACCAAAGCAAAAAGCCTCGGAAACATTCTGTCAAAAGCACCCCTTCCGGACCAATCGTCGGTCCAGAAGCGAAAGGAGCATCCGTTGCCCAGCACCGGCGAAAAGAAGGAGCGGTAAAGCCGGAAAGCAGTCGTCATGCCGCGCCAGAAGGGAGAAAGGAGGCAAAGCGAGTTCCCTCTAAAGCCGTCAATCAAATCCGCACCAAGCAGTTCTCGCAAGACATTAAGCATAAACTTGTCCTCCTTTCCCCACACCCTAGCAGCCCACTTGAGAAGGAGAGCTTCATTAACCAAATGCAGATGCCTGACACCCAAACCCCCTAATTGCTTGGGCCGAGACACCACGTTCCACCCCACTAGGTGAACGCCGCTTCTCCCCGCCCCCTTGCTTCCCCACAGGAACCCACGCATACACCTCTCCAACCTAAGGCGAATCCCCTTAGGCATACCACGGACCGTGAACGAATAGATAGGAATAGAGGAAAGCACGGTTTTAAGAAGCACCAAACGCTCACCCCTGGATAGCAACACCGCACGCAACCCCGCGAGGCGGGCCTCCATCTTCTCCACGACAACCTTCCAATCACGTATACGAAAACGACCTACCGCAAGCGGTAGCCCAAGATAGTCAAACGGGAGAGAAGAGGGGCCGGACCCGAGGAGGTGAGAGCAAGCCAAAATCTCAACCTGCGACATACCGAAAGGCACCATTTTAGACTTCGCCACATTAATCACCAGGCCCGAGGCCTCACTGAATAGTTGCACAGTAGTGGCCATACCGTCCACATCATCGGGGCCCCCCTCAACAAAGCATAAAGTGTCATCAACGAACTGAATGGATGGGACATGGAGATCCCCAACATAGCAGCTCCGAGTCAAACCCGCCGAGGCCACGCCCTCAATCATGCGTGGCAGGACGTCAGCCGCCAAGACAAATAGTAAAGGGGCCAGAGGACACCCCTGTCTCACCCCCAGCCTCGGTTGGAAGAAGCCCCCCACAGGGCCTCCGTTCAGCAGTAAGGAGAGGGAGGCCGTGGACACACACCTCCGCATCCAAGAAATCCACGTCGGGGGGAAGCCCCGCCACCTCAAGACCGACCACAAAAATCTCCAGTCAAGGCAATCATACGCCTCAGCAAAGTCAATCTTCCATAGGATCCCCTTAGCATTGGACCGCCTCCACACCGCGACGAGCTCCGAAGCCACAACAAAGCAATCAGAAATATGACGGCCACGGATAAAGGCCGCCTGCGTAGGCGAGACAAGGGACGACAGAAGGGGAGCAAGTCGCCTGGCCAAGAGTTTAGCGATGATTAAGTAAATCCCATTCGAAATAGAGATCGGCCTGAAGTCGTCAATGCGGCATGCCGGTCGAGCCTTGGTGATTAACACGATAAGGGCCTTATTAATCTTATCAAAACCACTGTTGCCGTTGTAAAAATCTTGAGCCACCTCCAAGACATCACCAGCCAAAAGGTCACACAAATCTCGATAAAAAGCGACAGAGAACCCATCAGGGCCCAGGCATCATCATTAAGGTCCCACAGCACGGCTTTAAGCTCCTCCAAAGAGAAAGGCCTCAGTAGGGCCGAAGCTTCTAATTCCGATATCGAGAGAGCCCCCTGACCCAGCCAACGCCAGCGGCGAGGCGCCCTGGAGCTAAAGGCATTTTTGAAATGACCAATAAAGGCAGAACCCATCTCCCTATCCCCAGTTATGATGGAGCCATTAACCAAAATAGAGCGAATGGAATTTAGTCGCCGCCTACCACTAGCCACCCGGTGGAAGTAGGCAGTATTAGCGTCCCCCTCCTTTAACCATCGCAAACGAGACCGCTGCCGCCATTCAATTGAACATTTTTTGTCCTCGGCTTTGACAATATCAAGGTTAGATGCACGCTCCAGGAGTTCCTCCGCCGTTAAGTCACGCACGTTCTCCTCGCGGTCCAGGCACACAATAATAGCCTCCGCCGCGTTCCTAGCCTCCACACGCGCGAGATGCGTAGCCTTCTTGAAAGCTGCCAACGTCTTACGCAACGAAGCTAATTTGTGATCCAAGCGAGCAGCCGCGGCTCCCACAAAGGTGGTCTGGGACCAAAGGTTTCTGACCAGATCTTTAAACCCTGGCTCCAAGAGCCAACACCTCTCATAGCGAAAGATACCTCTGGGCGGCAACCCATCCCCAGAGTCCCAAATAATTGGATTATGATCCGAAAAAGAGCGCGGCCGAGAAGCCACCCAGCACAAAGGAAAGAATTCCATCATCTTACCATTCGCCAAGAACCTGTCAATTCTCGAGCGAGAAGAGCTATTCCGCCAAGTATAGGAAATATCATTTGGCACAAGCCCCTCCAGAGCCATATCCAAAATAAAGGAGATAAAGTCATCGGAAGCAGGGTCCCGGCCCCCGCGCCCACGCGACCGATCAAAAGATAGGGCAGTAACGTTGAAATCCCCGCCCAGGAGCCAAGGGGTCTCCGCGAAATCAGAGGCCATCTCCCGCAAATCCTCCCAGAGTTCCCTCCACAGCAAGTGGCAAGTAGGAGCATAGATAGCAGAAAAAGCAATGTTTACATTGGATTCCACGCGAGACAAAACCACAGTCAACGAATGCCTCCCCACACGCATGGAAGAGAATTTGAATGTCCCTGAACGCCATGCCAGAATAATGCCACCTGATGCGCCAATGGCATCAACAGATCTAAATTCATCAACGGCATGAGCTCCAAAAGAGCGCCACAAGGAGTCATCGATACCCGAAAGCTTTGATTCTTGGACAAACACAACATCACATTCCCACTCAGAGAAGCGCATTCCCAGGGCCCGCCGCTTGTCAGGATCCTCGAGGCCCCGAACATTCCAAGAGAGAATCTTCATTAACAACCAAGTAAACGACCCCCAATAGGAGCGAGGCCAGCTGCCTCTGCCACCGAGTCCCGCAATGTTGCGCAAGAAGAAACCATAGGGGAGCCAAGGCGTGGACGAGATCTCCTACTGTAACTTATGCCGAACCGCGAAGAGGTAGAGACCGCAGCCTTGGAGAGGGCTCCCCCAACCCCTGGAGATACATCGACATCGTAGGATTCCTCCATCGGAGGGACGTGAGGTTCTCGAAGCAAAGAAATAGCCGGGGGAGTCCAGGCAGGAGGGGGTAAGGGAGCCTGAGCAAATACAGGAGAGGATTGGAACTCCTCAAGAAGAATCCGCCGAGTCAGCACCGCCGAATCGTCGGGCCCGATAGGGAGACCTGCCAAAGGATCCGGAAGCATAAGCGGGTCGTCAGAAACCCGCATCCGAGGCCACGATCCGAACCGCACGGATCCGTTATGGGAATAACTTGTATGATTGCGCACGCGGCCTGATACAACAATATGAATGCCAGCAGACGTCAGAGGAGGCGGTTGAAGGGCAGTCGAATCGTCCTCGGCAGAGCCCAAATAATAGAAATCACGCCTGATAGGATCCGAACACGTCTTCCGAGAAGACTGAAAGAACAGCGGGCCAGAGGGAATACACAAAGAAGGCGTCTCCTCGTTTCCGCCACCAAAAGTTGACACGTGGCCTCCAGAAGTCGAACCGTCCATCCCCACGCCTGGGGGCTTTGAAGCAACCATGATCGCCGGAGACGAAGACGCGGCAGCCGGCGCCGCCGTAGGCGAAAGAAGAAGGAACTCCACCTTAAAGACCATCTGCCGATCTTCAAGGTCTCGAACAGGATCGTATCCAAAGCCTTTGCGAGGAAGGAAGAAGAGCATTCCATAAGGATTTTTGTACACGTCCAATCGCCACCCGGAGATAACCCATCATCGAGAACTGCCAGCACTTCCCCCCAAGCTCCGATGGCCCTAGAGAGAGCCGCAACCGTACAAGAAAGGAAGGGAACTCCCCGCACTTCCACCACGCAGACCTCCTGAGTCACAGAAGCACCGTCGGCAACCCTGAAGCACCTCCACATCACCTCGCCATCGCCGTCGTAAGAGAGGAGACTTTCCCGCTGCTCCCGGGAGAGTCCACGAATGCAACAGCGGGCGGAGTCAAGCACCACGAAATCCCCGCCGAACTGGGGTCCCAAGAAAGCAGCCACGTTGTTTTGCACCATATCCCAGGACAAACCGGGCCGCTGCAGGACCCCCACCACCGCGAAACAGCCAGCAGCACGAGAGCTCCCCGCCGCCTGAGTGGACACCCCACCGAACGCCACGCCAGGCTCCAACTCCCCAAGAGGAGACTCCCCATGCAAAGACTCCCTGCCTTCGAGATCACCACCCCTCCCCAACATCCACGATGACCGTTCCTCCACAGCTTCACCCGACCTCTCGACAGCACCCGCCCACACCACCTGAGCAAAGGACCGCGATCCAACCCCGACGAAGTTGACACCGCGGTTGCCATGCACCACATGCGCCAACACCGACGTTAGCGGACGCGAAGAAAAACCGCGGGAACTCGAAGAAGCCCTGCATGAGTTCCTGCGATGGCCAACTCCACCACATGCATAGCAGCACGGAGGAAGAAGACAAGAAGACGCCAGATGACCATGAACGCCACACCGGAAGCACTTCTTCCCCAATTTTTTTATGTGACACCTTCACCCAGCTACCTTCCCCGCCAGCACACTCCGCGGCAGCGCCAACCACCCGCGCCTCCCCATCCCCCCCAGTCGTCGAGGATACGGACCAACCCGCATCGAACCTCCCCCCCCGCTCCCCCTCGCCCTTGACGCATTCGCCTCCCCCCCCAGCTTCCCCTCGCTCGCAGCGAAGGGCCTCCTCCGGCACCCTTCGCACCGACGCCCCTCGCACCCCCGAGAGACTTCACTCGCCACTCCATCCTGGATCATGAAAATGTTCTTCCATCAGAAGTTATCATAAGTGCAACAGTTAATTAATTTATATAAATGTATACTATAAACAATCAAAGGTATTTAATATTAGTACTATCTAGTCAAGCCTATTCGAGTGTTCAAGCCAATAAGGTCTCAATTTGAGCTTGCATTTATAAGGCCATGGGGATCAAAGTCTCACTCAAGCCTGGGCCATTTCCTTGTCCAGCAAGCTCACAAGCTAGCTAATGAGCCGTGCTCAAACTGACCCTATCAAGCTCGAACTTTTCTCACAACCCTACTTACAAAATCCTAATGATGATTCTGGAAGGATGCAATTATATACAAGTTTAATAGAATCTACAAGAGCACTATAGTACCTGCATCTCAATGACATGGTGAGAAGAAGGTTTCCAAGGCGCATCACTAGAATCCAGCTGGTTTGCCCAAGTACGGGCTTGTTCCCACTGCCCACTCTTTTCCAGGGCTTCTAGAAGTGAAGCATCATCTAGGTTCTCAGCACCCGAAGGCAAATCACCACCTTTACGAAACAAAGGTTCAGCAAGATTAATTTTCCAATAGAGACGCTGAAAATAGGAAGCAGCAGATCCACCATCGCGGAAATCCACAGACGACAGCAATAGCAATAGGCATCGCTTTTCATAGGCAGATGGACAAGTGCTTAGCACTGCATTTGCTGCTTTCACAGAAGTAGAGCTTATCCAATTAGCATTAATATGGTCCTTCTTATTTGAGTTAATATGGGAAGATAACTCTCTGTTTCTGGAAGAAAATATGGCAAGATGAGCAGATGCCTCAGAAAGCCTCATTTGGGAAAATGCCTACAAGCAGAACCAAGAAAGCAATAAATGGAATGAGCACACCACAGAAATCCCAGAGTCAAACAGCATATGACGCTAGACATATTCAAAGGAAACATTTAAGATATGTACCTGGAGAGAGCGAATGAAAGGTAAAATAGGAGAAGATGGGAGAAACAATTCAAAAGCTCTGAGTAAAGGAAGAAACAGATGTTGCTCAGAAAGAACCGAAATCATGTTTGATAAGTTTGCAAGCCTCTCCTCACTGTCACTGAAATTTGTAGTCAATGTGGGGCCCTCGACAGTTTCCCCAGATTCACCAGTGACATCTGCAATAAAACACATTCCAGCAAGTTCAGGGCCACTGGCATCGTCTAATGATCCACATTTTGTGGTGTCTCCCACTAAATCATCCGGCCTTCGTCTTCGTTTTGGGTTTTTTCTGTTGTAGTGAAACCGGATAGCTCTATTACATAGTGGTAGGGCATTAGTGGCTTCTACAGCAGCACCAACCTTGCTTGCAATTTTTGAATAGATGTCGTTTATTTTTATGGAAGAAGTCTCCCTAAAAAAAGAAGAGATCCACAGAAAATTTCACTTAGAAAAATGAAAGAGAACTAAATGCAGAAAAGAAAAAACAGGTCACTCCATAAATTTGCAGTTTGATCAGTGAGCATGTGACTCCCATTTATGAAATCTGGGGTTTAGATCTTTTCAATTACCACACAGGGCCCATTAGACTTCCAGTGAGAGAGAACATGATCTCAGCCATTAATCAAGATTAATGCGATTAACACATATTCATAAGAAGTGTTTAACTTTTTTTTTAAATCGACTCAAGAATGAAATAATTAACTAAATGGTAATAATAATATTCCGAATAACGATCACATGATTCACTTGTGGAACACATTTTCCCCATATTTTAGCATCTCGTCTACAACAATAATACATAATTACAATTTAATTTACTTGGTTATCATATTACACAATAATGATACAACCACAACTTTATGTGTAACTTGTACAACTTTTAATTTATGGAATTACAATGGCATACAATAAATTTTGAAACGCATAGCGTATTCAGTTACAACTTTAAATTGATTACACAATACAACAACAAAGCCTTTTTCCACATTAAGTAGGATCAATACATGGACTTTTTTTGCCTCCATTCAGATTTATCTTGGATCATTCTCGGGCTTAGATCGAACTAACTATGATTGCTTCGGGTGGTCTCATTTCAACACTTCTTGGGTCTTCCTCGCCTTCTCTTAACCGGCTCAACATCCCAAATCTCGCACCTTCTAACTAGTACATCAATCGACCTCCTTTGCAAATGGTCAAACCATCTTAAGCGGTTATCTATCAGATTATCCTCTATTGGATCTACACCAACTTTCCTTCTGATCACAACATTCTGAATCCGATGTTTTCGTGTATGACCGCACATCCACCTTACCATTTACATTTATGCTACTATCATTCTCTGCACATGTTTGCGGTTCACAGGTCAACATTCATATCCATAGAGTATAATAGGTCTTACGACTGGTTTGCAATACTTCTCTTTGATTTTCAAAGGAATTTTCCTATCACAAAGAACATTAGAGGTTTAGCCGACCCTACTTAATGTGGGAAAAGGCTTTGTTGTTGTTGTAAAGAACATTAGAGGCTCTCCACTTTAGCCAACCTGCATTTATTCTGAGTAAAATCTCCATCAATTTCCCCATCTTGTTATGAAATAGATCCAAAGTATTTAAAAGAATCTTTCTTTTGAATGTTGTTGTCTCCAATCTTCACCTCGATCCTTCACCACCGCTTCCATCAAATGTGTAATCCATATATTCAATCTTAGCCTTACTTATACGAAATCCTTTAGTCTCTAAGGCATGTCTCCAAATCTCAAACTTCTCATTTACACCATATCTAGTTTCATCAAACAACAAAATATCATTGGCGAACAACATGCACCAAGGTATCCCATTCACTGTACACCATAACGATAATAAATTACAATTCTATGTGTAACTTATACAACTTTTAATTATGAGTTTAGAATACTGTACATGGAATTTACAACAACTCGTGTATTCGATGTTTTTTGGAATAAACGATGTGGGGAGGCCTGGAGGTGAGCAACACCACAAAGTTTATGAGACAATTAAGAGGTGATAAGAATGACCAAGTTTCACAAAGAGTCCTATATACCAACATACAATCCACTGAGCAGTGCTCCAGAGGGAAGACCACTCTGTTACGCGATAGCCAATAATCTAAGACAATGATAGGATGCAACAAACCACCTTGAGAATTGGCACAAGCCAAGCACATGGATCACCGAAATTCCCCCAAGTTTGAGGGTCACAACCAAGGAAAGCCTATCCAATTCCATAGTTCAACAAAAGGTGAGCATACAAAGAATAGACGATCATCTTCTTCAAAGGGATCCACACAACAGGTACATGAGAAGTCCCATAAGCGAGACCACAAGCTCGTGCACACCTATCAACACTCGACGCATCGGGTTTGCTAATAGTTTGGGTTTAGATTTTCCTATAGTTTGAATTGATAGGGATGATTTTTGAGTAGTTCCGCTCAATGTATCACAGTTTCATTCCTTAATGAGGAGAAGATTGTGTTATCTGTAGTATATGGCTCCAACTCGGAGTCAGAGAGGAGGATCCCTTGGGGGGAGATGCTGCCTCTATCATTGTATGAGGTCTCTAGAGCAGATTTGACAAGAAAACCTTTATCCTGGGTAGTATAGGGGAATGCAAATCCAATCGGAACTCCACTGTCGAAGAATCCACATTAATGATATGGTCCACAGTAAGGAACTTATACACCTTTTTAACCGAGAATTGTCTGTCATCCTACTTCCAACCATCTCTGCAAGATAAATGGACAACTAAGACCCTCCAAATCACCCATCAACTCCATGAAATTACACACATCTGAATGGAAAGGACACCACGCACCATTCTCCCATGCCTCCACAACTCACAAGTTCTGGTCAGTAGCAAAAGAAAAAAGACAGGTAACGATTATAAGAAATCATTTTTATTTATTTCTTATTTTTTCTATGTATTTTATTGATTGGTTATTTGTCCACTAGGGTATTTCCTTTATATAAAGAAGCCCTATGGCCACAGAATAAACAAATCCCTCATTTCTTTAAACAAGTTATTAGAGTGATGATCCTAGATTCGAGCCGTAGTATACCCTTGAAACCGAATGGAAAGGACACCACACACCAATCTCCCATGTCTCTACAATTTGCAAGTTCAAGTGGAGGTGGGGTGATTGTTATAAGAAATCATATTCTGCACTACACACCTACTGACCTCTGCACCTCCATCGGTGCACCTTTGAACCTCTCGTGGCACTAACATGCACCTCAGTGCAGTGCTTGCGCCTTCGCGGGCAACATGTAACCATCGAGAATCACCAGGTAACACCTCTGCGTGCTACACGCATCTCTGTGCACTGCCCGGAACCATCGCACAACATTAGTTCCGCTGTTGTGCGAATCCACCATAGGTGCCCCATTGCACCACTCAATAGTGTAGAACTACGTCTAGGCCTCTCACATGCAGTCTTGGGTTCATAGACATCACACGCATGTACCTCTGAGTTGGTCGCGCACTGATT
This sequence comes from Ottelia alismoides, assembly GCA_037367405.1. Lineage (NCBI taxonomy): Eukaryota > Viridiplantae > Streptophyta > Magnoliopsida > Alismatales > Hydrocharitaceae > Ottelia > Ottelia alismoides. The sequence continues at coordinate 29,672 of JAZKJV010004713.1, forward strand.
TTGGTGCAATCTAGGATATATTCAAGCATATAAATCCTATCTCGCCTGCTCTAGCGTGCCTTCGGAGATGATGGGAAAGGATGTGCTCTGAGTCTGCACATACAACATGTTTCCTACATAATTTAGAAAAAAAATAGCAGAGCCTTCTCCCACTTTAAGTTGGGTCAGCTACATGGATTCTTACGTAAATCCATGTTGAAAGGTTCGACTATTTTTTACACTGGCTGCCGGCTGCCTAAAGCAACCCCAAGGGGATTTGAACCTTGTTCCTTTGGGTGGTAGGCACACTGCACCGGTCTTGTCAATCAACGCAGGTCGCGTCAGGATGTATTCTTTGTTGTTTGTCTCCATAACGCTCATGAACAACATTGCCCACATTTCGTAGTTGGTCCCATCCATCTTGACGATTGCTGGAACTCTTTGAATACCCGAGAGGCTGGAGGTGAATGCATATCAACCTTATTTTCTGTCATGATGAACGAAAGAGACCGGGAAGGACGTGACTGGGTGGTAGAATGATCTGAATTTTGTCTACACAATTATGTATGCGATATGGGGCATTCTCTTCAGTACATACTCCTACGTGAAGAATAAGATGAAGATTTCTTTAGCTCCAGTGTGATACGTTCATGATGAAGCTAGATGGTCACCTTTTGCATGCTTTCTACTCGTGGTTGCATGGCATGTTCGAGAAGCTTCATAGTTACATACCCAGAGCGCTAGTCCTAAGTAGCTGATGGCCTATAGAAACACTACAATTATTGGTGTTTTTCTTGCAGCCATTGCTACCCAGTATGACATCATCCATGGCCAACTACTTGTAGGTGCCTTTATCCTTCCCATGAAGGAGATCTATAGTCGTTTAAGCAGGATTATAGTTCCTCGTGCTTCTATTTCTTGGACCTCCTATACTATGTCTACATCTTGCGAGAAACAAGGTTCGACATAGTTCAAAGGATGTAATGTCCATGATGGGTGGTCGTCGTTGCTTGTAGTGCAAATACTGAAACCGTGTAGGGCACTCTAAAGATACATGGTACCATAAGCATGGTCGCCCTGTATCGGTTAGTAATACTGAGCAGTTTGAGATCATTGCCACTCCTGTTGATCAGAAGTATAATGACATTGCTTCCCGTCTGAGGGAGATTATGGCCCATTCCATCAGTTCTAGTAGTGCTCCTCCAACCTCATCTAATATTGCTGCCTCCGCCAATGCCTCAGGTACATATTATGTTCTTACAACTAGTCACAATGCAGATTATTCAAAATGGATCATGGAATCTAGAGCATCTCATCATCTCTATTTTGACAGAAAAGTTCACATCTTATGCAGTCATTGTCGATGCAAGACATTCTCCTATTATATGACATGGAGAGTTTCAGTTGATGGCTTCCATGCATCTGTTGAATGTGCTACATGCGCCATTCGTTTCTATGAAATTATTGTCTATCATTTAGATTACTAACGATCTGAACGATCGTACTACATTTGTGTTCCAGGATATACTTACGAGCAGTGTGATTGGATGTGGTCGTAAGGGGGATTCTACAAATTGGTCAAATCTCCATATGCTGGCAGATCTTCCATTCGTACTAGATCAATCTCTTCATACATGTGGTGCCTTCTGTTCGGTCATCTTCCTCTGAAGCTGCACAAAGTCCTCCCTCAAATCTCTTCTTAGTTCAGTTTCCAATGTGAGGCTTGCCAGCTTGGGAAGTATAATTATACAGTTTTCCCCAATTGTCAAGGTCGTATCAATAATTTTTTACTTACATTGCTTTTTTTTGAAAGCCTGAAACAAGGGGGATACACTCGTTGGTGCTCGCCCCAAGGTTTTATTCAAAAACGAAGATAGAAGCAAGGAGGAAAATACAAACGCACGCCCACACTAGAGAGCAATTACAAAACCCAATCTTCCACCAAACGCTTGGCATGAATCCCCACGTTCTCCTTATAGAACCGCTGGCCCGAGAACAACAAGTCGTTCCTACCTCGCCAAACCGCCCACAGTATGGCCAAAGGATAAAGTAACTCCCTTCTCGGCCTATCTTTATTTGCCAGAGCGCGTCACAGAATGACTGGAGATCCTCAGCGCAGCACCAGGCCAAACCGACCCCCTGCCATATTTGAATCACCATGGGGCACTTGAAGAAGAGGTGTTCCACGGATTCAATCACCTCGCTGTATAGAAGGCACCTGTCAGAGACGATTCCCAAAGCCTGGTACATCGGTCCCTCGTCATCAGCCTCTGTCTCCTGAACAGCCATAGGAAGAAACCAATTCTCTCTGGAAGCTTGAGAGTCCACAAGAACACACAACGCAGATCAGAATCTCCGATTGGGACATCGGCGGCCTGTTGATAGCCCCAAAAGCTTTCTTGACCGTGAACGGGCCCCTCACGTCAACTCCAGTGATCCCCTCCCCCTCCGAGGGGCGCCCTACCTCCCTCACAGCATCCGGCAAGGCCAAGAAATCTTCCAATCTTTGGTCGGAGAAGTTGGCGGAGAAAGTCGGACACCAATTACCATCTGACCAGCATATCTGCCACCGAAATCAATTTGTCTTCAGCAAGAGCAAACAAGCGGGGGAACCGCGAATGAAGCGCCCCACCCCCGTCCAATCGTCCGACCAAAAGGAGAAGGATTCGCCCCCCTAGGATCGGCTTAAAGAGTGCAATATTTTTCAAGAAAACCTCTATGATCCCCCTCCAAAAGGGGGTGGGAGAGCCCAAGCAGTCGACCTGCGTCGGTGGCGCCCCCCCCCCCCCCCCCCCACATCATAGATCCTGCGCACCACATCACAGCAAAGATCCTCCCCCGGCCCCCAAATTCTGCTTGCCCACTTAAGCAACAAGGCGTCATTCATTTGCTCGAGCGACTTCACCCCCAACCCACCCTGATCCTTCTTGTGTGTAATATCCTCCAACCCAACAAGGTGAACCCCCTTGACCCACCCTTCTGCTTTCCCCATAAGAAGGCACACCTCCGCTTTCTCCAGCCAATCTCTAATTTCCTTTTGGAATAACGCCGATTCGATAAGAAGTAAATCGGAATGGACGACAGAACCGCCTTTAGAAGGACGGACGACCCCCTCTCGACAGGACATCGGACTTCCACCCCGCCAACTTCGCCTCCACCTTCTCCACAACTCTGAGCAATCTCTCGTCCTCGTTCTCCCCCGAAGTCAAGGGAGAACAACCCGAGCCCAACGCCTGTGCACATGCATCGGCCTCCTGCACAGAGAGATCGAAAGGGACGATCTTCGACTTGTTATCATTCTTAAGCAACCCGGACAACTCACCAAAGATCTCCAGAGCCATGGCCATGCCACTGGCCTCCTTCAAATCCCCTTCAATGAAGAAGAGGGTATCGTCGGTGTATTGCAGAAGCGGGACCATCACGCCTCCCCGCGAATACCCATTAGAGAGCCCGCGGTTGACCTCACGAATCGTAATATTACTCAGGGCGTCCGCTGCTAGGATAAACAACATAGGCGCAAGAGGGCAACCCTGGCGCACCCCCTTCGAGGTTGAACCAATCCCCCTCCGGCCGGCCATTCACCATGATCGAAAACGAGGACGTAGTAACACACCACCTCATCCAAGTGATACACTTCTCCGGGAACCCCTTCTCCGAAGCACCGACCAGAGGAACCTCCAATCAAGGCTATCGTAAGCCTTCGCAAAGTCCACCTTCCAAAGAACACTGCTCTTGCCCCTCCTCTGCCAATCCGCAACGATCTCAGATGCAAGAGTGAGGCCAGTCCGAGATCTGTCTCCCTGGAATGAAGGCTGATTGCATCGGTGAGACAATACTGCCAAGAACGCAACTCAGCCTGCTAGGTGCTAGCGATTACCTTTGCAGTAATTAAATGTAGGGCGTTAGAGACCGGATCGGGCGAAAATCGTCAATGGAATCCGACGTCGATGATTTGGGCAGCAAGATGATAAGCGCCCGGTTAACCCTATCGAATCCCGCATTGCCCAGACAGAACTCAGTGACCACCTTCAACACCTCATGGAAAACGAGATCCCAAAGTCCTTGTAGAAAGACACCGGAAGCCATCAGGGTCAGGGGCAGCATCAGCATTCAGGTCCCACACCTCATCTTTAAGCTCTTCCAGGGTCACGTCCCGAGTGAGTATGTCGCAGAAGGATTCCGCCACAGGCGTCGTATCGAGGCCCAACCACCTCCACGTCCTCGGAATAGTTCTTGAAGAGACGTCCTTAAAAAGGATTAGCAATAGCTCTCCCCATTTCTTTGTTCCCCTCCACGCGGACCCCACCAATCGATATGGAGCGTAGCGCATTGGACCTGCGCGTTCCACAAGCAACACGATGAAAGAATGTCGTATTTGCGTCCCCCTCCCACAACCACACATTTCTCGACCTCTGTCTCCATTCCGTGACTCTCTTCCTATCCTCCAAGTAACTTTCATCTGAGCAGCTGCGCGACATGCCAATTCATCTACCGAGAGTTCCCTAAGGTCCTTCAACGCATCGAAGCACTGAAAGGTCTCCTCCGCCTCCTTCCTCAAAGCGCATCTGGCCGTCCTAGATTCCCTCTTGAAAGCAGCTAGTCGTACCCGTAATTGAAGATAACTTCTGAACAAAACGAGATGCGGCAGACCCATAGACAACCACACCTGACCAGTGCGATGCCACCAACTCCCTAAAGTTATCCTCCAACAATCAGTCACTTTTCATACTAAAAAACCCCCTATGCGCAGGGGCAACACCAGAGGACCAAAAAATTGGAGTGTGATCCGATAAAGTCCGCGCTTTGGCCTCCACGCAGGACAACGCAAAAGCCTCCAGAAGCTCGTTTGAAGCCAAGAAGCGGTCAATACGCGACCGAGAGTTGGTACTTCTCCAAGTATGAGCGACGTCCTGCGCATCCATAACCTCAAGACCCAGAGAGTCAACGGCGTCCGCAAAATCGAGCGAGCCCGGGTCCTGCCCCCAGGCCTATCCGACGTCAGTAAAGTAATGTTGAAGTCCCCCCCCCCCCCCAATGAGCCAAGGGACTCCCTCGATTGACCTGCCCGCCACAAGAAGATCCTCCCAGAGTTCCCCCCGAAGCACATTACAACAATGACCATATACACATGATACAACCACCGGCAAGGAGAAAGCCGTACATACCAGAATCACCGTCAGTACGTGCCTCCCACGAAGCACAGAGTTGAAAGCCAAGGTCGAAGCACGTCACGCCACCAGCAAACCACCCGAGGATCCCACCGCATCTACGTTCTGTACTGATCGATGCACCCCGTGCCAAAAGATCTCCACATGTCGTCCGTAATTGATTGAAGCTTCGTCTCCTGTAACATAATGACGTCGCATCCCCATTCATTGAATCTAGACCCCACAATCCTCCGTTTTTCGGGTCACCGAGCCACGAACATTCCAAGAAAGAATTTTCATTTGGGACCTTCGAGTCTCCCATGGACTTGGGCCACACCCGCGACCTCCGCAACGAGAAACTTTAACGGAGGGCAGCGTTGCGCCTCCACACGCGATGACCTGGACCTGTTCCTTCTTCTGTACCTCTTCCCAGCCCTCCTGTCGCTTACCTTCACGCCCGAGATGAGGTCAGTCACCACAGTAGAAGAAGCAGCTGCAACATCCCTACGAAGGCCATCGGAATGGAGCTCAAGGGCGAGGGCGCTGAAACAAAGGAGGGAGGTGCCTGCGCCCGTGACCTCCCCTCCGCTGTGAGAGGAGTGATGAGCGGAAGTGATGACGGCAGAGGAGAGCCACTTAGCGCATCACCAGACCCCCATAAAGGAAAAGGCCACGCCGGCGAGTCCGAGAAAGCCACGAAAGGCAAGAACATAACAGGGTCCGAGGAGGAAGATAAGACCGACCGAACCCGCATCCGATAAGCCCTTCGCACCCTCTACAGCATTTGGCGTCCAACCTGGATCCGCGAGAGGGTCCGCGTGCGCATTCCGGGCTCTCGGACCCGCATCCACATCAGACGAGTAAGTTGGTGAGCTGGCTGGTACCCCTCTGTCTACGTCATCAGGCAAAGGGAATTTGTTTGACGGCAAGCACGGAACTCGAGACGAGTCCCCGAAGCGCCACGTGCAATGATCCGTGCTGCTATTCCACCCAAGGCTCCCATTGGACACCAACCGCCAACACGGAACCCAAGCGTCGCCGGTTTCTCCACCGGCCATCTCTCTCAGAATCTCCGGCGGAGGCGGGGGCTCGTCGATCTGAAGCTCGATTCTGAAAGTGTAGCAACCGACCTCCATTTCCGCGAAAGTGCTTCGACCTCTTACCTCGTCCAGGAAGCTCCTGTTGCATTCTAATAAGACCCTCGTGTCCTCCACCGGTGCACCAGGCTTAAGCCTGTCATCCAGCATCGCTCGAACCGTGCCCCACTGGTGCAGGGCCCTTCCTCAAGCAACCTACCGATCGAGATAGGAAGGGGACACCCTTGATCCTAGCAACGCAACCTCCATCTCCGCACAGGACCCATCTGCAAATCGCAAGCTCCCTCCCAACAAACATTATCGACATCACCATTCTTAAGAAGGCGATCCCTCTGAGATGACGATAAGCCACGTAGACAACATCTTCGATCATCCAGCTTCACAACATCGCCAGAGAACCGCGGCCCAAGGAACCCAAGCAGGTGGGAGTACACAACGTCCATCGCGATAACACCCCTCATCGCAAACCCGATCAGCGCATGCAAACCTGCACCCCGAACGTTCTCCTTTCCCTCTTCAGAGGTCAATGAACCACCACCCCCTACCACAGGTTTGGGAATACTTACAGGTTGCGCTGCAGTTGCACTCCGATGTACGCTCTCCCACCACCTCCGCGAAGGTTGCCCCCCCCCGACTAAAAGATGAAGCAAGTATGTTACCGGGCCCCGCGAGATTGTTGATGCATTGCCCACGTAAAATAGCCGGGCCCCTCGCCGGTACCGATGCCTCAACAGACCGAAAAGCAGCCATGCACTTCGCTTGTCGGTGACCAGTCTTCCCGTAAGAGTAGCACCTTGGCGGAGAAGGACAGAACGAAGCGACGTGCCCCCTAGTTCCACACCGGAAGCACCTCCGCTCAGGCTTCTTATGGGTCACCCGCGTCCACTCCCCACTTCCCCCTTCGATAGGCTCCTCTTCGTGGCCGAAAGCTCGCTTCTCTTGCTCCTCCCATCGGAGAACCGCCTTCCCTTTCTCCGGACTGCCGAACGCCCTCGCACTCATGTTCTCAGCTTTCAGAGGATGACGTGTTTATCGCTTGTCCTAGAAAGAAATCACTTCAGACAAAACCTTTTTACTTACATTGCTTTTTGAAATTTGTGGTCCCGGTCGTATTCTTGATTACCAAGGGTGCCATTTCTATCTTGCCACCGTTGATGACTTTTTCCAGACTTTCTTGGGTCTTTTTATTGAAAAATAGTTTGAGGTTGGTTCTATTATGCAAACATTTACCATTAAAATAAAAAACCATATTTTCCATTTATGTTAAGTATGTTCGTTCTGATAATGCTTGGAATTTTGTATCGGTTAGTTATCTAGTTCTTCAAGTCTCTGGGATTCTCCAACAGATTTTGTATGCCTACACTTCCAAGTAGAATGGTGTTGCTGAGAGCAGACACCGTCATCTCTTAGATGTTACCAGGACTCAATTGATATAGTCATGCTCCTTACTCTAATTTGAGAGATGTTGTCCTCACCGTTTGCTACTTCATCAACCGTATGACATCCTCTGTATTAGGAGAAAGGCTCCTTTTTCGATTGTATTCCCTAGAAAGGACTTTCTCTCTACCACCTCGCATTTTTGGTTGTGTGGTCTTTGTCCATTACTTGACTCTTGGTTGTGCAAGCTCTTCCCCAGATCTGCCAAATGCACCTTTATTGGCTATTCCCATCCTTAAAAAGGGTACAAGTGCTTTGATCTTGTTGGAGGATGTACTAAGTCAGTGCTGACATCACAATCTTTGAGTCTATTATGTATTTTTCTCCAAATGGTGACAAGGTGACTGTCTTCTGAGCCTGATGAGGAGGCTTACATTCCAAATCCATTGCCTCCTCTTGAGAGTTATTTTCTAGTTTCCTTATTTTATGTGATTTCTTTTCTTCTCTTTGCCCAACATGATTTCTCCTCTTTATATAAGAGAGCCTTAGGGCATCATGAATAAACAATTGAGTATTATGTTTCAACAAGGTATCGGAGCGACAATCCTAGACTAGAGCTCCAATATCCTCGAGCCCTAGCCCCACCTGCCAGGTCCTTCCTCTCTTTTCCATCGTAAATGCTCACTGCTTAGCTGCCGTCGGCTGTTGCCTAGGCCACTCATGTGACATCCCAAGCCACCCAGGCCACTCATGCGGCAACTCAGGCCGCAAGTGCAACATCCCAAGCAGCTCGTGATGGTGCCATCAGGCTGCTAGTATGACTCCTATGTGTGGTAGAACCTGTACGATCTCTCGCGTGATAGGTTATTACCGCTGGTGCGTTGAGAGCGCCCTCGCATCACATCTAGAGGCATGTGGCTCTATCATGTACCGCCTATATCGTCTAAAGCAGATCAAACAATTTGATTTTGATATTTTTGATGGAATTCAGGCCATTAAATGACCCTATCCGCCGTAGGTTACAATTGAAGATGGGTACGATTGTGGCACAGTTTGCATACATAACCGATTCCCTATATGGTCGCGTCGACACATTCAGATAGATCTACAACCCCAATCGAGTTCTGACCCAATCGCTTTATCGACATGTCAGACTTGAAGGGTGATATCTTCTCTTCATCCAGTGTTTTCAAATACATGACACACATCATGAAGATGGATATTCCAAACTACGAGTTATGGACCATACAGTTTATGACCCTGCCGCAGTGCAATAATGAGTATATTATGACGCAACCAGAGCTGGTTGATAAGGTTGGGACGAATGCTTCATGAAAGCAGGATGATGCATATGTGCATGTCTGGCTTTCCGAGACTCTCACCACGAAGATAACTAATATATTTTACATCAGCTCACTATCAAGGCAATGCGGGATATCCTCGCTGCCACATATAATCATGCGAAGAATGAGACCAAGATCCTTCATCTACAATTTGACATCTTCATGGCCAAACAGAATGGTCGTCCTCTGCACAACTTCCATTCTTCGCTTCGTGACATGTTCGAGAAGCTTCACAGTTCATGCCCGTAACCACATCTACTGAGCAACAAATGCCGTACAGGAACACCACGATGATTGGAGATTTTCTAGTTTCCCTAGATCTTGACTATGAGGCCATGTACACCCAGCTTCTCACGGTACTTCCATACCTCCAATGGAGGAGGCTTATAGTTGTTTTAGCATGATCATGGTTCCAATCACCGCCACCACTCAAACCTCATCAACGATGGTTGCATCTCGTGGCAAAGGAGGTACATCTCAGTTCATAGCATGATCCCTGTAGCAGAGGAGGTGGATGTCAGCATGGTCCAAGCACTTATTGTCATCACCCCGATCATTCAGAGGAGACTTGCTACCTTATGCACGACTATCTGTATCTGCTCGTTGTGGTCGAGGGAGGATGAGGTCTACTACAACTTCTACTCCTACCATTGATCAGAAGTTGGATGATATTGTCTCCTGTTTGGGGGGAGATCATGACTCATGTTGCCACCTTGACCTAGTGCTTCTACAAGTCCTTCCGATGTTGCTGTCACCAGCAAAGCTTCTTCCAGCTTCTTAAGTAAAGCATATTCTCTTACCAATCGATATTCCAAGTGATGCCATTCATCATATGTCTCTTCCAAGCCATAGCCATCTCTATAGCCGTTACCAAACTATCCAAAACACAACAATCAAGATAAAGGAAAAATGGAAATCATGATTTTTTTACTTCATATTCCTTTACAACTCCTTATCGTTTTTTTTACAAATACGATACCATGCTTTACACTTCCATGTTATACATTTTAAAACCTTGTTATTCTTTTCTCCAAGAAGTTGTAAAAAATGATAACAAAGTCGTAGAAAATAATAACAAAGTTGCAAGAATACAACAAACAATTGTACCAACAAGTTGCAAGGGCACGAAGTTGTAAACCAACAATTTGATTTGGGGGGGATCACTACCACCAACATCTTCCCCTTCCTGTATGTCGTCTGCAACATCTAATGCATGAAGTTCCTCCCATTCTTGAACATAGTCCCCTACACCTTCCGCCATCCTGAGCTCCTCCACGATGTGCCCCATCTACAACATGTCCCCGCTCTACTCCTCTGCCCTCGACAATGTTGTAAAAGTCACCCGACTAGCCCGACTAGTAGGTCCGACTAGTCTACCCAGTGGGGTGGCTGACCGAGTACCGACTAATTCTGACTAGGTCCACTAGTCAACCAATTTTTGCTAGGAGATACCATATTTTTTTTACTTTTTTAAAAGCAAACTTATTCTATTACGCTTAATATTTTATTTAAATTCAATTACTTCTTTGATTCATTATGATAGTAAAAAAATCTATAAATCTATGTAAATATATGATAATATATGCATAAAAATGATTTATATATTTAAAAACTCAAAGCCGATTAAAGTCCGACTAAATCCGATTAATCACCCGACTGCCGATTAATCCTTAGTCAATGACTTGACCGACCGAGTACTGACTACCGACTTTTGCAACCTTGACCCTCGGGCTCCCCGTCCCACTCGATCGACAACACCTCTTTTGCTGCGACCTTGATCTTCCCATTCTATGTTGATCTGTTTAACCCAAACATATCCACAAGGCCTTAAATGTCGGTTTTGGTCACCATTTCGGTATCGACCAAAACAGAATTTCGATGGAATTTCGGTGGAATTTCGACCGAAATTTCGGTCATTTCGGTCATTTTTTGTATTAGCATCCCCATATTTTGGTCATTTCGGTCATTTCGGTCGAATTTCGATTTCGACTGGATATCGATATTCGACAGAAATTCGACCGAATTTCGCTGAAATTTGAGGCCATGCATATCCATCACTCACACACTCATTGCAATAAATATGAGAGGGCTTTGAGGGAAAGGGGAACTTTTTCCTAATCTAGCAGTGAGAGCACGTCATAGTCACTTTTCCCATCCTAATGGATTCTAAAATCACTAATATTGTTAAAAATGATTTTAACCCCACTGGAAAATTCATATATATATTGTTATAGTATATAGTTATAGTCTTATTATATGGTAGACTTTCTTTTTTTAAGTAAGCCCAATATGACATCTATAAATCCCAACAAGGCAACTTTGATTTTGTATCCATGGTTTTACACTTTTCAATATATATAGAAGACTTTGAACTTTGTAATAGAAATTTGCTTATTTCCTTTCTGCATGGTAACAAAGCGATGATCTTGGACCAGATCTCTCAGTCATGTTTGATAAACCTAACCCAACTCATTGGTCTTCCATCGTAGCAGGGACCGATACCGCATCCCAACGACCACTGTTGTAAAAGTCGGCCGACTAGGCCGACTAGTCGGTCCGACTAGTCGAGTCGGGGGGGTACCCGACTCGACTAGGCCAAATCGGCCAATAGTCGGTCAGACCCGATTAATCGCCCGATTAGTCGGCCTAGTCGGCCGACTAGTCGGCCGACTTTTGCATAGAGATTTCTCGGCTGACTTTTTTGTTAAGCAGAATTGAACCAGATTGCGGATTTTCTCTTATATGCATCGACTCTACTTTCTTTTGCAAGTTTCCAAAGTTCATCCTCTCTTTTTCACTTATAATTTGTAATCTATCCAACTCATGAGTAGTGTTCGAAAGACGTATAGAAGCACTGTTGTTCCAGTATCATAATGCAACAAGTTTATATTAGAACACAACACAACAACAAAGCCTTATATTAGAACCAATTAATTAAATAAAGCATCATCTATAAACGATGCAGTGCAAAGTAACCTATCAACTATTTAATTTGTCCATGCTTTCTAATATGGTCTTACCATTTAATTAATGCATGTGAAAGGAAACTCCCAACACGTTCTGATGATAATGATCATTACATAAATTTGGAAAACGGACATAGCAACCCGTCCCGATATTCAAAGTAAATTGTGTTACCAACTGCTACTGTCATTTATAAATTACAACATCATTAATCACAAGATTACCAACTACTTTTATCAGGTCATGAACAACTACTCTCTTTCACTAGTTCCCATCCTCTCTTTCTTATATTTTATAAATTGGAAAGCACCAATGATAATAAAGCAAAAAAATGACGAAAGGGAACTATTTTTCTCGGCATATTAAATAAACAGTTGAGTTTATCACCATACTTGAATTACAAAATGCTTCTTAAAGTAGATACCAACATCAATTTAAGCTCTCAAAAATATTAAAACTACTAAAAATATGAATATAAATGAGAGTATATATTATAAAACTTGATTTATATATTTAAAATAATTAAAAAATTCAAAACCGACTAATGTCCGACTAAATCCGATTACTCTCCCGACTACCGATTAATCCTTAGTCAGTGACCCTGCCGACCGAGTACCGACTGCCGACTTCTGCAACCTTACCAACGACACTACCGCAAGGCTCGAGTAGGCTACGATGTGTTCACTGGTGACCCACTTGCTAAAAGAATGGTTGCTCCAGGGCCTCTTGGTCTTAGTCTACACACATTTGGTGTAGCGGGACATCGTGTTTTGTCCCTTTTGGGACATTTCGGTCCATATGATCATATAAATAAGATCTCGAGGTCTCTAAAGCGGCTACATGGGCGATCAAAGTGTAGTGTATGTAAGTTTGTATATACAACCCTTCATACTCTCACATGTTTTATCATTCCCGTGCGAACTTCTCTCATCATGACAAAAGAGAAGGTAGATACTAATCCATCTCATGGGACCATTAAGGGTCCATGTGCCATTGTCAAGATGGATAATACAAATTACGAGTTGTAGATGCAATTCATGAGCATTATGGATGCCAAAATAAGGAGTACATCCTCAAGAAAAACAAAGTTAGACAACAAAATCGATGCTAATGACACATGAAAGAAGGATAACACGTGTCCCAAGTTTAGCTATAAGGTAGTATGATGAGAGTGCCAATTAGATCTTACATCAAACACTATGAAGGCTATATCAGAAATTCTTGCGACAACTTATTCTCAGGTGAAGAATGAGACAAAGATTCTTCAACTTAAGCATGACATCTACATGACCAGGCAGGGTGGTTGCTCTTTTACTCATACTATTCCAGTCAGGGATTTCGAGAAACTCCACACTTACCTCTCAGAGTGCCACTAATGATCATCAACTGACATACATGAGCACCATGGTGGTTGGTGTTTTCCTTGTTGGTATTAATCTGACATATAATGCAACATGTAGTCATCTTCTTTACAGCGCTACAATCCCTCCTATTGCGGAGGTATACATCCTTCCGAGGCAGAATTTTTATGCCACTTGTACATATATCTCAGACATCCTTTGCCATGGTAGCTTCACAAGGTAGAGGAGTGTTTACTTAGTTCAGAGGATGAGGAGGCCGTGGTTGGGGAGGTGGTCACCCTCAACATCAGTGTACCTACTGCAATCATAGGGCACACTTAGGACACATGCAACTAGAAGCATGACTGCCATGCATTTTCCTATGTTGTAAAGCATCCTGAGTTGGTTATAGCATCGCCTCACCAGAAGTATGAGGATCTTATCTCCATCTTAGGAAGATCACGAGACCTTCACTTACTCAATATGGTCCTAATACTGCACCATCTGACAGAGCAACCTCTGCCAACACCTCAAGTATAGACCATGTTCTTACTACTTGTCATAACAGAGACTTTACATAATATGTAATCGATTTTATACCGTCCCATCATCTCTACAGAAACAAAAAAAACTATTCATCTCCTTTAGCTCGATTCCTCTAGGTCGCTCAATAATTATTGCTAATGAGAGTCACTTTCCTGTCATTGAAAAAAGGGACTTTTATACCATTTATGTGTCTGCATAATGTTTTATATGCTTTTGAATTCTTTATGAATTTATTATATGCTACTAAGGAACTCAAAAGTCATGCAATATTTGATCCATCTTCTCTAGTGTTTAGAATATACTTAGACAAAGGGCAATTGGATGTGGCCTAGAGCAAAAGGGTCTTTGCATATTGGTTCAGTCTCTGTATGTAGGCAGATTTCCATCTCGACTGCAACAATCTCCTCCTACCTATGGCATCTCCATCTTGGTCACCTACCTCTCCAAAAGTTATGTAGGATCCTACCTCAGATCTCTCCCTAGTCCCTAGTTTAGCCTCCACTCTGAGGCATGCCAGCAAGAGAAGCATCATTGTGTTAGCTTTCAAAGTCATCTTGGTCGCAAGAGTAGTTCTTTATTTAAGTTGTTGCCTTTTGACGTTTGGGATCCTATTCGTGTTCATGGTCATCAGAAGCAACATTTCTTTATTGTTGCAGCTAACAATTATTCTCGTTTATCTTGGATTTTCTTATAAATCATAAATGTGAGGCCGGTGATATAATGAAAAACTTTATCATTGAAATAAAGCTTTTCATGTAATCGTCAAGTATATGCAATCTAGCAATGCCCCTGAGATTTGCAGTGGTTCTTTCACAATTTCTTAGGTATCAGGGGATCTTATATCTAACCTAGTGTGCCTATACCTCCAGAATGGTGTTGCTATGAGGAAGCAAATTCATCTTTTGAATATGACTAGGATTCTCTTGATAAAGAGTCACACACCCCACTCCTACTGGGGAGGCGTTATTACTACCTGCTATTTGATCAATTGCATGCCATCACTTTTTGAGGAATAATTACCTTTTTTATTATGTTTCCCGATAATGATTTGTTTATCTAATTCTTAGGTTTTTAGTTGTGTGGCTTTTGTTCCTCAATTGGCTCTAGCCCGAGACAAGTTGTCTCGGTCTATCAAATACAATTTTGTGAGGCACTCTAAGACCGTTATTCTGACCTGTTTAGATGTAAGTACTGTATAAGCGTAGATCTCGCATTATTTGAGTTAGATATGTATTTTTACCCACATGAGACATGCTAACATCATTAGAGTCTTGACGCTAAGATTTGCCTTTTTTTTCCTCATAATGTTTCATCTCTTATGCCCAGGCTATGACATTTCCCCATGTGCACTCTCAAAGACCGAGAGTTGCATGTTCAGAACCACCTTGCTCCAGCAACTTCTCAATAATTCATTACACATCGGGAAAATATTCAACACTTATTTTCAACTATTAGAAAAATTGATGTTTTAATTCAGCAAGGTAATGCAGCTCAGCTAGGAGATACAATTCAGCGGGATGTACCTTACCACCCCTCTGAGAATCTTAATATGCCTATTGCTCTTCGAAAGCATTAGTGCACGTGTGCCACATACCATCTATCTGGTCACCTCTCTCTTGAGCACCTCTCAAAAGTTACAATAAATTTATGGTGGATGTTGTTACAATCCCACACGTATCATGAGGCAATACAAGATAGCCAGTGATCTCGGGCCTTAGTCACTAATCTCTCAGGCGCATTAGTGGTTGAGTGCAAGTGGGTCTTTATAGCGAAACACTGAGCAAATAGTAGCATGGACTGCTGCAAAGCTCGATTGGTGGTAAAAGGGATTACACAAAAAAATAATGTGGACTACTAGTACACTTCCTCTCATGTGGCACATCATTCTATACTTCGGATTCTTTTATTTATTGTGGTTATTGGAGATCAAACATTGCTTCATTTTGATGTCAAGAGTACATTCCTTTACAGATACCAATATGAGAGAGCGCACATGAAGCAACCAATGGGGTTGCTGCTACTGGAAGATATGCATATCTCCATAAGACTATTTATGGCCTCAATCAGAGCCTGAGAGCATTGTTCCAAAAGCTCTCAAACCTGATCAAGCAATAGGGCTTTATTAGAATTGTTGCTTGATCATTTACTATTTGTGCACATGACATAGAGAAACTATTGTCATTCTGGTATATATAGATGATATTACTATTACATGAGATGACATGTAACACATTGATGAAACAAAAGAATTCATTGGGAAGAAGTTCATCACCAAGGATCTTGGAAAACTTCGTTATCTCCTTGGCCTAGAGTTTGCCAAAAATCAAAGAGAGCTTGTGACGAGTCAAAGAAATTATGTGATCGATCTTCTTTCAAAAGTACCCACTTAAATGATCTGGTGGTAGTGTAGTGTGCCTACCACCCAAAAGACCAGGGTTCAAATCCACCCTTGTGGGGGTTGCGTTAGGTAGTCGACAACCATCATAAAAATTAGTTGAATCTTTCAATGAGCAAGAATCCATGTAGACGATCTACTTATGGTGGGAAAGGGCTTCATCATTTTTAGCCAACCCTACGTAATGTGTGAAAAGGCTTTGTTGTTGTTTCAAAAATGGGCACATGACTAATTACAGACCTATTGATGTTCATATGGACCCCAGTATGAAACTCTATGATGATGTCACATAGAAAGTTGGCTAGATGAGATAGATAGAGCTATTTGGGAAGGTCCTCTATATAAGAATCACAAACATGATAACTCCTTTATTCCGACATCATTTTTAGCCAACCCTACTTAATGTGAGAAAAGGCTTTGTTGTTGTTTCAAAAATGGCCACATGACTGATTACAGACCTATTGATGTTCGTATGGACCCCAGT
Source organism: Ottelia alismoides (assembly GCA_037367405.1). Classification (NCBI taxonomy): domain Eukaryota; kingdom Viridiplantae; phylum Streptophyta; class Magnoliopsida; order Alismatales; family Hydrocharitaceae; genus Ottelia; species Ottelia alismoides. The sequence goes on from JAZKJV010004713.1 coordinate 46,344, forward strand.
ATGGAACTCTATGATGATGTCACATAGGAAGTCGACTAGATGAGATAGATAGAGCTATTTGGGAAGGTCCTCTATATGAAAATCACCTAACATGATAACTCCTTTATTCCGAGCAAAGTCAGCCAGTTCATTGAGTAGCCACGATAGGCCCACATGGATGCGGTCACAATGATTAATGGGTACATAAAATCCTTATTGTGTATGAGACCACTCTTCAGCAAGGGGACATCCTTTCCTACATTAGCTTGCGTTGATGCGGATTATAGTGGTCGCCTAATTGATATAAAGTCCAACACACGTTTTGATGTTTTCATTGTTGGTTCTCTAGTTACATGGAAATGTAAGATGCATATTGTACTATCCTGATCAAGTTCATAAACTAATTACACGGCCATGGCTCAGTTCATCATTGAGATGATGTAGGACAAGTCAATCTTGACTGACCTAACTACGTAGGTGCCTCTCTCCTTATGCATCTCATGACAACTATACAACCTGATTAATTACCAACAATTCGACAACCCAACAACGGATGAAGCACATTGACGTTGATTGTTATTACACCAACATGATCCACAAAGGCTCTATATTGACTTCTCATGTCAGTTCAACAAAACAAATGACTGACATATTCGGTAAAGCACTTATCATGTCCACAAGTGTTCATCAAATCTAAGTCTATAAAAGTTATAGTATTATTATATGATAACTGTTGGAGTATTTGGATGTGCGCCATATGAGTTGTAGGAGGGTAAATGGATCTCTCCAGGATCAATTTACCCCATCACTATGTTTAGTACCACATCTACCAGTGGTGGGACGTGGAGGCTCTGTAGAGGATAAATAAGGAGCCCCAGACCTCCTGTATCCATTGAAAAAAAGGAATAGAATATCCGCCCCATTGAGGGCTTCTCACGAGGTTTCATCCCGCTCCTTAGGGAGTAGGGTTCTACATAAATCTCGGTCTTCCATGTTTTATATTCCTGTCCTTATGCTCTTTGTATCATTTCGCTTCCGCATTCGCTATTTTCTAACATGGTATCAGAGCGGGTTCGATTCTCGAGATTTTTCATGTTCTTTATTTCTTCGAGATTCGATTGCAATCTTGTGCTTGAAGATCATTTATGATTCAAGTTCTACCATTGTTTTTATTTGGATTTTGAAACCCTAAATTCGTGAGGTCTGTTGCCACCATCCTTCAGATTGATCGATTAATATTGGAAGAATACTATTTTGTCCAGGGTTCAATTTCTTGAACCCTAATCTCGAGAGCTCTTTTTCTTCCAGCAGAATCAAAACGAGCGGCGCCACGAAGAAAACTCAACAACATCCTGCCGTTCACGGCAAATATTCACCTCTGCCAGGATCGATCTAACATGATCGAGAGCATCGAGCGGTGATCCCAGGACAAGGCACCATACTTCCATCTCCTCCAGCTAGGCGACAACGCAGACCAGGCACACATCTTTCTCGAGCGGCAAGGCCACTCCGAGCTTCCGAGCATATCTCCTGCTAATTCCCAAATCAAAGCCCAGGCGGAAATCTAACCCTCCAGGCGATGGCCATGCCCAAATCCAAGCCCAAGCGAAGAATCCCACGAGCTCAGTGTGATTTCAAGTCAACCACACAAGCTCCAGCGACGATGCCAAAAGACCCCCAAGAGGCGGCAGCAGTCGCTCCTGCGCGATACCCATCGGCATCGTACCTCTGCGCGCTTCCAGCTCGCAGACGACTCCAGGCGGCCATGCACGATGCAGCCCCCATCGCTGACGGCACCTCACGCGGCTTCGGCGAGCCCCCATCGCCGTGTTCTTGAACCAAGGCCCGATATTCAGGGAGAGCTCCCGCTCCAGGAACGAGCGGCTTTGGTCTCCCTCTCCAGAGAACCCCATGCGGCGGCGCCCCTCGATCCCTCCTCCCTTTGGCGACGGCCTCCGCGAGAACGAAGAACCCCAAAACAGGGGGTGGGGGGGGATCTGGTCTTCAAAGGGAGAGTTCCCAAGGGAATCCTAAATAATGGCCACGCAGACATTTTAAAAAAATTTCTGCGCATTTTAGGCCCAACTGCATGGGCTGAGAGGAGTGTTTAAAAAAAATGTTATTCCAATGGCATGTTAAAAAAAAGAGCGGTATTACTTCTCGGCCCAACTATGGGCCACACGGAAAAAAAAGAAAACCTTTTGAAAGAGAGGCGTACAAAAAAACCCGCACGTAAAAAAAAGAGGTGTGTTTTTCGAGAAAAAAGGCGCGTATAACTAAAAAAAGCCGTATGCAAATTAGAAAAAATGCAAGAAAAGTCGATAAAAAATGAGGCTTAAGTTAAAAAAAACAAATGGCAGCTATTAAAAAATTGACAAAAAGTTGCAAGTTCATGATTTTCCCCAATTATCTTGTCTTCTCCCAACATAGTCGATGTCATGTATTCCGACTAGTATGAGAGAAAGGGGGAGTATATCTAGAGTCACATGTCTATTCCAGATTCAGACAACAGATTCCAAACCAGCCATTCGTTCAGACTCTACAGATTTTCTCAGTGTTCAGACTCGACGTCAAATTCCGAGTCTTCAAATTCAGACTCACACATGTATGCGGTCTTCTTTTCAGATGAGCACATATATGCCATCTTTTATCGTGGTCCCCATCATTCTTCGTGTTGTTTCGGCCAAAGTTTCATGTGAGCCATAGGGACTCCAGAGCAGAGGACCATTCCATGTGCCATGTTGGCAAGAGTTTTCATGTGATATCATAGGTACTCCAGAGTAAAGTACCATTCTCTGTGCCAGATGGGAGAGACTCGGTTCTTTGACGAGGAGACTTCTTTTAGACTCCATTCTCCAATGACCGTGGACTCTGACAAGGATGGCACTTCCAAGGCCTTTTCAGTTCGACCCTTTTCAGAAATGGAGCAGTTGTCCACATCTTGTAGCGGGCCAGAGTACTCTGACGAGGAGACTCATTTACAACTGTAGTGACTCTGACAGGCGCAGTTCAGAGCACATTCTCTCCGACGAGGAGATTCAGTTGACTCACACTCCAACCCGTTCGTCCTCCTCACCTGCACGGCATGAGAAGCAACGTCCTCGACAACAGCCGACAGTTGTGCACGTTAAGTTGATATTATATGTAGTGTCATGTATTGTGAGTTGATTTTCTTTCTGTTTGTCCAAACAGAAGCGCTGACACAAACCGAATCATGCGAAGGATCAGACATCTACGGAGTCAGGTACTTTCCTATCTCAGTACTCTAGCAGCGAGTGACGAAGGCGGAAAGCCCAAGAATATGATCAACCACCAGATCTTCAACAAGGTGGAAATTCTCGTATTCTGTATGTACATTTTCCTGCTGCTCGGATGAGTATAGTAGTTTATATCGCAACGACTATAAATTGTTTCTTGTTCCTATTAACAAAACACCCCTTTTTCTTCGCTCTTCTGGAACCGGCACCTCCCACTATCAAAGAGGAATTCTGGAAGAATCGTCGAGCTTTCCACAATGGAATCTATCTTCATATAATCTTGTACGGTAATTATGTAACCATTGGAATAAGAAAGTAGAAGGAAGAAGGACCGTCTCCTCTCCGAGAATCTGATAGAAGTTGCTATTTGATTTGTTCATTTATTTTAGCAACTATTAGAATATTACTTGTTAGCAAGATTTGTCTGGAAGAAAACGTCGCACTTCAATTGGACCCTAGAATAGACCTTGACCATCTTCCGAAAGTTCTCAATCGATCATATATATCGCGTATGCTTAGCGTCGCAAAGGCTAATATATATAAACTACATTCAACCACGCTCTGGATAATCCACCTCCGAAGCGCTACGGACGAGACAAAATTCGGCAGCTAATTGTTGACTCTGAATAAGGGGAGGGGAGGGGTTGCCCCCTCTATGCCTTGTGGTAATGATTCCTTTGGCATTACGACCTTTACCACAACGATGATTTCCATAAATCAATTTCTTTCGTGGATTGGAATCATTGGATTTCCAGTAAGCTATATATACTAGCTCCACCCGTCCGCGATGCATGGAAATAGGATCCAGCTGAGCTCCTTTTTCAGGCCCCCTATAATTTTGTGTCAGAGTCTCGACCCCTGTCAAAGAACCTCATGCTTCAAAAGCCAGACTTCTATGCTCCAAGAGCTTCGAGCTTTTTCTGATCGTCTTCGAGCAAGTCCTCCAGTCTCCCGAGGAGAACTATAACTACTTGATTTTGATCTGGATTTAACAAGTCGCTTATCAATTACTCTTTGATCTGCAAATGCGATGTAGGCATTAGGTTCAGCAATAATGACATCTCCCAACATACTAAAACAGGCTGTCACCCCTCCTGTTGTAGGAGAAGTTAGGATTGATGATATCTAAGGCTTCTGTGGATCTTCCAGTAACTATAACGCGAAAAAGCTCCTTTCTTCAGCTATCTTTTTTCTATGCCCCCTTCACTCCCATGTTCTAGCTTTATATGTGCTAGCTGCAGCTATTTGCACAACACCTAGCTTTCTATACCACTCACTAGATCCATCTTCAAGATCAGACCAGTAGGAAGAGAGAAGACTTTTCTCGGTCAATGGTTGGGTTCTAGTTCGACTCCTATTGAGTCAGAATCGAGCGGGAATAGACTGACACCCTTTCCTTGTGCGGAGCTATACCAGAAAGGACTCGATCGATAAGGAATCAATCACTTGACGGTCGGTCTTATTATATCTATAACATTAATTGCAGGGCAAGCGCTCCTGGTCGTTCTTACCCAATGTCCACTTTGTCAATCTGAGATCTTTCTGCCGTGTGATCTTCTTTCATATATATCAGAAAGAAAGCACTGTTGAGCATTGCATGCTCCAACTTGAGGGGGAGTGGAGTATTTGGTTGTGCGCCATATGAGTTGTAGGAGGGTAAATGGATCTCTCCAAGATCCATTTACCCCATCACTATGTTTAGTCCCACATCTACCAGTGGTGGGACTTGGAGGCTCTGTGGAGGCTATATAAGGAGCCCCAGACCTCCTGTATCCATTGAGAAAAAGGAATAGAATATCCGCCCCTTGAGGGCTTCTCCCGTGGTTTCATCCCGCTCCTTAGTGAGTAGGGTTCCACGTAAATCTTGCTCTTCGATGTTTTATATTTATGTTCTTATGCTCTGTGTATCATTTCGCTTCGGCATTCGCTATTGAATAGCCACGATAGGCCCACATGGACGCGGTCACAATGATTAATGGGTACATAAGATCCTTATTATGTATGAGACCACTCTTCAGCAAGGGGACATCCTTTCTTACATTAGGTTGCGTTGATGCAGATTACAGTGGTCGGCTAATAGATATAAAGTCCACTACAAGTTTCGATGTTTTCATTGTTGGTTCTCTAGTTACATGGAAATGTAAGAAGCATACTGTACTATCCTGATCAAGTTCATAAACTAATTACACAACCATGGCACAGTTCAACATTGAGATGATGTAGGACAAGTCAATCTTGATTGACCTAACTGCGTAGGTGCCTCTCTCCTTATGCATCTCATGACAACTATACAACCTGATTTGTTAGAAAATCGGAAGCGGAAGCGTAAACATGGAAAAGATAAACAAAGAACAAGAAGGCAGGATTTTTACGTGGAACCCTACTATGTGAGGAGCGGGATGAAACCATGGGAGAAGCCCTCAAAGGGGCGTGTTTGTGTATTGACTTTCTCATCTGTTACAGGAGGCCTGGGGCTCCTTATATAGCCTCCACAGGGCCTCCAAGTCCCACCGTTGGACGATGTGGGACTAAACCACTGGATGGGGTAAATGGATCTCCTCCAGGATCCATTTACCCTACTACAACTCAATGGGCGCACACACGAATACTCTAAGACTCCCCCTCAAGCTGGAGCATGCAATGCTCAGCTTGGACAAACAGAAATAAACTCAACTCAACGCTACAGGACACTACGGACAATATCAACCCAACGCGCACATTGCTGCAGTCGAGGACGTTGCTTCTCATGCCGTGCAGGTGAGGAGGACAAACGAGCTGGAGTGTGAGTCTACTGAATCTCCTCGTCGGAGAGCATGTGCTCTGAACTGCGCCTGTCAGAGTCACTGCAACTGAAAATGAGTCTCCTCGTCGGAGTACTCTGACCCGCCACAATAATGTGGACAACTGCTCCATCTCTGAAAAGGGCCAAACTGAATAAGAGCCGTGGCTGTGCAATCCTCGTCGGAGTCCACGGTCGCTGGAGAATGGAGTCTGGAAATAGTCTCCTCGTCGGAGAACTGGGTCTCTCCCATCTGGCTCAGAGAATGGTGCATTGCTCCGGTGTACCTATGATACCACATGAAAACCCTTGCCCTCAAGGGAATGGTCCTCTGCTCTGGAGTCCCTATGGCTCACATGAAAACTCTGGCCTGACAACAAGAAGAATGATGGGGACCTCTGACAATGATGGCAGCATATGCTCATCTGAAAATGACCGCAATCATATGCATGTCTGAAACTGGAGACTCGGAGATGTCTGATGTCGAGTCTGAAACTGGATCTAAACCGTAGAGTCTGGAATCTGAATGGCCTGGAAATCTGCATGTGAATCTGGATCATCTGAATATAGATGGAAGAAAACCTGTGACTCTACATATACTCCCCCTTTCTCCCATACTTGTCGGAAATTGACATCGACAAAGTTGGGAGAAGACAAGATAAATAGGGGGTAAACAAAACATGAAATTTGCGGCTTTCATCATTTTTTTAATAAGCCGTCATATTTTTTTCTCGATTTTTTTAAAACACATTTTTTCTAAGCCGTTGACATTTTTTTTTCGACTTTTCATCCTCTTTTTTTTTAATGCGTACGGCTTTTATTTTGTGTGTACGCGCCTTTTCCAAGAAAACTCCCCCTTTTTTTCTCTTTTTTCTTTCTTTTTTTTTTACATGGCCCAAAGGGCCCAAACTCAGCCACCCTCCTTTTAGAAAATGTCACAGCTCCTCTCTGTACTCTCATTCTCTCTTAATTTTTTTTAAATAAAACACCATCGGCCCATTAAAAGTGCCGCTCCCTTTCTTTTATTTAGGGTTCACTGGAACCCTTATTCGATCACGCACACCCCCCTCATGGTGCCGCCGCCGTCGCCAAGATGGAGGAGCGGGATCTCGTGCCGCCTGCGCGAGGTCCGAGAAGGGGGTGCGCGAGAGGCTTCCGCACCAAGGGCTGCGGCGATCCCGCGCGCGTTGGTTGCTGAAGATGGTGCCACGCGAGGAGTAGCGGTTTGCTGCGAGGAGTTCTGATGAGGACTGCGGCTGAGGGCTCGGTCCGATTGCAGGCGCCGCCCCTTTTTAGGGATTCTGGATGCGATGTCCGCAGCGGGGGTTGCAGCCCGCGCGAGGCTTCTCCTGCTGTGCGGCAAAGGGCCGCCTGAGGGATTGTGCCTGCTGCCTGGGGGGTCGCGCGCGCAAGGAGATGCGCGCCTAGAGAGTGCTGAGTGGAGGGCGTGGTGCGGTTCGCCATCGCCATCGCCAATTGCGGCTAGGGCTTGCGGCTGCCTGGGTTTCTGCTCGCTTGATTCGCGGCTGAAGTTGGAGGTGACCGGCGACACTTGGGTTGCGCGAGGGTGAGGCAGGAGCATGTGCAGGATCAACCACTGGGAAGAACCACCTGGATGCTGACTTCGTGTCGCCTGAACTGGAAAGAGGCGCCGCTGGGCAGAAGGGGCGCCTGCGTCATTTGGTCTTGCAGCGAACAACGACAGGAGGAGGATACCTGCCTGTTAGGGTGGCTGCTTGAAGATGCTCCACCAGGAACCCTAGATCGGCAGAAGAACTTCTTCTAGGGCATCACACGGCCTGGATCTAGAGATCGTGCAAAGTTGACGAAGACTTTCTAGAACATCGAGAACAAGGGTTCCAGGAAACCCAAACCCAAAATATAAAACCTAAAATCACATCTCGAATCTCGAATACGAAAATAAAGAATAGAAAACTCCTCGAGAATCGAACCCGCTCTGATACCATGTTAGAAAATCGGAAGCGGAAGCGTAAACATGGAAAAGATAAACAAAGAACAAGAAGGCGGGATTTTTACGTGGAACCCTACTCCGTGAGGAGCGGGATGAAACCACAGGAGAAGCCCTCAAAGGGGCGTGTTTGTCTATTGACTTTCTCATCCGTTACAGGAGGCATGGGGCTCCTTATATAGCCTCCACAGGGCCTCCAAGTCCCACCGTTGGACGATGTGGGACTAAACCACTGGATGGGGTAAATGGATCTCCTCCAGGATCCATTTACCCTGTTACAACTCAATGGGCGCACACATGAATACTCCAACATGATTAATTACCAACAATTCGACAACGAAACAATGGATGAAGCACATTAATGTTGATTGTTATTACACCAACAACATGATCCACAAAGGCTCTATATCTACTTCTCATGTCAGTTCAACAAAACAAATGACTGGCATATTCAGTAAAGCACTTGCCATGTCCAGAAGTGTTCATCACATCTAAATCTATAAAAGTTATAGTATTTGTAGAGATAGTTTCTAGTATTAATAATTGTTTATGTACCTTGTTTCTATTTCTCTCTTTTATTTAGACGTCCATGTAATTTACCCTTAAGGCCTCTCCCTATATAAGAGAGCCTAGGGTTTTTCTATGAATGATAACGAAGACTCCTTTCTTCTAACATGGTATCAGAGCCGCCTTAGGGCTCTCCTCCCTTCCCCACCCGCCGCCCCTCCTCTCTTCTATCGTCTAGCCGCTGCCAGCGGCCCCCAGCGGCCCCCAGCCGCCCTCCCCAGCGGCCCCCAGCCGCCCTTCCCAGCGGTACCTAGCCGCCAACGGCTCCAAGCCGCCCCTACAGCGGCCCCGCCGCCCCTACCAGCGGCACCCAGCCGCCCTAGCGGGCCCCCGCAGCCCTAGCGACACCCGCCTGCCGCCTCCAGCCGCCCCAGCGGCCCCTAATAGCCCCAGCAGCACCCCCATCTGCCGCCGTAGGGCTTCCAGTGGCCTCCAGCAGTCCATAGGCGTCGTTCTCGAGGCGATTCAAGGGCTGTAAGCTTCCTTGGAGGCGTGCCCTAGACCCCTCTTCCTCCGGTTTATGGATTTGAGTGCGTAAAAGTCTACACACGTACTCAAATCCGATGCAGTTGGTGTAGACGTTCATCACAGTGTCTATTCTCCCTTCGTCTTCTTCGAGCAGCAGTATGTCAGAATCGAAAGTCGATTTGCCCTCCACCGGTGCATTCAAAGGTCCTGCGCCAATAGTGAAGATGGACGGGTCTAACTATGAGCTATGGGCTATGCAGTTCATGAGCCTCATGAAATCAAATGGTAAGAAACACATTCTTACCGAGGATGAGCCTGCGGAGAAGACAGGGATCTATGCCTCATGGGAGGCCGATGACGCTTACGCAAAAGTATGGTTGTCTGGTACGTTGACGATGGAGATAGCTAATGATGTCCTCCATCAGCCCACTGCTAAGGCAATGTGGGACATCCTTGCTGCTACGTATTCGCAGGTGCGAAATGAGACAAAGATGTTGCAGCTTCAACATGACATCTTCATGATGAAGCAGGCCGACAGACCTCTCCATGCTCTATACACATCCCTGAGAGGGATGTTCGAGAAGCTATACAGTACCATTCCTCTGACTGCTACTCCGGTGCAGCAGAAGACGTTCCGGAACGCCACCATGGTGGGCGTTCTACTTGCTGCTCTCGATCCTGAGTATGATGCTGCACGGTCACAGATTCTAGCAGATGCAGTCATTCCTCCAGTGGAGGATGTCTACAGGAGGCTCAGTCGCATTCCAGTTTCCTCCAGCTCTTCTACTCCACCCCCATCTGCGATGGCAGCTTCGCGTGGGAGAGGTGGACCATCTTCTGGGCGTGGTCGTGGACGTGGCCGTGGACCTCAAGGAAGAGGCGGTCGCGTCAGTCAGATGTGCTCGTATTGTCACATAACTGGACACTCAGAGGAGACATGCTACTCAAAGCATGGATTCCCAGCATCGGCACGGGTTGCTGAGCATTCACAGTCTCCATTACCGTCTACTGCAGATCATAGATTTGACAAACTTGTGGCCCGTCTCCGTGATATTATGCCACATTCTTCTGGTGATTCATCTGGTGGCTCTTCTGATATTGCTGCCACAACATCTGCCAGTTCATCCGCCGCAGCCAGTTCCTCAGGTAGATCATCAGCCCTCATACCTTCACATGATATATCTGACTGGGTTATAGATTCCGGAGCTACACATCATCTGTGTCGAGATAGAGGAAGAATACATGCCTACAGGGCTATTCCTCCCGGTCGCTCAGTACAGATAGCAGATGGTTCCCACTCACCCCTTGTTGGCCAGGGGGAGGTTTTCTTATCCTCCACTATGCAGCTACAGAATGTTTTACATGCCCCTGAGTTCTCACTGAATTTGCTGTCTATTAGACAGATTACAAAGGATTTGAATTGTCGTGCTATATTTGACCCGTCTTCTCTCATTTTTCAGGACATACTCACGGGCAAGGTGATTGGCTGTGGCTCTGAGCAGAACGGTTTATATCGGCTGGTTCGGGAATCCTATGCTGGCGTCTCCTCTCACTCCGCTGGACCAGTCTCACCTTACATTTGGCATCTTCGTTTTGGTCACCTTCCGCTCCAGAAAATGCGCCATCTTCTGCCCCAGATCTCTCCAAGTTCGTCGTTTCGTTGTGAAACATGTCAGTTAGGAAAGCATCACAGGTCGAGCTTTCCAGGTCGTCAGAGTCAGAGCAGTAGCTCCCCTTTTGAGTTGTTACATATAGATATATGGGGTCCGAGTCGTGTTCCCGATCACCAGGGGCACAGGTTTTATCTTGTGGTAGTAGATGATTTTTCTCGTGTCTCTTGGGTATTTGACTGGACCTCTTTGTAATTTTTTTTAGCTGCGGGGGATACGATCTCCGTCTACCCCCCTTTACTTTGTTCTGTAATTTCTCATCTTCATGTTACCACTGTAAGTTTCTCTTCCTCTTTTTAATGCATTGGGGTGAGCACCTCCGAGTGTGTCCCCCTTTTTTGGAGCCTAAAAAAAAAAGAATAAGTCTGAAGCAGGGGATGTTATCAAAAAATTGATTAATGAAGTGCAGAATGTTTTCTCTTCATCAGTCAAATATGTTCGGACTGATAATGCCCTGGAATTTTGTACGCGTTCTCTTTCTCAATTTCTGTCATTGAAGGGTATTATTCATCAAACCACCTGTGCATATACATCCCAACAAAATGGTGTGGCGGAAAGAAAGCATCGCCATCTCTTGGATATCACTCGTACCTTGTTGATTCAAAGTTGTGCTCCTATTTCTTTCTGGGGGGATGCTGTCCTTACTGCATGCTATCTGGTCAATAGAATGTCGTCCTCTGTCCTTGGAGAGAAGATACCCATCTCTCTTATTTTTCCAGACAAGGAGCTATTCTCACTGCCACCACGTGTCTTTGGCGCTGTAGCGTTTGTCCATCGTCTATCTCCTGGACTTGACAAGCTCTCTCCAAGAGCAGTCAAGTGCGTTTTTGTTGGTTATTCCAGAACCCAGAAGGGATACCGGTGTTATGATCCTACAACCAACAGGTACTTTGTTAGTGCGGATGTCACTTTCTTCGAGTCGGTTATGTATTTCTCGCCAGCTGGGGATAGAATGGTACCATCCACCACCACTGATGATATTTATGTTCCATCACCACCTGCTTGTTTTTCACCTGAGTCGTCTCCTGTGTCAGTTCCTATGCCGCACCACCGCCACCACCACCTCCATCTCCACCCATTCCACGGCGAATCATATCACCGTTTCCTAACCACTATACGCGTCGGTCAGGTCCCGCTCAGACAGCAGATCAGCCAATCACTACGCCTCAGGTATGTTCAGATGATGTTACTACTGACGGGTCAGGTTCGGTACATATGCAGGATGACTCCTTACAGGTGGACCCAGATGATGATCTTGATGTTCCGATTGCTATTCGGAAACAGAGACGACAGTGTGCATCATATCCATTTGCTTCACAGGTTAGCTTCCACCGACTCACAGGTGATTTCCAGAAGTTTGCCACAGCTTTGTCTTCCGTGGCCATACCACGGACATACCAGGAAGCCTTGAAGAGTGAATGCTGGAGATTAGCTATGGAAGAAGAAATGGGGGCCTTGCAGTCCCGTGACACATGGTCTTTGGTCCCTGCACCTCCTGATGCATCCGTTGTGAGCTGCAAATGGGTCTTCACAGTCAAATATCATGCAGATGGCACATTGGATAGGTACAAAGCACGCTTGGTCGCCCGTGGATTTACACAGACATATGGCGTTGATTACATGGATACATTATCTCCAGTGGCGAGACACTCGACTCTCCGTATTCTCCTGTCTGTTGCAGTGGTTCGTGACTGGAGCATTTCTCAGCTAGATGTCAAGAATGCATTTCTGTACGGGGACTTACAGGAGGAAGTCTACATGCAGCAGCCACCCGGGTTTACTGCTGAGGGGGAGAAGCATATGGTCTGTAGACTTCACAAGGCTATATATGGCCTCAAACAGAGTCCACGAGCGTGGTTCCAGAAGCTGTCCAACCTAATTGAGCATCAAGGATTCAAGAGGTCCAATGCTGATCATTCGTTGTTCGTCCAGAAGTCCTCGGCAGGTACGGTTGTCATAATGGTCTATGTGGATGATATTCTTGTTACAGGAGACGATGTTCAGGGCATAGCGAGGGCGAAGGCATTCCTAGGTCGTCAGTTTGTTACAAAGGATCTTGGAACCCTAAGATATTTTCTGGGGTTGGAATTTGCAAGGAATGCACATGGTTTGGTGATGACACAACGGAAGTACATTACAGACTTCCTGGTTGAGACTGGTATGGATGGATGCAAACCATCAAGCATCCCCATGGACCCCAGCATGAAGTTATATGATGGTGATACTGATGAAGTGGATAAGAGGAGATATAGAGAGATGGTGGGAAAACTCCTCTACATTACTATAACCCGTCCAGACATTGCATTTGCAGTTAGCCGGGTGAGTCAGTTTATGGAGCAGCCCAGACAGGTTCACATGGATGCTATACACATGATACTGAGGTATCTGAAGTCTACTCCAGGGTTAGGGCTACTATTCAGAAAGGGTGCAGACTTATCCATCTCAGCGTGTGCAGACGCAGATTATGCAGGATGCCCTAAGGATAGAAAATCAACCTCAGGGTTTGCAGTTTTTGTTGGAGGCTCTCTGGTTTCTTGGAAAAGCAAGAAACAAACGGTGGTGGCAAGATCCAGTGCGGAATCCGAATACAGGGCAATGGCCCAAGCCAGCACGGAAATGATGTGGGTTCACTCCGTATTAGAAGATCTACATGTAGCTGTACCTCTACCTATGAAGCTTCAGTGTGACAATCAGGCAGCATTGTTCATTGCCAACAATCCAGCTTTCCATGAGAGGACCAAGCATATTGAAGTTGATTGCCATTTCACCAGGGACCTGATCCAGAGAGGATTGATATCCACGGCCCATGTTAGCTCAGGAGATCAAACTGCCGATGTATTCACCAAGCCATTGCTCAGAGGACCTTTCCAGAGATGTTCATCCAAGCTGAGCATGATCGACATCTATGCTCCACCTTGAGGGGGAGTGTAGAGATAGTTTCTAGTATTAATAATTGTTTATGTAGCTTGTTTCTATTTCTCTCTTTTATTTAGACGTCCATGTAATTTACCCTTAAGGCCTCTCCCTATAAAAGAGAGCCTAGGGTTTTTCTATGAATGATAACGAAGACTCCTTTCTTCTAACAGTATTATTATATGATAACGTAGTTATGGTATTATTATATGATAACCTTTCTTTCTGTTTTTTGTATGCTCAGTATGGGATCTTTGTATCCCAATAAGACAACTGTACATATGCATGTACATCTGTATGCCCACTACCTACCTATCTGTGAACGTCCATAACTACATACCTACATACATACGTATGCACTTACATACCTCCATACGTACATACATACATTTATACCTACATAGGCACATACAAACCTACATATGTCTACCTATGTTAGATCATATCCCATATGTAGGTCTACCTACATACATACATATGTATAGGATGGGAGGACTATTTTCACTCATGGGATATTAAAGGACCCTCGGGTAGAAGAGAACAAAGCAGGAAAGAGGGCCTTAAAAGGCATGTCCCCCGTACCACTTGCTAATACAAAGTCCTAGCCTCTTATGTAACATCCGGGAATTCGCGTAAACCCGAACTCGTCCGATTTTGGGTCTAATGAACCCAAAAACGTTGTTGGTCAATACTAAACAACCTAAAACGACCAATTGATCATGAATCAAAAGTCGTTCGGGCGAAATCGACCGAAAATCGATCGCATCGAAATGCACGCCGTGAAAAGCCGCGACGCAAATTCGGAAACCGCGAAATGAACCGAGACCATCATTAGATCCGATTCGACGATACAAGACCAACGAAATCGACCGTTCGTCAATCGGACGATACAAAACCCAATCGGAAGTATATCAATATTATACTCATTTTGATCGCCATTGAAAAACGATCAAATCGAGATATTTCGTGTCGGAAACGGAAGCTCGAAGCGCGAATACGGACAACTTTAAGTTTGTTAAATAAATAGAAAATCTGATTTTTTAAAAGAAAATAAAATAAAATTCGGTTAACTGTAGCAGCACTACTGTTGACAGAAGAAAACTTCAGCCCCACGTTGGCATTGTGCTTCCAAGCAAGTGTCTCATCCCTTTCCACCACATGTCAAACCTTTGAATCTTCTCCTCCCTTATTTATAACTCCAAATGCATGTCATTCTCCTCCCTAAAATCTTACTTATTTCCAGCCGAAACCTTTGTTTCCCTCTCCCAACTTCTGAAATCTGCATGTAAGGCTCTTCTTCCATCTTTACATTTCTCCATTTTCTCCCCAATTCTCCTTCAATTTCTTTTCTCTTTCTTATTCTCAAACCCCAATCGAGAATTCCATCTCTTTATTTTTTTGCAAGAATTGTTAGCTGCTACTGCAACTACTACTTCAATTGGAAGACCCCCTTTGTTCTTGCTCCAGTACTTCCCAGCAATTGTTGGAAATCCAGCCAAATAAAGTATTGTTGCACCACGATCTTTGCTTCTTCCTTGGACAATTGCAGATCCTCTCATGCATACAAATCAAAGGTACAATCCCCAGCCATCTTTTGCTGCCATGCTTGTAAATTCCACCATTCATTATAGCTTTTCTTATGCACATTTCGGCTATTTTTTTAGCATTATAAACTGAGTGAATTCTGCAGATGCATACTGAACAAAAAAAAATTGTGTGTGAAAGAAATGAAAGTCATCAAAGTCATGTTGGAGTAATAGTGAATTATATACATGGGAAAAACGGATATGGTTTTAATTTAATTATTTATTTATTAGTAGAAGACTGAATGCATGTTTCTAATGATACCGGGTAGTGGTTTGGTTGCATTGATGATTAAACATATGATAAATGTAATACGATAATCTAAATGATGCATTCTAAATTAACAACTGTGGTGAGAATCTGTAACATATATCGCAAGAATCTGGAACTATAAATTTGTTCTATTATGGATATGAGAATACGTCCACGGTTGGAGTGATAAGATTTATTCTATTATTTTGGTTTTCATCCATTATTGAGAAATTGGATGTGTTACATTGACTATCTTTATTGGGATAACACGGTATCCGAACTTTGGGAATATATCATTAAGTGTGAAATATGTATCCAATATGGGTTGATATGAGACTAGACTGAATCTGAGATAGACAAAACCATCTTTCTACAGTAATTGATTGGGCTTGGGCTGCACTAATTTAAAGTGATCACCTAAAGAAACAATTGGTCGTACTTGAGTCCCATTGCACCTAATTCTATTGTCCAAAGTGCATGTTACAATATAAAAAAAAAATCAATCAATGTGTATTCCAGTAAGGGACCAGCTAATAGCCACAGAACAGTTATATAGTCCAATTGTTCTCCTATAGGTCTAAACTTAGTAAAATATGAAAATCAAAATTTATCAAAAGATGAATGGACGATCCAATAAATTAGTATACCCAACCATGGTTCTCTATTCTGGTTACAAGAAAGACAAAGAGGTAACAACTGAATCATTTTGACCATCTATTTATGTGAATAACTAAACAAATAAAATAATTTACAGTTTACTATTGTTTGGTTTGATACGATATCTACTTTTATAATTTGAGCATCTCTCATAAAATTTTGGGTCTCAAAACATATATTCGATTATGTGACCTATATATTGTCATTCCATCTACCCAATCAAAATAACTCTGAGCTTGTCTTTTCCAAGCTGAACATATGACCTTTCCTGATTCTACCTTTTTGTTATAAAAAGTCCATAAATTTTTAAAGGAATATCTCAAATATATTTAAATAAATTTATGGATTTATGTGATCAATTTGACTATCAATCTCACCAATTGACCTTTTAATATAAATCACTACTGATAAGTTGTTAATAACATATCTAGATCTGTAAAGGTAATCACAGAAAAAGATTAAGAATGGATTGAGCAATCAAGCAAGTGAAAGAAAATGGGGATGAATCATTGATAATAATTAATATTGCCAGGCAGGATGATCCTTACACCTGACTGTGCGAGGGCGCGGTGACCCTCAACTGGGCGGAGGAAAGGAAGCCCAGTTAGGGCAGCGGCCGCCAAGTGCGCGGGTCTAGGATCCCAGTCTTTTACACGGTTTTACGCGAGCTCGCAGTGTTTTTACGCCTCGTTGGGATCCTGACTTTAGACCAGTTCCGTTGACCCTGTCTTTTAGGATACCCAGGCGGGGGATCCTTGGTTTTCAGTTTTACGTACGAGCTCGGTTGCCCGTTACCGGTCGGGCTGTTTTTCTAGAGCGACTTCCCGGGAAGTCCCTCTCACCCGTCTCAGTGGCGTAGTTGGGGAGTAGACCTATCCCTCTATTGGACCGTCCTTCCAACTAGAGGGCGAGACGGAAGAGTCATTTGTAGGCTTCTTCACCGCTTGAGTTTTCTTTCGCCAACAGACGGCGATTCTACATCCAGATCATTCGTATCTACATCTATATCTACATCATTGAGAGTACATCTGAGAGAGTTACATTGAAGGTTTAGAGGAAATCACAATTAAAATTTAGTTGATTAGAAGTGACTTTAATCTGGTTCAAAAACCCTATAAGTTAGTGGACGTGTTGGGAACTTAGTTAGGATGCATTATACAACACCGCATGCCTACGGAGGCACCCCAACCCTAAGGTACTTTTAAATACCTTAGAGTCATAGTGTGAGGTTACACACAGACCAAGACCACAGACTATCCACTAACTTAGAAGGAGTAAATAGAATTAAGGATCAAATTCATCATCATCATATCAGTCCATTATCGAAAACCATGACATGATCTCAATAACAAGAAAGTAGCCATCAAGTTCCACGACATGATCTCCAAGACCAAGAATCATGATCTTTATCTATATAATCTGGAGTTATATCTGAAACAATTGAAATTAAGAATTTGATGTCTACCTATTGAACTTGGGAATTAAGTAATTCCTATTCCATCTTCCACATCGACAAATCCACAGATTTGATATCTGGTCAATATGATAATAGAGATATATACATATATGCATACTCCTATAATTATCAACATTTGATTACAAAATAAATATGTTAAATATGAAAAGTGTTGGGATAATGGGAGCTTATGAGAAATGCTTACAATCCTGACTACCTTTTTACTTATGCAAGTAGATGTAAATAGTGCTTATTCCACCCTTCTACTTGCTCTCTTTTGCACATTAAATTACTTGTTAATTATTTAAACTACGGGTTTGTATTCACAATTGTGACTCCTTTTCTTCCTTGCACGCATGGCAGGAAAGGAGTCTGTTGTTCAGTAGCTATACAGGGTTCCAGAGACAAGGTCTATACCAGACGGTATGTTATTCTTTTTGTCTCAGTTTTTATTCGGTCGTTAATGTTATATGCTTCTTTTCTCTTCAGTCAGATTTCGGGATATACTGTATATACTTTCAGACATTGTACAGGTTGAAAATGAAATGAAAGTTAATGAAATAAATTCTTGGTGACATTTATCTTTATTATCTTGTGGTTGTGAATGTGAATGTCGAATGTCACTTGCAAATATGTTCATTGCGAAAAATTTCCCCATAAATTTATGCTTATAATGCGGTGTCAATAAAATGGAATGTTGCGAACTGTGTCGTAAACGGGTACCCGGATCCTGAGGGGTTCACATCTTACCTTTGCATATGCTCCGTCATTCACAACAATTTCTTAGACAGAAACTGTAGCATGCACGCACATACACTCATGCACGTGTGTACATACACACATGCATACACACATGAGAAAGTAATTGAAAAGATATGAACCCCAGATCTCCTAGATGGGAGTCACATATCCACTGATCAAGCCGTTCAAGTGGGATCTTAAATATGCCACTACATATACTGAAACCACAGACTATTTATTTTGATCGACAAAGTCTTCATGAAAAGAATGATCTGAAGTAACCCAAACTTATTTAGAAAATGAAAGGAGGACTAATTAAAGATAAGAGAAGACCATTTATTCAATGAATATGCTGATATGTACATCGAAATTCTATCAGAAATTCTTTCATTACCTAGCCACAGATATCTCCAACCAAACAGTCAGACATGACAATGAGGATACATCTTGAAAGCATGATGCAACTAAAGCCAAAAGAGACCAGCGCAGGTTTTTTGCTTTCAACAGAAGAGCTTCCCCAGGATTCTTTTTCCTCTCACATTCTGATACAAGTCCAAACAATTCAGCAGGATTCATGTCGTTGCTTCCCGTAAAATGTTTTTCATCAGCAAGCCCTATAGGTTCTGACCCTTTTGAAACAGTCTGCTTTCTTATCGACTGGATGCCTTTCAATATTGTTAATATATGCATCTTAAGACGTGGATCACTGAAGTCCTTATCAGCCTATGAAACATAAAGAAAAATATGTGAAACTATAAGCTAGCACGTGGATGTTCATCATGACTAAAATACACTTTCTTAATAAAGACCAAAAATCTATCCAATACGTAAACAATTACCACTTTGATGATTGACTCAATGGGAAATCCCGTAATCTGAGCTTCAGCTAGAAATCCAACCTACGAAAAAAACACCTGACAGTTATTTATCAAACCAATATATATTGATCATCAAGAACAACAACAACAAAGCCTTTTCCCACTTTAAACAAACAAGAAATCTGAAAAATACCCAGTCATTGTCTCTAGCAAGTGCAGCCAAATACTTAGTGCTGATGGGAAGATTATGCATTTGACAAAATAATGTAACAAGATGCCAATAGTTGCTTGCAGCCTTTTGCTGAGATCGAAGTTCAATACCATCACCAATTCCACTTGAAAGCCATGATCCACACGTATTTCCATCAACGAGTGAAGGTAAACTAGCCTTCTCGAGATGTTGTAAGACATTCCTGAGATTCAATAAGGGAAACTTTTGGGCACCAATCTTGGAAGCATCATTTTGACCCATGAAAGCATGATGCAAACAATCATCCGCCAATGCTCGAGCAAGAGATATTATAAAATTTTCAGTTGGCATAGAATTAAATCGCGAAGCTTTGGGGGATACATTTCCAAATGGAGAACTTGGTTCAGAAGATTTATAATAAGAAGAAATTCTTTCTAGCACAGCGACATCTAATCTAAGCATGTTGGCAGACACACCACAGAGCTCCAAGAGAAAAGCACAAGAAGCAACCAACACAGAATCCTCAAAGTGCATGATGGCAAGTGGCATGACCTGAAACAAATTTTCAGTTACCAGTAAGACTGATTGCATGTAATATCACTGAAGAAACTAAACAATGTAATTTTTTAGAATCTTCGGAATGTTTAAGCATTATACTTGCCATACCTAAAATCAGATCATTCCAAAAATTCTAGCTTACCCCTACCATAGAAACCCAAAATCATTGGCATCAAATGCAGGAGTACATTGATTGATAATAAACCCACAATAAGTTGAAGTGGACATCGGCATTTGAAGTCAAAGGAATTATGGAAACACAACACCAAACAATGAAGTTGAATATTCTCCCTCAAGTTGTGAGTATCAATGTCAACCATGTTTTGGTTAGTAAAAAAAGCAAACCGAGTTTGCAGAAGTAGCTTCAGCAAGATGCCCCTGATTGAAGTAAAAAGATGGGAGCCAAATCACATCCCAAAATAGAGAATATAAACTTCTATGTGATTGATCCTAACATGAACCGAATTATTGCAAGAACAAATATGCATGATTATTGCCATACATTATGCTCGACACATGCAAATACATCTTCGTAACTGAATTCTTTCTAGCACAGCGACATCTAATCTAAGCATGTTGGCAGACAAACCACAGAGCTCCAAGAGAGAAGCACAAGAAGCAACGAAGACAAAATTTAAAGTCAACATTGACGTATGAAGTCAGGAAATATGGGAACACAACATCAAACAGTGAAGTTCAATAATGTCCCTCAACTTGTGAATATCACTATTGTTGAGATAATTATTTTTATTTGTTCTATATTCATATTTCTTATTTCTCTGTTTACTTTATGTAATTATTCCACAGAGCTTTTCTCCTATATAAGAGAGCCCTAGGGTCACAATGAGATAATCAATTCTATTTTTCCCTTTCCACATGGTATTAGAGTGACGGTCCTAGACTTGAGCCTGTGCCCTAACCAATCCTTCCCACCAAAACCCTAAGAAGACGCGTCCCCTATGTGATTTAGCAGTAGCCGAATGCCGCCACTACCGCAGCCCTCTCTCTCCATCGGCAACATCCATGGTTTTAAAAAGCGACACCTCGAGGGGCAAAGCCATACGCCTCGAGGCGAGGTGCGCCAAAAGCGCCTCGATGCGCATGCCTCAGGTCTGATTGGTGGGGCGCACGTCTCAGCTTCCTGTGAGGCGCTCGAGGAGAGGCGCATGCGTAAGCCTCGAGCACGAGGCTTTTTTACATTTTTGATTATGTTCTTTGCACATGATCCTATTTTTCCGTAAGCATAATATTTTTTATGTTTGTGTTTTTATTTTCATTTTAAACTTTGTATATTTCTATATATAGCTCCATGCAAAGAGAAGAGATCGCTTGAAACAAGCGAAGCTCACATGATCTTGTATACATCATATTCAATTTATCAAACATCTACACATACTAGTTCTATTGCACACAGATTTTCGTTTGAATTGTAACAAATGTTCTTTATATTAGTTGCAAGTTTGCAACTTGATGTTGTTATTTGGTTGTATAAGTTGAATCTTAGAATAGTTATAACATATATAAAGAAGCAAGGTTGAAAATAAATACGTGAAGTAAAATAATTATTTTGTTTTGTTGCGAATAGCTGAATAAAGATAACACCGTTAGTAGAAAAAATCGTCGGGGGCGCTGCCTCCACACCCCCGCAGGGGGGAGCGAGACCCCCGCCTTGTTGGGGTATGATATGGTAGGA
This sequence comes from Ottelia alismoides, assembly GCA_037367405.1. Classification (NCBI taxonomy): domain Eukaryota; kingdom Viridiplantae; phylum Streptophyta; class Magnoliopsida; order Alismatales; family Hydrocharitaceae; genus Ottelia; species Ottelia alismoides. The sequence goes on from JAZKJV010004713.1 coordinate 67,895, forward strand.
GGGGATGCATATAATGGTTCTCCAACTACGTCCTACAAGACAAATGATTGGGATTCAAGGCATATTAATATTTTTTTACTTCAAACTATAGACATTAGTTCAATACTCATATAGAATCATAGAAGTTGGAGTTAGAACTTGATATTCCGTATATTAGTGGCTTAGTATTAGTTTTTTTGAACTTCAATGCCTTCATTGGTTATGTATTGTATTTTTTACTAGATTTAAATCATTCTTGAATGTGTTTTTGGCAAAGCTTAATATTATCATATACTTTTTTCAATGTATTTTACCTAAATTTTATTTTTTTTCCAAAAAGTTCAAGCTTACGCCTCGACCGTCTCGATGTTTACGCCTCACCTCAATTTCGGAAAAAAACACCTCAGACCGCCTCACGCTTTTTTAAACCTTGGCAACATCAGCCTAAGGCTGTTGCCGTCGCCATAGAGGCCCTGCAGTCTTCTTAAATGCTTGTGTAGACGCATTCATTCTTGTCTAGAACCCCAGTCTTTGTTGTAGTTGTCATCCTGTCAGACAACAGAATCGACTCCAAAGTCGATGTCCCATCCTTGGGTGCCTTCAAAGGTTCATCACCCATTGTCAAGATGGATGTGACTAATTATGAATTATGGACTACGCATTTCATGAGCCTAATGCAGTGCAACGACAAGAATCACATTCTCATACAGGATGAGCCAAATGACAAGACGGGGGTTAATGCCTCGTGAGAGGCAGATGACACATATGTGCGTGTCTGGCTGTCTGGGATAGTGTCAGTGGAGATAGCCAATGATATTCTGAGTTAGCTGATAGCGAAGGCGATGTGGGATATCCTCGCTGCTACTTATTTGCATGCGAAGAATGAGTCGAAGATATTGCAATTTCAGCATGATATCTTCACATCTAAGCAGAGAGGACGTCCTCTCCATAGCCTTTACACTTCTCATAGGGGTATGTTTGAGAAGCTTCATGGTTTCATTGCCTTGACTATTTCACCAGAACATCTCAAGGACTACAGAGATTCGGTGACAACCATAGTTTTTCTAGCAGCTCTTGATCATGAATATGATGCAGCTCAATCACAGATTCTTACTGATGCCGCTATACCTCCAATGTAGAAGCATAACGCAGAATCGCAAATTGAGTAGACTCTCTATAGCGCCTGGTGGTAAATTGAGTAAACTCTCTATAGCACCTCGGCTATGGTCGCATCTCGTGGTAGAGGAAGTTCTACACAGTACTGTGGGCGTGGTACCCGTGGCAGGGGGAGGGAGTCAAATTCCTAAGTAGTACCTGGGATTTACTTATATACCCAGGTTCTACAAAATGTTTTTTTACTCAGAAACTACAAAGGTGTCGCATGTTCAACATGCGACACATGAAATTTTTTTTTACTTAGAAACTATAGTAGTGTCACATCTTTAATATGCGATATGTGTAGCGCATTTCTAATATGCGTTATCTGGGCTAAATAAAGGTCGCACACGACATTCGGCCTCCCCACGCGAACTTCGAACTCCCCTCTCAAGCTGCTACCGCCCGCGACCCCCCCTGTGGCGCGCCGTCCTCGGCCTCCCCCACTCCGAGAAACATCGTTTTTTATCACTCCTAGGTGCGCGAAGAACTCCTTTTCTGTATCTTCTTTGGTCGGTACCGTCCTAGCCTCCATTGCCTCCCATTAGGGCTTAGCCGATCTTCCATACATTGGACTTGGTAAAAAAATTTTTCTTGAGATTGTTGATTATATAATATGTATATGATTCTTCATTTCATGAATGTTTTTTTACTTGTATGTCGTGTCACGTATTAGGTCGAAATGGAGGCGTTGTATTGTATGTTTCATTTGAAGGGTACACTTATTGGCGGTTTGACGACCGACGTACGGGAGTTTGGATTAATGCCTAATACGACGTTCGACGAGATTTTGAACTTGGTTTACCGAAAGTTCACCTGGATGCCAATAGTCAAAAAATCAGATTGTTACATCGCATCCCTCCGAGGCCCAGGGGAAGATCCGTCATTTTCCTCTATCGTCGATAATGATGATGTGCAGGGAGTTTTTGTGTATGCTCGGACAATTGGTAAATCACTGCCTACTGACATTATTGTTGAAGATGTCTGTGAGAGCGAAGTCCCCAATGTTGTCCCGAGTACACAACCAACAGTTGTCCGTAACACACCACCAACAATCATCCCTAGCATACAACCAACAGTTGTCACTAACATGGAATCCTCCTTCGACACTGATGTGCCCATAACACAGCCATGTACGGATCAGGAATGGCAGATGAGTGACTCGTTGATGCGAGAGGTTAATCACGCTTTGGATGATTTCATCCCTTGGGGATCAGATGATGAGATGGAAGACGGTAGTGATTGGAATGTCGACGATGATGCGGTCGACGAGGAGATCCCAGCTGATGAACAAAACACGCAGCCTATCGTTCCCCGTATACCCTTTTTAGGGTTAGAGGATCAAATACTCGATCAACCTATGAAGATGATATTCGAAAGAAGTCTCGACTTGATGGTGTTGTCGACGAAATACGTAAGGGTAGAACCTTCAAAAGTAGAGAAGATTTGATTTACGCTGTAAAGAAGTATCACATTCTGGCACACTATGACTTCATTGTCAAGGAATCCACCAGCTTGATATGGTCGACTTTTTGCACACAGAGATCGAATGGATGTGTTTGGTATTTACGCGGACATTTTAGAAAATTTGATGGACTGTCGGTGATCTCCAAGGTTGTTGTGGCACACACTTGTATAAACCTAACAGTTAATCAGGATCACCCTCAGTTGGACTACAAATTCATGTCCAGGTCGTTGCTAACTCTTGTTAGGGATGACCCTAATGTCCGTGTTTCGAGTTGTAGAGCTCACATCCACGAGATGTGCAATTACTGGATTACAAAGAAAAGGACCTGGGATACTCGGAGGAAGGCAATCGGAATTATATTTGATGACTGGAAGAAGTCATACGCTGAATTGCCTTATCCATTGCATGCAATGAAGGCTGCTATTCCTGGTACTGAAATTGATATTGAATACAACGACCATCCTGATCCTCAGAAACCATATTGCCATAGATTTAAACGATGCTTTTGGGCATTTGGGCCTTCAATTGAGGCATTCAAATATTGTCGCCCTGTGATTAGTATTGATGGGACCCATTTGTACGGAAGTACAAACAAAAATTGCTCATTGCATGCGGGATTGACGGAGATAAACATATTGTTCCCCTTGCATTCGGAATTGTTGACGAGGAATCCGGTCCTTCATGGAAGTGGTTTCTATCGTTGGTACGTATCAGGGTAATCGGCATGCGAGCTGGGCCAATATGTATCATTTCCGACAGGCATTCTGGAATAAAATCCGCTATGAAAGATGCTGACGTGGACTTATTAGAACCCTTTGCATATTGGCAATTTTGTACAAGGCACGTCGCGAGCAACTTCAATAGTGTTTTCAAAAACAGCTCCATGAAAGCCCTGGTTCAAGCAGCAACACAACAAACGACTACTAGAAAATTCGCGTACTTCATGCGGAAGTTGCAAGAGTGGAATAATCAAGAAGGTCGATAGTTTTCGACTCATGATTGTCGTCGTGAGTATTGGACCTTGGCTTACGACGGTGGTTATAGGTTTGGTCAGATGATCACAAATTTGAGCGAAAGCTACAATGCAGTTCTCAAAGATGCTCGTTGCTTGCCAATCTCTGCGTTGATCGAGAAGACTTTTTATAATTGTGTGTTATACTTTAACCAACATGTTGAAGAGGCAAGCTCTGCCATTGCTGCGGGCCACAAATTTACGCATTATGCATCCACAGAGTTGAACCGTTGGAGTGCAGCTGCGAACGGGCACACCGTAACTCAAATACAAATACAACCGGATATATTGTTCGAGAGTGGTACACGTCGAGAGTGGTACATGGCGAAACACTGGTTGTATATAATCCAATGGGATGAGCGAGAAGACAGAGTCGTTGATATCGATCGGTCCAATGGGAGCGTCGCGACGCCCGCCTACGAGCAATGGTATAGGACGATTACTAGAAGATTTGTTGGACGACTAGGTGCAACTCTGGCAAGCAACGTAAGTGCTCGGACAAACTTTGTTGTAAATTACTTCCATAAGTTTCCATGAAATTTACCTCTATATATTTTTTGGATGCAGCTCGCCAAGTGGAGCCGGATACATGATATTGGACATGAGGAATGCTGCGAGATTGCGACACAAGCAAAGACAGAAATGGATCAGTGGTTGTCGTTTCAATTAGCAGATGCTATCACAATACATGACGACCATGCTGATGTGGCTCAGGCGGAGGCCAGGCGAGGAAGAGCAAGAGGAAGAGAAGAGGTCGGGGAAGGGCGCATGAACCAGTAGCGCAACCTATGGACCATGAAGCAGCCGCTGCGGTAGATGAGGATCTTGCGCCAACAGACTTCGTCACACCGGTTGTCGAGCGACCACGTCACGACATGCCAACGCCGCAGGCACCGTTGAGGCAAGGATTGGACGCCAGAGAAACACAACCCACTTACTGCACGCTCACGCCGCCACCGATGCCAACCTTCAACGAAGACGTTGTTGGGCCCTCGCAAATCAACATGATAGACGAGGCAAACCGTTTGTTACCATTCCATCCTCGTGATTCAACGATAACATATCAGCGTAGGCGAAAGCGTTGAGTTGTAAACCTTGTAGTTGTTAATGTGATGCAAAAATGAAAGTGTATATCCGTGGACAATTCAGTATATGTAAATTATGTGACTGTCTTTCTGCATCAATATAAATCTTTTGTGAGTGTCTGTGCATACAAAACCTACATTTCTGATTGTGGAGACATTTTTTAATGTTTATTCATCGACATGAAAGAAGCACATAACTTGAGTAGGAAGAGCCACATAAATTGACAGCTACGGTCTCAGTCTGGCAGAAGAGAAGGTTCATCTTTGCTCTTGTTTGGTCTCTTGTCCTAAGAAGACAACGACCAAAAGATGAGCTTCTATCTCCAGACCTGGCCTGTCAATTTCCAAGAATTATCTCATATATCGCATGTTGAACATGCGACATATGAGAAACTCCCTGATTCGTTCCAGGGAGAACCTCGTATGGCGCATGTTAAACATGCGCTATATGAGAAACTCCCTGGAATTGTTCCAGGAACTTTCTCGTATAACGCATGTTGAACGTGCGCTATGTGAGAAATGTCCTGGAACTATCGGGGAACATATCCAGGGAGATCTACACATATCACATATTGAAAATGCGACACTCATGTACATATCCAGGGAGATCTACACATATCGCATATTGAAGATGCGACACTACTATAGTTTCTAAGTAAAAAAAAGATTTCAGGTGTCGCATGTTGAACATGAGACACCTTTGTAGTTTCTAAGTAAAAAAAACATTTTGCAGAACCTGGCTATTTAAGTAAATCCCATGTACTACTTAGGAATTTGACTCCAGGGGAGGGGTAGTCAACCTCGTCAGCCATGCACCTACTGCCACATGCTAGGTCATTCCGAGGATACATGATACTCCAAGCATGATTTTCTTGCTTTAGCTTGTGTCGCAGAGCAGACTCAGACAGCTTGAGTTCTTTCTCCCGCATATGATCAGAGATTTAATGAGCTTGTGGCACGATTGAGAGAGGTTATGCCTGCACCTGGGTCGTCTACTACTCCTTTAAGAACCTCGAAGGTAGCTGCGTCAGCATCTACATACACATCAGGTACCATATATGCGTTTACTAGCTATTACAAAGCAGATTTGTTAGAGTGGATTATGGACTCTGGAGCTTCACACCATCTCTGTGGTGATAAAGGACAGTTTAGTGCATACAGATTGATTCAGCCCGGTAGATCTGTAGTCATGGCATATGGGACCTACTCTCCCATTACTAGACATGGGGATGCACATTTGACTACAGTAATGCGCCTACAGAATGTTCTTCATACTCTTGATTTTCTATGAATTTACTTTCTATTAGTCAAACCAGCAAAGATTTTTACTTTCTATTAGTCAAACCAGCAAAGATTTACATTGACGTGTTATATTTGATCCGCCCTCTTCAGTATTTCAGGATATTCTTATGGGTGGGGTGATTGGATATAGCCGTGAGTAAGGAGGTCTCCATAGACTGGTCGAGTCCCCATATGATGGTGCTTCGACCATTCACACCGGATTAGTATCTCCTTATATGTGGCATCTTCGGTTTGGTCATCTTCCTCTACAGAAGTTGTGTCGCGTCCTTCCTCAGATTTCTCAGCTTGGGAAGCACTACCCGTCTGCCTTTCAGAGTCGTCAGGGTCATAGTAGTAATAGTATTTTTGAGTTGATTCATCTTGATATTTGGGGTCCAAGTCGTGTCCCGAACCATTGGGACACATATTTTATCTTGTTACTGTTGACAATTTTTCCATATTATTTTGGGTATTTCTTCTTAAAAATAAATCTGATGCTGGTCAGGTTATTCAATCTTTTATCGATAAAATAAAGAATGTTTTTTCTGCAAATGTCAAGTATATTCGTTGTGACAATGCATTAGAATTCTACAATTTACAACTTTCACAGTTTCTTAAAACCCTTGGCATTGTTCATCAGACTTCATTTGTACATACATCCCAACAAAATGGGGTGGTTGAACATAAAACATCGTCACCTTTTGCATGTCACCAGAACCCTCTTAATTCAGAATCGTGCTCCTCATTCATATTCGTGAGATGCGGTTCTAACTGCTTGCTACCTGGTGAATCGCATGCCCTCGTATGTGTTGGGAGAGAAGATATCATTCTTGATTGTGTTTCTCGAGAAGGATCTTTTCTCCCTCACTCCTTGGGTGTTCAGGTCAGTTGCCTTTGTTCCTCATACGTCTTCTGGCCATGACAAGCTCCCTCCTAGAGCTGTCAAGTGTGTCTTTGTGGAGGTATTCTAGGACTCAAAAGGGATACTGTTTTTTTGTCATGTTCGACGGAAATATTATTGATGGGAGAAACATAGGTGATACATTAGACGTACCCGAGCGCTCTCTTACATATGAGAATAGCCCTGGGTTAATTACATGATAAGTACACTGAGAAAAAGAAATTAGAAAAGACACATTATATGATATTTTAACTTGACACTCCCCCTCAAGCTGGAGCATATATATCTATCATGCTCAGCTTGGACCAACACTTCTGAAATGGACTTCGTGCTAGAGCCTTGGTGAAGATATCTGCTGTCTGATCTCCTGTAGACACGTGAGATGTAGATATGAGTCCCTTCTGGATCAGATCTCAAGTGTAATGACAATCCACCTCAATATGCTTCGTTCGTTCATGGAAAGCATGATTGTTTGCAATGAATAATGCGGCTTGATTATCACATAATAGCTGCATAGGAAGAGGAACATCTATGGAAAGATCAATCAACACCAATCTAACCCACATCATCACTGTACTCCCTTGGGCCATGGCTATGTATTCAGATTCTGTGCTTGATCTGACAACTACAGTCTGCTTCTTGCTTTTCCATGAGACAAGTGAGTGACCAACAAAAACAACAAACCCTGAAGTAGACTTCCTGTCCGAGGGACATCCTGCATAGTCAGCGTCTGTACACGTTGTTACCTCCAATGAACTGCCCCTATTGAATAGGAGTCCTGAACCAGGTGAGTTCTTCAGATATCTCAAGATCATATAGATAGCATCCATATGGGTCTTTCTGGGACACTCCATAAATTGGCTAACCTTGCTTACTACAAACATAATATCTGGCCTGGTGATAGTCATATATAGGAGCTTCCCCACAAGTTCCCTGTACCTCCTGCTATCAACTTCTTCAGTGTCATCATCATACAACTTCACATTTGGATCCATAGGCGTCATAGCTGGTTTGCACCCAGTCATACCCGTCTCAGAAAGGAGATCCATGACATACTTCCTCTGGGTCATCACTAGACTCCGATGATTCCTGGCAAATTATAACCCCAGGAAGTAACGAAGGGTGCCAAAGTCCTTGGTCACAAACTCTTTACCTAGGAACTTCTTGGCTACCTGAATGCCTTGAGCATCATCTCCTGTTACAATAATGCCATCTACATAGACAAGAATGGCAACCGTACCTCGCTGTGTCTTTTGAACAAATAGAGAGTGGTTCGCAGTGGACCTCTTAAATCCCTGTTGCTCAATCAATTCTGACAGCTTTTGATACCAAGCTCTAGGACTCTGCTTTAGTCCATATATGGCCTTATGTAGCCTGCATACCTTCTGTGACTCCCCCTCAGCAGTAAACCCAGGTGGCTACTGCATGTAAACTTCCTCGTGAAGGTCCCCGTATAGAAATGCATTCTTCACATCAAGCTGAAAGAATGACCAATCACGTGAAACAGCAACCGCTAGTAAAATCCGAAGCGTTGAGTGTCTCGCTACTGGAGAGAACGTGTCTTGATAATCCACCCCATATGTCTGGGTGAAGCCATGGGCCACCAACCTCGCCTTGTAGCGATCCACACTCCCATCCGCATTATGCTTAATAGAAAATATCCATTTGCAGCTTACTATCGAAGCACCATGTGGAGGAGGGACAATAGACCATGTCTCGCGAGCTGTTAAGGCTGCCATTTCTTCTTCTATTGCCTAACGCCACCTGCTGTCCTGTAGTACCTCCATATTTGTTCTGGGTATAGTAACCACGGAAAGGCCAACAACAAATTTCTTGTACTCATCTGAAAGATGATCCAAAGAGACATGTGCCGCAAGTGATTATTTTGCACATTGACGACGTGGCTTCCTCAGGGCAATAGGAATATCCAAATCGTCCTCCTCAATGTCCTCTACAGCAGAGTCATCCTGTAAAATTCCAGTGCCATCAGTAGAAACAATGTTATCATGACATACGTTAGGCATGCTGGAAGATGTGGACGGCTGATGAGCAGAAGTGCTAGCAGAAGACTTGCGAGTGTAAACAATGGGTAAACATTTCGACTGAGGTGGTGGTGGTGGTGGAGGCGGTGATGGCGGTAGAATTTGACGTTCTGGTTCGGCTGATGTGATAGATGGAGGTGGAGGAACAACAATATCGTTTGCATTGTCATTGGATAACCTATCACCTGTAGGAGAAAATACCATGATAGACTCAAAGAACGTGACATCCACACTCACATAGTATCTCCAACTCGTTGGATCATAACAACGATACCCTTTTTGAGTACGAGAGTACCCAACAAACACACATTTGATAGCCCTTGGGGAGAGCTTATCACGACCAGGGGTACAATTATGCCAAACGCAACAGACCCCAAAGACACGATGTGAGAGAGAAAAAGGTCCTTCTCGGGAAACAATATCAAGAAGGGGATCTTCTCTCCTAGAACTGTAGACGGCATACGATTTACCAAGTAGCATGCAGTGAGGACCGCATCCCCCCAAAAAGAATGAGGGGCACGACTATTGATCAACAATGTCCGAGTGACATCAAGAAGGTGGCGATGTTTGTGTTCCGCCACACCATTTTGTTGCGAAGTGTAACTACAGGAAGTTTGATGAATAATTCCCTGTGAGCCGAGGAAATTGGACAAATGTAATGTTGAAAATTCTAAAGCATCCGTCCGAATGACTTTGATATTGGTAGAGAAGATGTTATTAACTTCCAGAATAAATTTTCGAATAATAGCACCAGCTTCAGACTTTTGTTTTACAAGAATACCCAAGATAATCTGGAAAAATCATCAACATCAACCGTATAATACCTATGTCCCTGAAGATCAGGTACGTGACTCGGACCCCAAATATCAAAGTGAAACAATTCAAAAGACCGACTACTATGACGACTCGGACGAACTGGAAACGAAGACCTATGGTGTTTCCCAAGCTGACAGGCTTCACAATCCAATGCAGTACGGATAGATATCTGCGGGAAGACATGACACATCTTCTGCAGAGGCAGATGGCCAAATCGGAGATGCCAAAGGAATGGAGAAATGGATCATGAGGGAATAGTAGCGGCGCCAGCACATGATGATATAGCAAGCTTATACAAGCCTCTCTGCTCACGGCCACCAACAATCATCCTGCCAGTCAAATGTCCTGAAACATAAAAGTAGAGGAGTCAAAGATGGCACGGCAATGTAAATCTTCTGTAAGTTGGCTAACTGATAACATGTTCATCTGAAAGTCTGTGCATGTAAGACATTCTGAAAACTCAAAAGAAGATGTCAGGGTGATCTCCCCCTGACCAACAATGGGTAATCGGATCCCATTGGCAATGACCACAGGTCGTCCTGGGCAAGTGCTCTGTAGGTAGTAAACTGTCGTCTGTCGCCGCACATATGATGAGAGGCTCCGGAATCAATAATCCAATCTGTCAGGTCCGAGCAAGTAGTACTGGTAAGTGAATAAGGGGTACCTGATGAGCTAAAAGACGCTCCGACCGAGCTGCAGCATCCGTTGGACCTGGAGACGAAGACGAGGGTGCAATGATCATATCACGAAGTCGTGAGACGAGATCATAAAAGCGAGTATCTGGAAGAGGTGTAGTTGTAGCCTCAGTCTGCTCTGCAACCCGTGCAGAGGCTGGATACCCATGCTTGTGAAAGCACGTCTCCTCAGAGTGGCCGAGTCGGTGGTAGTGAGTATAGGGGCCACGGTGTCTGCCTCCCCCTCTACCACGAGGTCCACGACCCCGAAAATGTGAGGTTCCTCCTCTGCCACGAGTGGCAGCCATAGCTGTAGGGGTAGGTTGTGCAGTAGATGCCGATGCAGTAGTAATCCTACTTAATCTCTTAAATACCTCTTCCATTGGTGGAATGGACTCGCTAGTCAGAAGTTGAGTACGAGCAGCATCGTACTCGGGATCAAGGGAGGACAAAAATACACCAGTCATCGTCGCATTTCTGTACGCCTGTTGTTGTTCGTACTGGCAGTTATCGGCATGAAGCTATGCAGTCTCTCGAATATGCCCCTTAGATGAGAGAAATGAGCATGTAAAGGCTTCCCATTCTGTTTTGCTGAGAAGATATCGAACTGTAACTGGAGAATCTTGCTCTCATTCTTGGACTGCCCATATGCTGCAACCAGGATATCCCACATAGCCTCAGTTGTGGGTTGATCACAATATCATTTGCAATCACCGTAGTTAGTGTCCCAGATAGCCAGATACGGGCATATGCATCATCTTGCTTCCATGCTGCATTTGTTCCAGTCTTGTCCCCCGGCTCGGATTCTGTCAGAATGTCCTATTTATTGTGGCACTGCATAAGGGTGCGGAACTGCATAGACCATAGTTCATAGTTGGTCCCATCCATCTTGATTATAGGGGTTGGGCCTTTGAAGGCACCCGAGGATGTAAACACGCCACCCTTATTGTCTGACATGGTTGATGAAGAGTCTAGGATCGACGTAGATAACCAAGTAGGCGGTCTACAGAATTATATGAGGGGAAGGTTATATGTGTAGACTCAAACAACCATCACTAGGCCTTGCTGAAGCGCTGACCCTAGTTCGTTGCCTCCGGAAGAGGTCAGCTAGTCCCGCGATTTCTGTGAAGACCCTTAGGACCTGTTGGAGTGTGTCACAGTGCCGCTAGGGCCGCTGAGAGATGTTGTGCGGGCTCTTCAGGTGCTGCGACGGGCCGACAAGGGTTGCGTGTGGCCGGCAGATGCGCCGCGGGGACAGTAGGGCGGCGCGGGACCGCCTCCAAGGGCGGGTGATGCCTGGGAGGCGTTGTACTGCTGGGAGAGGCAAGGAGGGCGCCTGGGTTGGCGTAGGAGGTCGCCCGGAGATGCGGGGGCGACGCCTGGCGAGGCGCGGGACCGCCTACAGTGGCAGGGCGGCGCCTGGCGAGGCGCGGGTCCCCCGGGAAAGACGGGGCGGCTCCTTAGAGCGTCGCGCGGGGACCTCCAGGCAGCGCGAGGGGGCCTTTGGGCACGGGGTCGGTGCCGCCTGGGCGTTGGAAGCCGGGGCGGTGGGTGGGTGGCGGGGGGGGGGGGGGGGGGCGAGTGGGGTGGGTTAGGGTTTTGAGTGGTGGATAACGAAATCCCGATATAGGACCGTTGCTCCGATACCATGATGGGAGAAACGTAGGTGATACATTAGACGTACCCGAGGGCTTTCTTATATGGGAGAATAGCCCTGGGTTAATTACATGATAAGTACAACTGAGAAAAAGAAATTAGAAAAGACACACATTATATGATATTTTAACTTAACAATTATGTTAGTGCGGATGTCACTTTCTTTGAGACGAACAGTTTTCTCTCCTACATGTGATAAGTTGATTCCTTCGAAGTCTGGAGAAGAGGTATACATGCCTCTATCTCTAGGTTTGTCTACCACGAGTATGCCTCCTTCACCACCTCCATCAACACCTCCTCCACCGCCTTTCTCCACCTCCTGACCTCTTCCTCCCCATCCCCCTCCACAGTCTCCATCAACAGCCTCCATTTTTTTGCCACATGTTTACACGCATCGACCGCATGCTCATGAGCCTCCTCCATCATCCAATACGCCCCAGGTATGTTCTGAGCACTTAATTTCTACTGATGGCACTAGCGATTTACATTTACAGCAGGATGAGCAGGTGATTTTAGATGTTCTGGTCTCGATCACTGAGGAGACTGAGGACCTTGACATGCTCATTATTGTACGGAAGCAGAGGCGTACATGCGCTATGTAACCTCTTGCTTCCCATGTTTCTCTTGCACGTCTCTCAGAGGAGTTTCAGAGGTTTGTTATTGGACTATTTGTTGTGGATATACCACAAACATATCAGGAGGCATTACAGATTAGTCAGTGTCGTCTTGCTATGGAGGAAGAAATGACAGTGTTACAGTCTCGCGGCTGAAATATTGTTCCTGCTCCACCGTGTGTATCTGTTGTTGGGAGCAAGTAGATGTTTACGGTGAAGCATGTGCATATGGCACGATAGATAGATACAAGGCCAGACTCATTGCTCGTGGATTCACCCAGACATATGGGGTGGAATATCATGATACATTTTCTCACGTCGCTCGGCATTCTACATTGCAGATTCTTATTTCTGTTGATGTGTACGGGATTGACCTATGTTTCAGTTAGATACCAAAAATGCTTTCTTGTATAATGACTTGCAGGAGGAAGTTTACATGCATCAACCACCAGATTTTGCTGCTGAGGGGGGGTCTCATATGGTTTGTAGACTTCACAAGGCCATTTATGGCCTTAAGCGGAGTCTGAGGGCTTGGTTTCAGAAGCCTCTGAGTTGATTGAACAACAGAGATTTGCCAGATTGACCGCAGATCACTCTCTTTTCGTCCAAAGATCCCAAAGAGGCATTGTTGCTATTTTGATTTATGTAGGTGACATCATTTGTTATACGAGATGATAAGCAGGGTATACAAGCAGATAAGGATTTCCTTAGACAACAGTTTGTGACCAAGGACCTTGACAATCTTCGTTACTTTCTCGGCCTCGAATTTGCAAGGAACCAACGTGGCATGGTGATGACGAAAGGAAGTACATTACTGAACTCCTAATTGAGACGGGCATGCAGGATGTAGGCCTGCCACTACTCCGATGGATCCTAATGTTAAACTCTATGACGATGACTCTAAGGATGTTGATAAGAGATGATAATAGAGAGCTCGTGGGGAAGCTTTTACATATCACCATTACCAAGCCTGATATATCATTTGCAGTGAGTAGAATCAATCAGATTATGGAGCAGCCTAGACAGGAACATATGGATGTTGTTTACATGATTCTGAGATATTTGAAGACTACTCCATGTGCAGGACTCTTATTCAGTAGAGATACATCCCTTACAATTACAACACGAGCTGATACAGATTACGCAGGATGCTCGAAGGACATGAAGTCTACCTCAGACTTCGTTGTGTTTGTAGAGAGTACATTTTTTTCATGGGAGAATAAGAAATGGAAGGTTATTGCCAGATCTAGTGCCGAATCAGAGTATAGAGCCATGACACAAGATAGCACAGAGATGATGTGGGTCAGATCCGCCCTGATTGACCTAACTATTGAGGTGTCACTTCCCACACACCTCTAATGTGACAAACATGCCGCCTTGTTCATAGCCAATAATCCATCCTTCCAAGAAAGAACCAAGCACAGTTAGACTGTCATTACACTCGAGATATGACTCAGAAGGGATTTATCCTCACTTCCCATGTTACTTCAGGAGATTAAACTGCAGAAATGTTCACCAAAGTACTTGCTAGAGGAATAATTCATAGTTGTTGTTCCAAGCTGAGCATGATATATATGCTCCACCTTGAGGGGGAGTGCTGAGATAATTGTTTTTATTTGTTCTTTATTCTTTATTCTTATTTCTTTGTCTACTTTATGTAATTTTCCCAAGGGCTTTTCTTCTATATTAGAGTGCCCTAAGGTCACACTGAATTAATCAATTGGATTTTTCCCATTCCACAAATATCAACCACGTTTTGGTTAGTAAAAAAAGGAAAATGGAGTTTGCAGAAGTAGCTTCAACAAGATGTCCACTAATCAAATCCCAAAGTTAGAGAATATCTACTTCTAAGCGATTGATCTTCGCATGAACGAAAATATTGCAAGAATAAATATGCTTGATTATCACCATACATTATGCTCGATTGAATATGCAATGCGACTACATCATGCTCTCCATACATTATGCTCGCAGGACTCAAATAATTGCAAGAATTAGTACCCACTTCAATGGTTTGGTGGTAGTGCAGTCTGCCTACCATCCAAAAAACCAAGGTTCAAATCCCTCCTTGTAGGGATTGCATTAGGTAGCCGACAACCGGTGTGAAAAATAGTTGGATCTTTCAACATGGATTTAAGCAAGAATCCATGTAGCCGACCCTACTTAAATTGGGATAAATCATCGCCATTTTATTATGCTCGATTCATGCAAATACATCTTTGTAACAGAATTTTAAAGAATCCAACTCAACTGTAAGGACCAAAAAGGTGGTTACTTTCTTGTTCTGTGTCATTACCAACACTGTGGATTGTGCACGGGACCTCGAAAATTCTTATTCAGCCATATTACAACTTTACCACCTAAGAAGGTTTCAAAACTGGTATTGGACTGCTTATTCAATACGCTTCATCATCTATATATGGCAGCCTAAAGTAAAAGATGTCCAGTCTTTTCAAAAGCAAATCCTTTTCCAGCGAAGACTTCAAATACCTCAAAATCAATCAAAATCTTGTCCATGAATGACCTTGGAAAATAAGAATAAGGGAAAATGTTACTTGTATTTCAATAAAGAGGTACCTCTCTATTATATAGAGAGGAAGGGTACAATTACATAAACATCCCTGCTAGAACATTAACCATATATAGTAAGACAACCAACTATAATATTACCCCTCAAGCTAGAGCATAGATGCCAACATGCCTAGTTTGGAGTAGTAGTAGATGAAGAGGGAACAACTTTGTGGCTTTGTGAACACATCAACCGTTTGTCCTTCTATAGTGATGAGCCTAATCTTGATATTTCCATGTTGTATCATAACACGTGTAGTAACAACCTACTTCCACATGGTAGATACGCTCGTGGAAAGCCGTATTATATGCAATGAACATAACAACAGAATTGTCACAACATATATTTATAACGCTAGGATCTAATAGATGTAGATCTTACAGCACATACTTAATCCACATTAACTCAGTCATAGAATTATAGCAAGGGTCATTGCCTTGTATTCAGATTCTGCACTAGAGTGAGTGACCACAACTTGCTTCTTGCTTCTCAATGTGACAAAATTACCACCAATGTAGGTACGAAACATGTTCTAGATTTTCTATCATTGGAGCATCACGCATAGTCAACATCAGAATATTCACAACATTTTTTGAGACTAAAAGAGGTAGAAACATACTAAGGTTCCCACTCCAAATATATTCAAAACAAGTGAGAAAACTTACAGAAGCCATGACTCGATGAGAGTCCTGACGTGGAACATTACATTATCAGGATAATACCTCTCTGACACAAATAGCGCACCAATTCTAACTAACATAATGCCCAAATGATTGCAACTGAGAAAATGAGTTCCTCCTTTGGACGATTCTTAGCCACATATAGTGAATCCCAAAAAGCCACCAGGTTATAGCGACTCGACCAACCAACACCAAGTTGATGCGAAACCATGGAAATCTTCTCGTAGTTGAAGAAAAGATGTCCAATCATCTCTATCTCATTATCGCAGAGCGCACACGAATTAGATGTACCCTCAAAGATCCTGGAATAACAGTCCCTAGTCAAGATATACCTTCTTCGCATCAAAATCTGACATTGCAATCTCAAGTCTCGGATGAACTTGCAGTCATGAACTAGACAATCATTTACTAGAGTTGGTGGTTTGTCCATCGCTTTGAAAGCTCACTTCAACGAAAAATTATTGTTCCTCCAAACAAAGCGATCTCTACCTTTTGTCGGTAAGTTTAGCTAGTTCAGAGAATCCAAAAAGATAGGGCGACTCTTCCATGCGCTAATCGAAGAGGTTCAACAAAAACATGGGCATCTAGATGCCGTCATTCCAATACTCTACCATGTGTGCTTCCCTGTTCTCTACCAAGGCAAAAAGGCGTGGAAAGTGGGTTACTAACAAGTCATCATTCGTCCAGTTATCGGTCCAAATGTGAATGTTGAACCATCCCTGTAGAGATAATTATGTAGTATGTGTATCGTTTAATCTATTTTTATTTTCTTGATAATCTCTTATGTAATTTACCCATAGGCCCTCTCTATATAAGAGAGCCTAGGGTTCTATGGAATAAATAGATAACTCTTTTCCACCAACATGGTATCAGAGCCAAAACCCTAACCCTTTCCACCGCCGCCCCACCTCCTCCCTCCTTCTCGGCGCCGCTGCCTCCCTGCCCTCCCTCCTTGGCGTAGCCGCCCCCGCCGCCCCTCCTCTGCGGTGCCCCTACTCCTCGGCGCCCCTCCTCCTCGGCGCCCCTCCTCCTCGGCGTCGCCCTCCCCTGTCGACCCCCTCCCCCGCCGGGCCCTCTCCACCGCCGGCGCCTACTCTTCCTCCGGGCTTTCCCTCCATGGATTTGAGTGCGTAAAGTCTACATATGCACTCAAATCCTATACAGTTTATGTAGACACTTCTCTTTTGGTCCATCGTCTCCAGCGACGTGTGAAAAAACAAAGTCGATATGCCCTCCATAGGCGCGTTCAAAGGTCCCGCGCCAATAGTCAATATGGATGGGACGAATTATGAGCTCTGAGCGATGCAGTTCATGAGCCTCATGAAGTCGAACGGTAAGAAGCACATTCTTACAGAGGAAGAACCAACAGCGAAGACTGGGATCTATGCCTCCTGGGAGGCTGATGATTCATATGCCAAGGTCTGGCTCTCAGGCATGTTGTCGATGGAGATTGCCAATGATGTTCTCCATCAGTCCACCTCTAAGGCGATGTGGGACATACTGGCGGCCACTTATTCGCAGGTGCGAAATGAGACGAAGATGTTACAGCTCCAGTATGATATATTCACCATGAAGCAGAATGGACGACCACTACAGTCCTTGTATACACCCCTACGAGGATGTTTGAGAAACTCTATAGTACTATACCTCTCACGGCCACCCCCGAGCAACAGAATACTTTTCGGAATGCTACCATGGTAGGGGTACTTCTTGCGGCTCTTGATCCTGAATATGAGGCTGCCCGATCACAGATACTTGCTGATGCTACCATTCCTCCTATGAAGTCTACCGGAGGCTTAGCCGCATCTCTGTCTCCTCTAGTACTTCTACTCCACCCCTTTCGGCGATGGCTATGTCGCGAGGGAGAGGTGGTCAGTCTTCATTCCGTGGTCGTGGACCTCATGGTCGAGGTGGTCGTTTTCGCCAGCCATGCACTTTTTGCCATCGCACAGGTCACTCTGAGGATACATGCTATTCTAAGCATGGGTTTCCAGAATCAGCGCGAGTAGCCGAGCATGTTGCATCCCCATCGACATCCACTTCAAATCACATGTTCGAGGAGCTCGTGGCGAGATTGCGCGATATTATGCCTGCCACGTCTACAGATCCTCGAGGAGGTTCTTCATATATTGTTGCTTCAGCATCTGCCAGTACTTCTGCCTCTACTAGCACCTCAAATAGTGCTTCTGCTTTTACATCATGTCATGATTCAAATGTCTCAGATTAGATTATGGACTCCAGCACAACACATCATCTTTGCCGCGACAGAGATAGACTCGAGTCATACAGAGAGATTCTACCAGGACGGTCCGTGATAATAGCCGATGGGACTCATTCCCCCATCGTTGGACAAGGGGAAATTACCTTGTCACCTTTCATGCGTTTACAGAATGTTCTACATGCCCCTGATTTTTCGATGAACCTACTGTCTATTAGTCAGATTACAAAGGATTTGCACTGCTGCGCTATATTTGAATTGACTTTTCTTATATTTCAAGACATACTAACGGGCAGAGTGATTGGTTTGGGCTCTGAGCAGGATGGTCTCTATCGTCTGGTCCCGAATTCCCATGCTGGCGTCTCTTCCTATTCAGTTGGATCAGTCTCCTCGTATACTTGGCATCTACGATTTGGTCACCTCTCACTTCATAAGATGCGTCATCTCTTGCCTCGGATTTTCTCCAGGTTCTTCCTTTCGGTGTGAAGCCTGTCAGTTGGGAAAGCACTATCGAGCTAGCTTCCCTAGTCGTCAGTGTCGGAGTAGTAGCTCTAAGTTTGAATTATTTCATGTTGATATTTGAGGTTCGAGTCGTGTTCCTGATCACCAGGGACACATGTTTTATCTTGTAGTAGTTGATGACTTCTCTCGTGTGTCATGGGCATTT
Source organism: Ottelia alismoides (assembly GCA_037367405.1). Classification (NCBI taxonomy): domain Eukaryota; kingdom Viridiplantae; phylum Streptophyta; class Magnoliopsida; order Alismatales; family Hydrocharitaceae; genus Ottelia; species Ottelia alismoides. The sequence goes on from JAZKJV010004713.1 coordinate 86,712, forward strand.
CTTTTAAAGAACAAATCTGAAGCAGGCGATGTTATAAGAAATCTTATATTTGAAGTACAAAATATTTTTCCTCCCATGTCAAATATGTTCGTACAGACAATGCTTTGGAATTTTGCACCCGCTCTCTCTTGCATTTCTTTTCGTCAAGAGGTATTATTCATCAAATCACATGAACTTACACATCTCAATAAAATGGAGTTGCATAGAGGAAACATAGTCATCTTCTTGATATTACTAGAACCCTGCTTATCCAGAGTTGTGCGCCTATTTCTTTTTGGGGAGATACTGTTCTTACATCCTGTTACCTCGTGAATCGTATGCCATCCTCGGTACTTGGTGAGAAAATTCCTCTTTCTGTTATTTTTCCAGACAAGGAATTATTCTCTCTAACCCCTCGTGTCTTTGGTGTTGTTGCTTTTGTTCACCAACTGTCTCCTGGACTTGAAAAACTCTCACCTAGAGCTGTCAAGTGTGTCTTTGTGGGTTACTCTCGGACTCAGAAGGGATATCGTTGTTATGATCCTGTAAATAGGAAATACTTTGTCAGTGCTGATGCTACATTTTTTGAGTCAGTTATGTACTTCTCACCTGCAGGTGACAGGTTGGCCTCATCCACATCTAATGACGCCGTCTATGTTCCTCCTCTTATTTTGAGTTCACCTCCGTCCATTCATGTTCCGGTTGTCACGCCAGCGTCATCCCCATCTCTGCCACCACCCCCACCACCACCACCAAAACCACATGTCCTGCCATTACCTAAATATTATACACGTCGGTCGGGTCCTGCTCATGCTGCACGTCAATCATCCAGCACGCCTCAGGTATGTTCAGATGTTATTACTAATGATGGGTCGGATAGAGTGCATGTGCAGGATTCATATTTGCAGAAGGAATGTGAACCAGCGGGTACAATGGATGATGATCTTGATGTCCCTATTGCTATTCGGAAGCAGAAACGTACTTGCGCATCATATCCCCTTGATTCTCAGGTGTCCTTTCACCGTCTTACAGGGGACTTTCAGAGATTTGTTGTGGCTTTGTCTTCCGTGGAGATACCACGGAATTATCAAGATGCGTTGAAGAGTGACTGCTGGCGTTCTTCTATGGAGAGGAAATGGTTGCCTTACAGTCGTGGGGTACATGGAGCTTGGTTCCCGCTCCCTCAGGCGCATCTGTTGTTAGCTGCAAGTGGGTATTCACAGTGAACTATCGTGCATATGGTAGCCTTGACCGTTACAAGGCAAGGCTAGTGGTGAGAGGCTTCACTCAGACATATGGTGTGGATTATATGGATACCTTCTCTCTAGTTGCTCATCATTCCACTCTTCGCATTCTTCTGTATGTTGTTGTGGTACGTGACTGACCCCTATTTCAACTTGATGTTAAGAATGCATTCTTGTATGGCGATCTGCAGGAAGAAGTCTACATGCAGCAGCCCCGGGGTTTGCTGCTGAGGGGGAGAATCATATGGTGTGTAGACTTCACAAAGCGATATATGGCCTTAAATAGAGACCAGGGGTGTGGTTTCAGAAGCTTTCCCATCTAATTGAACAACAAGGATTCAAAAGATCAAATGCGGATCACTCGTTTGTCCAGAAGACTCTCAGAGGTACGATTGTCATCATGGTATATGTTGATGGTATTCAGGTTACAGGAGATAACGCTCAGGGGATAGAGATGGCAAAAACATTTTTGGGCCGTCAGTTTGTTATGAAGGTTCTTGGTACTCTACGATATTTTCTGGGGTTGGAGTATACCAGGAATACACAGGATTTTGTGATGACCCAAAGGAAATATATTACAGATTTGCTTGTTGAAACATGCATGGTTGGATGTAGACCCTCGAGTACTCCTATGGACCCAAGCATGAAATTATATGATAACGAGAATGAGGAGGTTGACAGGAGAAGGTATAGAGAAATGGTGGGAAAGTTTCTTTACATCACTATAACTCGACCTGATATTCCTTTGCAGTAAGTCGAGTGAGCCAGTTCATGGAGTAGCCAAGACAGATACATATGGATGACATATATGTGATACTAAGGTATCTAAAGTCCTCTCCAAGCACAGGATTGTTGTTTAGAGAGGACACAGATTTATCTATTTCGGCGTGTATGGATGCAGACTATGCAGGATGCCCTAAGGATCGAAAGTCTACTTCGGGCTTTGCAGTTTTTGTGGGCAGCTCTCTGGTTTCTTGGAAACGCAAGAAACAAACTGTTGTAGCTACATCTAGTGATGAATTTGAATATAGGGCCATGTCACAAACAAGCACGAACATGATGTGGGTTCGAGCTGTACTAGAATACTTGCGTATAGATGTACCTCTACCCATGCAGCTACAGTGAGATAATCAAGCTGCTTTGTTCACTGCCAATAATCCAGCGTATGAAAGAACAAAACATATTGAGGTAGACTGCCACTACGCTAGAGATATGATACAGAAGGACCTGATTTCCACTTCACATGTTAGTTCAGGGGAGCAGACTGCCGACATCTTCACCAAGCCATTGCTCAGAGGACCGTTCCAGAAATGTTCTTCTAAGCTAAGCATGATTGATATCTATGCTCCATCTTGAGGGGGAGTGTAGAGATAATTATGTAGTCTGTGTATCGTTTAGTCTATTTTTATTTTCTTGATAACCTCTTATGTAATTTACCCACGGGTCCTCTCTATGTAAGAGAGCCTAGGGTTCTATGGAATAAACAGATAACTCTTTTCCACCAACAATCCCCAAGAATGGGGTGAAAAAGAGTTGGGAATTGTGGCACCACATAATAGAATCCCTTCCAAAACCCGAGGCATATAGTGGTTGTTAATGTACTAGGTTTGTCATGTATCTGGATGTCATAGATCCTTCGAATTAGTCTACAACACATGCCCTCACTTCCGCCCTAGATCCAAGCTACACGCTTCATAAGTAACGCCTCAATGGTCAGGAAGGCGGTATGCGGTATTCAGTCGGAGGGGTCACTGCATAGAGAGTATGTGGTATGCGGGAGAGTATACGGAGAGTATGCGGTTTGATATTTTTTATTATTAAAAATATAAATATATGCTTAATATCATGTTAATATCATCTAAATATTATATCTCTTGAATATAATAATAAAGGATTGAAGGTACAGGGAACAAAACTACAACAACAACAACAACAAAGCCTTTTCCCACAATTAAGTAGGGTCGGCTACATGGGTCATTCAAATCTATCTTGGGTCATTCTTCGCCCACAGGGAACAAAACTATTAGGATAAAAAGTAATATAGAGTCAAATGAGCAAAAACATCAATTGAAAGAGCGTCAGGTCGGGTGTCTGAGTTTAGGTTAGGGTTTTATGATGCAAAATGGAAATTCGGCGACGACGTAAAATAATTTTTTTTGTGGATTTTCAGTGGAAGAATAATTTGGAGGGGAAAAGGGGAGAAGGCGCGCCGGTTGCGCGAGATTTGGAGACAGAATCGCGAAGATCGCGTAGGGAAGGAGAGAGACAAGAGGGAGAGATAAAATCTCAAATTTTCATATAATCTGACCTGTCTAAAACAATAGACCTTCATCCCTTTATATAGGAGGGATGAGATTACGAAATAGAAATCAAATTCAAAATGACTTATCCTAATTTAACTAACTAATAGATTTGAAATAAATTCAAATCTCTAACTAATTAATTGAGATCACAGGCGATCTCGTTTATTTAATTAAAATTACGACGACTCAAATAAACGTAAATAAAATTAACGGATAAAAAAGAAGAAAAATGCGGCCCTAATTCTCCATTTCACGCTGCATCAGTTTTAGAAAATGTTTATTTGAAAAATCGGCCGCATTCTCGGCCACATATACCGCATACTCGGCCGAGTATGGTTCTGACCCGCCTAGATGCCGATTTGGTCATATTCGGAGCGCTAAGGCTTCCGAGTATGAGTATGCGACCGAGTATACGGTATACTCGGCCGATTTCCTGAACACTGTAACGCCTTGATCAAGGTCTCCATGCGAGATCTCCCCAACCCTCCTATCGCTTTTGAGAGGACTACAGTCTCCTAATCAACCAACTGAGTTCATAACCCATTCTGTCCTGACTTACTCCAGAAAGATCTTCGCATAATAAACTCGAGGCGATGAGGAACACCAATAGGAAGAAGATATGTTGGCATGAAGAAGACATGAATTGCTAGAAGCATGACCTTCACAAGTACCGGTACTCCATCTTGCGAAAGAGTGGATGCCTTCTAACTAGAAATTTTTTTTCCATCGTCTTAATGATTGGGGACCAATATGCAATTAGGTCTATCACAAGTTAATGGTAGTCTGAGGTAGCGAATTGGAAGAGACCCACAGTCATTGCCCATTTCCTTTTCACAAGCCAAAGCCTATGTTGTCTGTTGCTGACAGAACAAATGGGATAAAGGTCGCTTTGCCATAACATTAAGAGACTTTCAGCATGTCAACATGAGCCGATTTCCTCAAGCATACTTTAAATATCTTAAGATAATCAATGGATCCTCCTAATGCACCCTGCATAGTTTAGCCATAACAGACTCACCCAGTTAACATCAAAGGATATGTCTGGGTGAGTAATAGTGACATATGATAATTTCCCTACTAGGCTTGCCTTGCATCAATATATACAAGTGGATCTTCATCTGGTCGTACATTAGCGTCCATAGGAATAGATGCTAGTTTCACCCCCGACATCCTAGTTTTTTACAGAAGGTATTTTTGGCGAAGTGGGTTGTTAGATTTTGGGGTAAAAATAAATATCGGTTTTGTAGGTTAGTGTGGCATTTTTACCGAACTGGAGCCCCAATGGTGACTTCGCCAATCCGGTTACCCTTCTGGCTTTGGCAGGATATCTCTAGATTGTTGCCCGAGATGACTCAGCTGATGACTCTTGTGGTGTGATGTGAAGAATCCTTTCGATTTTGGTTGGATAATTGGACTGGGGCATGCTCTCTTGTGATGTGTTTCCCTAGATTGTTTGTGTTGGCAAGTGACCACAACATCACAGTGGCGTAGGCATTGTTGAACGTCACTTGACCTTCCTCCTCTGTGGCGGACTTCTCTGAGCAAAGGTTGGAAGAGTTCATGAATCTATCTAGTGAGTTAGTGGATATAAAGGGCCCGAGGGATGGTAGGGATCACTGAATGTGGTCGAATAGTCATGTCTTGATCACGAAGGCATACAAGACTTCCGCAGCATCTTATGAGATGATGTAAGATGAGCTAAGGTAGGAATACATGTCAATTTGGAAGGCAAGGATCCATCATCGTATAAGGTAATTCTATGGTAGCCGAGACATTGTCGGATCTTCACTAAGGAGCATAGCAACAAGCATTGTAGAATTGGCGATGTGGCTTGTGCAATGTGAGGTGATGATGTTGAGGACTTGGAACATCTCATCTTCGGTTGCATCTACTCGGCACGATTTTAGGAGCATGCTTGCATTCAATGGCTCCATATGAGCAGTGTAGATTCAACTTGGAGTTCGATCACAACATTCTGTGGGAACTCTCCAGACTTTGTGGTTCCATTTGCACACATTTGGGCTCTTTGGTTGTCTAGGAATGAAAACATCATTCGCGGTCAGTCTTTTTATTACGAAAATATATTAAGTTTGTTAGAAAATATGATACGGAAGCAAATATCAGAGAAAAAGAAAAGAATATTAACTCGAGATCGTTGTGCACGGATGTTCCCCAACTCTTCGCCTCTCTGTGCTCTCTGTGGCGTGGATACGGAAACTATTGATCACCTTTTTCTGCATTGTTGCTGTGTTGAAGCGCTATGGGCCGATCTACGGTGGCTGGACCTATCTTCCTTCGCTCATTTTTGTCAAAGCTTGTTCTCTGATCGGGGGCGCTCGTGGCCTGTGTTGCTGGACCCTATCTCGAGGGTTTGGAGCCTGTGGATGGGGCGAAACGAAGCTATCTTTGCTCGTCAGCGGTTCTATTTGGAGAATGTTAGATCCACGGCCTCGGGCTTCCTTCGTGACTGGACCTCTTTGTAATTTTTTTTTAGCTGCGGGGGATACGATCTCCGTCTACCCCCCTTTACTTTGTTCTGTAATTTCTCATCTTCATGTTACCACTGTAAGTTTCTCTTCCTCTTTTTAATGCATTGGGGTGAGCACCTCCGAGTGTGTCCCCCTTTTTTGGAGCCTCAAAAAAAAAAAAGAAAAAAATATTATGAACACCGAGATTTTCGTAGAACCCTACTCCCTAAGGAACGCGATGAAATCATGGGAGAATGCCTCAAAGGGTTGATGTATGCATTGCATGCCTCAGAGAGTGAAGGGCTTCTTATATAGCTCTCACCGAGTCTTCACATCCTACAGACGGTAGATGTGGGACTAAACAACTGGATGGGGAAAATGGATCCTGGAGAGATCCATTTACTCATCTCCCACATAAGTGACGCATACAACTTATACTACAACACTCCTCAAGCTGGAGCATGCAATGCTCAGCTAGGACAAACAAGAAGAAATCTCAACTCACAATACAAGACACTACAGACAATATCAACTCAACACGCACAACTGCCCGCTACTGTCGAGGACGTTGCATCTCATGCCGTGCAGGTGAGGAGGACGAACATGCTGGAGTGTGAGTCAACTGAATCTCCTCGTCGGAGAACTGGGTCTCTCCATGGGCTCTGTACAGCGCTGTCGGAGTCACTGCAACTGAAAATGAGTCTCTACACGAAGAACTCTGGCCCGCCACAACATATGGACAACTGTTCCATATCTAAAAAGGGCTGAACAAATAGCGTCGCTAATTATGCATACGTAGATCTCTGAAGATTGGTCTCTCTCATAGGGACCTCAAAGTGGGTTCTCTCTCATAGGAACCTCGGAATGATCTCGTACTGGAGTTCACGAACACTAGAGAATGGTTTCTGAATGATTTTCAGATATCATTATGATTTATACTCTTCATAAATTGGTTCATTACTACAATCTACCGATTATACTTGATTAATATGATAGGATACCTAGATTTGTTAAGTTGACCATAAATAGGTAAGAAATATTGAGTAATCGATTAAGACAATATAATGAGGAGCATAATAAAGCATAGTAAAGTATGTTGACCAAAAGGACTAGATATGTATAATCAACCATAGAAAAGACAAAAAATATCCACAATCAAGAAAGGAAAGAGGATGATGAATGAATGATGATGTTCAGAATGCCGGTCATTGTGACCTTTACACCTGACCGTGCGAGGGCGCGGTGACCCTCAACTGGGCTGAAGAAAGGAAGCCCAGTTTGAACAGCGACCGCTAAGTGCGCGAGTCTAGGATCCTAGTCACTTCACGATTTTTACGCGAGCTCGCAGTGTTTTTACACCTCGTTAGGATCCCGACTTTTGACCAGCTCCGCTAACCCTCTGTTTTAGGATACCCATGCGGGGGATCCTCGGTTTTTAGTTTTTTGTACGAGCTCGTTTGCTCGTTACCGGCCGGGCCCATCTAGAGTGACTTTTCCGGAGTGCCTCTCTCACCCGTCTCCGGGGCGTAGTTTTGGAGTAGACCTTTCCCTCTATTCGATCGCACTTCCAATTAGAGGACGAGATGAAAGAGTCTCCTTAGGAGACTACCTCACCGCTTAAGTTTTGGTTACTTTCCGCCAATAGACTTGGCGTCGGCGATACTACATTTGAATCATCAATGCCTACATCAAAATCATTTAGGGTTACATTCTGAAGTTGAGGATTGAAGGAGTTACAATCAAAGATGAATGGGTTATAATGAATCTTCGCTAAGAGTTGAAATCATTGTTAAGTTGTGTTGGCTGAAGTTGACTATAACTAAGTTGGATTCGGAATCATTATAAGTTAGTGGACATGTTGGGAACTTAGTTAGAATGCATTACACAACATCACATGCCTACGGAGGCACCCCAACCCATGGCCTTAAATGTCGGCGACCGAAATTCGGTCGAATTTCGGTTTCGGTCGATAACCGATATCGATACATAGTCATATATCTTTTTCTAGGATATCGACACATATCGACCGAAATATGACCGAAATTCGGTCATGTCGACATATTTCGACCGAAATGACCGAAAGTTGGAATATCTGCACATGCAGTCCTCGAATTTCGGCCGAAATTTGGTCTTTGTCGGCCACTTTTGGCCAAAATGGAAAAAAAAGTGCTGAAATGACTAAAGAAAAATATGAAATGACTAAAGTTGGCTAGATTCTTTGAAATTTGGACTTACTAAGACACCTAGCTAGTAATTTAGACTCTAAAATACTAGCTAAGTGTCCTAGTGAGTCCAAATTTCAAAGAATCTAGCCAACTTTAGTCATTTCATATTTTTCTTTAGACACCTATAAAGAAGAGCTAGCTATATTATATGGATTTCATCCATATTATATTGGTTGTAGGCCCTTGATAAAGATTCTTTGGAGGCCTATAAATGGTGGCATCCATTGCACCATTTCACCACACACACAACACAAAGAGTTCTCACAACTCACAAGCCTTCTTGCTCTCTCCTTATAATTTTGTTGCTATCTAAGATTAATTCTCATTTTGTCACTGCTCTAAATATGAGTTGATTTTCGATGCTGAAAATATACATCATTTTCTTTTCGACGAACGCCACCACTATTATCAGAGAATGCATGCCAAGGTGAGCAGCCATTCTATATATGTGGCATGTGCTCAGCAGAACATACGATTAGGAATCAAATTATACGATCAATATCGACATTTTGGATATCTTTAATGACAACTATAGTCAATGAGTCAATGACTCCGTTTTTTATAAATATTTTAGTACTAATTATAGACTTATAGTAAATAATTTCTTTTGATTGGGTACAAATTTAGTAGATTGGTTTATGGATTTTACATATCCATTTTTCATGCCCTTATCTTCATAATATCATAATATATTACATTGTTAATTTGTTAATGCTCAAGAGGTGAAGATAATGGCTTCTGACTCTGGTTCCGACTCTCAAATGGCTGGTGGAGAGATTGGATGGAAATATGCTACTGCTCCTGACGGCAACAAGTCAAAACCTCAGTGCAAATTTTGTGGGAAGATAATTGGAGGAGGAGGAATCACAAGACTGAAACAACATCTCGTTGGTGGCTACATGAATGTGACTAAATGCCCTACATGTCCAAAGGAGATCAGAGCTGAAGTGAAGGCTCACTTGGAAGGGAAGAGTGAGAAGAAGAAAGAAAAGGGGCGAAGAGATGAGGAGTTTAATGAATTCATGTTCCATAAAGAGTTCAATGTCTCTTGTCTGATTCCGATGATGATGATATCCAATACCCACAAGATATTCAAACGGAGGCCGAGAGAAATGCATATAAGGCGGCATTACGCGACTCTATGAGGAGCGAGCATGAGAGGCGGGAACTCGGTGGTCGTGGTGGCCTTGGACGTGTCGGTGGCAGTTCAAGGTTCCCGATAAATATTGGATCGGGAAGCGGCAGTGGAAGTGGAAGTGGTGCAGCTATGGTGCCACCAAAGAAGAAACAAAAGGGCATAGAAGCATTTCTGAGAAGGAGCAGTTCCGGTCACTATGTTCCGAGCAAAGATCCAAAGCAAAAGACATTAAAGGGCATGTTCGGTAATATGAGGGAGCGGGTAGGAAGGGCTGTTACAAAGTTGTTTGTTGGAGAGGGTATTCCGGCAAATGTGGCAAAGGGACCCTTCTTGCAGCACGCAATTGATGAGATTACTGCAGCACAGCAGGAGGAGGCGTGACAGCTCCTACTCCGTACGAGATAATGAACAAGTATCTTCCCATGGAGAAAGAGGAGATTAGGGAGTATATTGCCGAATTGAAGAAGAAGTGGCCGGAGTATGGCGTGACCCTCATGTGTGATGGTTGGACAAGCTATACGAGAAAGCAAATCATCAACTTTCTCGTATATTGTGATGGAAAAACGGTATTTGTAAGGTCTGTAGATGCATCTGAGCATGTCAAGAGTCACAAGTACATATTGAAACTCTTGAAAGATGTCATACAAGAGGTCGATCAAGAGAACATTGTTCAAATTGTGACCGACAATGGGAGTAATTTCAAGAAGGTTGGTGAGATGATCATGTCTTCCAACAGGTATGGCATCTTCTGGACACCTTCTGCTGCACATTGCATAGACCTGATCCTTAAAGATTTTCGAAAGAGGAAAACCCTCATGAATGTTGTTGATAATGCACGATCAATCACGACATTCATCTATAACCATTCAAAAGTCCTAGCATTGATGCGAAGGATGTGTGGTGGTGACATCGTAAGGCCTGGAATAACAAGATTTGCAACCAACTTTATAGCGTTGCAAAGCATGCAACAACATAAGGTTGGTTTAAAGCAAATGTGTTGTTCAGGGGAATGGTTCGAAATTCCTGAGGTTCGCACCGATCAAGGAAGAAGGGCAGAAACCTTGATCAACAACGTCAATTTTTGGGACGACATTGCCAGGACGATAAAAATTATGGAGCCGGTTGTGTCAGTCTTGAGAATAGTGGATGGTGACAAGAAACCAACCATGGGTGTGATATACGAAGCCATGCGGGTGATGAAGGAAAAAGTGAAAGAAAATGTTGGAAAAGGTTATAAGGTGTGGTTGGGCATCATCGACGAACGTTGGTCGAAAATGTTGTCACATCCTCTTCACCAAGCTGGTATGCATTTTGTATATTACGCTCTTTAAGTTAATATTTTAGCTTTATTCAGTCACCCTTAAGTACTTTTTTTGTTTGTTTTCAGCGTACTATCTTAATCCAAAATACCACTACAAGCACAACCTTGGCACTCGTCCCAAGCTCCTATCAGCCCTTCAAGTTGTAGTGGAGAAATTAGTGAAGTCAAGAGACGTCCAAACTCATTGCATGAATGAGGTATACAATATCATATCTTCCTAATATCTGATGTCTTCTCTTCTTAAATTTATTATTGAACCTGGTATTTTCTACCTTGTAGATAAAATACTTTGGGGAGTCCTTGGGTTCTTTTGGAAGAATGGTCGCGATCAACGGTCGTAATAATACTCTTCCAGGTGTGTATTAATGTATGATCTTAAAGTATCAAGCAGTAATATTACTTATATAGCAAGACTAAAATAATTTGTACCTTGGCTTGTAGGTGAATGGTGGATCTTGTATGGATTAGATGCATCTAATTTGCGACAAGTTGCTGTGAAGGTATTGTCGCAGACTGCGTCCGCTAGAGGATGCGAGAGAAATTGGAGCACCTTCAACCTCATCCACTCCAAAAGGCGAAATTCCTTAGGAGTACAAAAGCTACATGACCTTGTCTATATCCACTACAACCTCAGGTTGAAAATGAAGCATGCAAGGGAAGGACACGACAAGCAGGAATACATAGATCCCATCGACCTTGCATATATATTCAAGATTTAAGATGACGATGACGATGAGGAAGACGTCTTACAGAAGTGGATGAATAATAATGGCGCTCCCGTACTCGACGAGAGAGGAGGGAGACCAAATACACAGATTGCCTCGCAAATGGAGGCAAATGTCGAGGATTATATGGCTAGATCAGGGAGACATCCAGACCCAGCTGGAGGGTTGGAAAGTGATTCTGATGACTCCTCCTCCAGGTCTAAATCAAAATCCAAATCAGGTGGTAGTGGAGGTGTTGTTCCAGCAGAAGATGAAGGGGCGACATCTGGTGGAGGTGCTACTGGATCTGGATTTGAAGGAATACATGCTGGACTTTCTGCAGGACCTGTACAAGAATACACGGGGTACCGTACAAATATACATGGTCAATATATTGCAAGTCCTAATCGAGAGTCATCTGCAGAGCAAATGGATTACTGTCCATACCCCTCGTACCCGCACCCTCGGGGACAAGTCCAAGATGACACCATTATGGAAGATCTCATATCTTCGGTGAGATCATTGAGTATGGATGTTGGAGATTCAATATTTGTTGGCGGGACAACTTCAAGCCCCTTCAGTGGATATGGATCTCAAGGGCAACAAAATGATGCATATGATGTTTTCCCTCCCGGATATGGGCCATATGGCTATAGCAGTGGTACTTATGGGGTATTTCCGGGAAATCAACAACAATATACCAATACCTCTTCCCAATCCCAGATTGGCACTGGATCAGGATATGGTATATTTCCAGATTATTACCCTGCAGTACCTCCATCTCAACCCCTTCAGATGGCTTCTCCTCCTGCGGCTCCTGCTCCATCTTCTTCATCTCGAGGTTCTCACGTTGCATCCTCCTCGCGTCGACCTCCACGTGATTCTGTGGCTTCTGCCTCTTCGGGTGACAAGTATCCTAGGATTGGCTTCCTTGCACACGTGACTGAGCATGAATACAAGGAGTATTTAATGGACTACAAAACCATGTACTCCTATATGACATGGGAGGATTACGTGGAATATAGGGACACCATCAGGTCACGTTATGGAGGAAGGGATCATACAGGATACATGGATCCACCTAGGAATTCTTGGTTTGGATGATTAAATGTCATTCCTACTCTCCCAGATAAATAAATGTGGTACTAGACTACTAGTAGTAGTAAGATAGTGCATCTGTCTATGCACATTATGTGATTGGAATTTCATGTGTCATGTTACGTAATTTTGTGCTTGTGGACTTGTATAATAATAATATGAATATATGATATTTCAATTTGAAAGGCATCTAATAATATAAAATCATTGCTTTTCTTTACTTCTTTCTAGGCTTGAAGGAAAATTTCAATGTCAAAACTCAAAATTAATATTATCATATGTACCAAAATTTGATTCCAGCCAATCACCGATATGGTGACCGAAACCGATATTTCAGGCCTTGATCATGAAAACATCTTATTATTATAGTAAAAACTTGTATTTCTATCTCAATTAATGCTTGACCAACATCAGAAATCTTAATTTTATAAAAAATTGAGATTTCAAGTCATTTCCAGAATTTCCAGCCATTTCATCGAAATTCCAGCCAGTCTCCGAAATGGTGATCGAAACCGATATTTAAGGCCTTCATCATGAAAACAACTTATTATTATAATAAAAATGTGTATTTCTATCTCATTTAATGATTGACCAACATCAGAAATCTTAATTTCATAAAAATATTGAGATTTCAAGTCATTTCCAGAATTTCCGGCCATTTCACCGAAATTCCACCGAAATTACTTTTCCGGGGTTACCGAAACGAAACCGAAATCTGACATTTGAGGCCTTGCCCCAACCCTAAGGCATTATTCACGCCTTAGAGTCATAATGTGAGGTTATATATAGACCAAGGCCACAGACTATCCACTGGACTTGAAAGGATAGATATAATTGAAAACCGATTAATATATTATCCTTTCCATCATAAATAAATTAAGAGTAAAATAAAGTATCACTTTACTAACTCCTTATTAAGACCCATAAGCTGATCTCAATGATAAGTAAACAACATATACTTACTGGCCTCAATTACTATAGGAAAATATTATAAATGAGAAATTTTGGGATAATGAGAAATCAGTGGTTAAAGTATACAGAATAATTTGAAAACCTTTTTCTACGCAGGTAGGGGTAGATTTTCGTTCATATATGCATATCTACTTGCTTTCTTTTGCGCATAGTAAATTACTTGCTATTTTTGTTAAACTGCTGGTTGTACACACATTTGTAACATCCTTTTCTTCCCTACATGTGTGGTAGGCAAGCAACCTACAACACAGTAGCGGGTTTATGATTCCAGACGATAGGGTATATTCGAGACGGTATAATTTCTTTTGTTGCAGTTTTTGTTCTTATGATGTAAATGTTCCTTTCTCTTCTGCACATGTTAGGGATACTTTACGTACTGTCAGCCTTTTGCACATGATGTAAAAATATGAAGATTAACGAAATACAATGATTGGCGACACTTGTCGTTATTAGTCTTGTAGTTGTGAATATGGATTGAATGTCATATGCAGTAGCAATGCGAAAAATTCCCCTGATTTTCAATAACTCAATGCGATCGCTTGTGAATGAAATAGTGTGAATGCAGCGTAAATGGGTGCCCGGATCCGAGGGTGTCACAATTATTTAGTTTGTGTGAATGATTTTTCCCATCTATGGGTATTTTTGTTAAAGATTAAGTACAAAACTTTGTGACTGAAATAAGGGATAATTTCTCTGCTTCTATCAAATATATTCGTTATGATAATGCTCGTGAGTCCAGTACTAAACACCTCTCTCATTTTTAGTTCACGTGGCATTATCCATCAAACTTACGATCCCTATATTTCTCGGTAGAATGATGTTGCTGAACACAAACATGGTCATCTTTGGGACATAACCAGGACTCTCCTCATACATAGTAGAACACATCATTCCTTCTGGGGAGATGCTGTGATGATAACATGTTATCTTATCAATAGAATGCCCTCTACAATTTTGGGTGAAAAGGCACGCTTCTCCCTTGCTTTTCCCGAGAAGGATCTCTCCTATGCCACGGGTTTTTAGCTGTGTGGCCTTTGTCCACCTCTTGCATCCTGGTCATGACAAGCTCGCTCCTCAAGTTGTCAAATGTATGTTTGTTGGGTACTCTCATACCCAGAAGGGTTATCGATGTCTTGATCCTCTCAAAGGAAAATACTATGCTAGTGTTGATGTTAATTTCCATGAGTCCCTTTGACTCCGAGGATGTGGTTGTTCTTACGCCTCCACCTATACATGTCACTGGCATGTACTCCATGTTCCAACGCCTTCTTCAACATCCATCAAGCCTCAGGAGAATTCTGAAAATTTGGTTTCAACTGATGGTACTAATAGTGTGCATGATGAACATGGACATTCACATGATGAGTATGCAGATATACAGGTTGAGCCGGAATCATCACATCAGAATTATCTGGGGTGGCCTATTGCCTTACGGAAAGGAAAACGCTCTTGTGTGCGATAACCCCTTGCTAGCCATGTATCTCTCGAGCGACTTTCACAATATTTCATGCAATTTATCGTGGGATTATCTACAATTGAAATCTCATGTACCTATCAGAGGCTCTCAAAGTGAGCCAATGGCGCCTAGCCATGAAGGACGAGATGCATGCTTTACAGTCACGTGGTACGCTGAGCCTTGTTACATCTCCTGCAGATGTGTCAGTTATGAGATGCAAGTGGGTGTTTACTTGAAGTATCGAGTAGATGGCAACATTGATCGTTACAAGGCCAGGCTTGTGGCTCGTGGGTTCAACAGATCTATGGGGTGGACTATTAGGATATCTTCTCTCCCATAGATCGGTGTTCTACACTATGAATCCTTCTCTCTGTTGCATTCAGACGAGACTAGCCTCTATATCAATTCGATGTGACGAATGTGATCCTATATGGTGATCTACAGGAAGAAGTCTACATGCAGCAACCACCTCACCTGGGTTTGCTACTGAGGGGGAGTGTAAAACATAGTGCGGAGTTTCAATATCGATATTGTTTCGATCTTCCCGACAAAGGATATATTCGGGATATATCAGGATGTATCGAAGATATCAGTGGAAATTTAGGAAATAGCTCAAAAAATCATTTTTGCCATTTTTTCAGAAATTAAGATCATCTAAATTATTAAAACAACAAATAACCTACAAATGCACACTTATATCACATACATCGTTCATTTATGACCCATAGGTCGCACATATCAGTCATATCGAACATATAGTTATTAATGTTGATTGTTCACTATAGATATTGGAAATGGAATCCATCCAAGTTCTTAGAACACTAAATAACTTACAAATATACACTTAGATCATGTATGTCGATCATCTATGAACCTTGTATCGCACATATCGGTCATATCGAACATATCGTTGTTACTGTTGATTGGTGCGCGAGTTCTCTCCTCTCAAATTCGCTCCTCTTAGATTCCTTTGTAGCCCTTCTATATGCCCTCCTCTCAGCTGAGATCTGAATATCAGCGGGGTAGATAAAGTCATCGTCATCTGAATCGACGAGGGCATTGAACCCTTTCTCGAATATGAATTCATTGAATTGTTCATCCTTTATGGACCTCTCTATATCTTTGTCTGTCCCGTCCAAGTTAGCCTTCACCAAGTCCCTCACATCTTTGGGACAATGCGTGAACTTGGCAACATTCTTGTTGTTGCCAACAAGATGGTGCTTCAACCTTGTAATCCGCTTCCCACAAAAGTTGCACTTTGGTTTTGATTTGTTGCCAACTGGAGTGGTGACATACCTCCAACCAATCTCTCCATTGCACCTCTAATCATCAGAACCATGAGATCCTGAACCAGAGGGTGAACCAATGATGTTGATAGCTGAAAATTGTGAAGAAATTACACAACAAATATTCGTGAGACATATGATGAGAAACAATCAATTATTTGCTAATTATTTTTTGTTTTAATTTTCAGATTTATTATATTTATTATTTTCAACAAGCTTAATATGTGTAAAGTCTTGGATACTTTATATTTAACATACTATCAATACTTCTATGTTTCGTTTTCTAAGAAAAAAACATCTTAGATCTAGAGTTGAGACGACTAATTTCATGGCAAACCATGTATGAGACACAAACACGAAAATAAATTATATATCTCGTTTTTAATTCATGAAATTAATAAATTACTAATTTTTTGTTAACATAAATGTAGAGACCTATGTTATGATATTATGTACCGTTTCTTATTTTCTGTTTATTTTCTGGACTCTCAGGCTTCGTTTGGTTAGTGGGTTGGGTTGGGTTGGGGTAACCTCCTGTGAATAGTAGCTGTTTGGATGGTTATGAAGGTTGGTAGGGGTTGGAATAAGGAATGTGATGTGATTACACATTGATTTGTGATGGAATTCCAACCCAAGTTGGGAGGGTTGGAAGGAGGGGTACACCGGTCCAACCCGGTGTACACCTGCAACCAAACGGAGCCTTAGGGCCCGTTCGGTTCGGGAATAAGCAGGAATAAGGATGGGAAATAAGGAGAATAAGGGTCTATTCTTTGTTCGGCTGGAAGATAGGAATAAGGAGAATAAGGTGAAATAAAGGTAGGTAAGGTGGGATAAAGATAGGAATAAGAGTGAAATAAGATGGAATAATAGGGAATAGTCGTACCACTGAGAACCGTGTCGGGAGGAGAATTAGCCCCTTATTCCAGGGCTTATTCTCCAACCAAACAAGGCCTTATGTATTTTACCCATGGGGTCTCTCTATATAAGAGAACCTATAGTTCTATGGAATAATAAGGTCACTCATTTTCACCAACATGGTATCAGAGCCAAAACCCTAACCCTACCCTCTTAAGCCCGCCGCCCACCCTCTCTCTTCTCTCGGCGGCACACCCTCTCCTCTCGGCGACGCCGCCCGCCTCCGCCAGGCCCCGCCAGGCACCCGCAGCCCTTCGCCCGGCCTCCGCCGGACATCACCAGTCCTCCGCCGGCCTCTGCCTACAACAGGCAGGCCCCGTCGGGCCCCGCCAAACCCTATCAGGCCTCGCCGGGCCCCGCTAAGTCTAGCCAGGCACCGTCGGGCACCCCCCCAGCCCTCCGAAGCCCACCACCGGACCTCTCCTCCAGCCTCGTCGGCCGCCGAGTCCCTGCCAGCCGCTTCAACACTCGTCGGTCGATATTGTGGCATGGATTTGAGTGCATAAAGTCTACATATGCACTCAAATCTTATCCGGTTGGTGTAGACACCGTATCTTGTCTACAAACCCTAGTTTTCATCTCCGGCTAAATGTCAGAAAGTAAAGTTGATATGCCCTCCATATGCGCCTTCAAAGGTCCTGCCCCAATAGTCAAGATGGATGGGACGAACTATGAGTTCTGGGCGATGCAGTTCATGAGTCTCATGAAGTCTAACGGTAAGAAGCATATACTTACCGAGGATGAACCGACAAAGAAGACTGAGATCTATGCCTCATGAGAGGTCGATGATTCTTATGCCAAGGTTTGGCTATCAGGCACACTGTCGATGGAGATTGCCAATGATGTCCTCCATCAGCCCACTGCCAAGGCAATGTGGGATATTCCGGCCGCTACATATTCCTAAGTGCGGAACGAGACCAAGATGTTACAGCTCGTCAGCTCCAACATGATATATTCACGATGAAGCAGAATGGGCGGTCAATTCACTCGTTGTACACGTCCCTGAGAGGAATGTTCGAGAAACTATATAACACCATACCACTCACGGCGACTCCAGAGCAGCAGAAGACCTTTCGGAATGCTACCATGGTGGGCGTACTACTTGCAACGCTCGATCCTGAGTATGAGGCAGCCCGCTCTCAGATACAGGCCGATGTCGTCATTCCTCCTATGGAGGACGTTTACTGGAGGTTCAGTCGCATATATGTTTTTTCAGCACATCTACTCCACCTCCATCGGCGATGGCGGTATCGCGTGGGAGAGGTGGTCAGTCTTCTGGTGGTGGACGTGGACCTCGTGGACGAGGAGGTCGCTTTCCCCAGTCGTGTTCATTTTGTCATCGCACAGGGCCACTCGGAGGATACATGCTACTCTAAGCATGGGTTCCCAGCATCAGCGCGTGTAGTCGAGCATGTCACGTCTCAGTCGAAATCCACTGCAGATAGCGAGTTCGAAGAGCTTGTGGCACGTCTACGAGATATTATGCCTCAATCGTCTAATGATTCTCCAGGTTGATCTTCAGATGTCGCTGCTACAACTTCTGCTAGTTCGTCTGCCGCTGTCAGTACCTCAGGTAGTACCACAGTACCACTGCATTTAGATCTTATCATGATCTCTCCGATTGGATTATAGATTCTGGCGCAACACATGATCTCTGTCGTGACAAAGAGAGACCAACACATGATCTCTGTCGTGACAAAGAGAGACTTGAGTCATACAGGGCCATCCCACCTGGCCGCTCAGTGATGATAGCAGATGGGACTCATTCCCCCATCATTGGACAGGGGGAGATCACCTTATCATCTTCTATGCATCTACAGAATGTTCTACATGCTCCTGAGTTCTCCATGAATTTGTTATCTATTAATCAGATTACGAAGGATTTGCACTGTCGTGCTATATTTGACCCCTCATCTCTCATTTTTCAGGACATACTAACGGGTAGGGTGATTGGCTGTGGCTCTGAGCAGAATAGTCTCTATCGTCTAGTCCGGAATTCTTATGCTGGCGTCTCTTCACATTTAGCCGGATCAGTCTCTCCGTACACCTGGCATCTTCGATTTGGTCATCTCCTGCTCCAAAAAATGCGACATCTCTTGCCTCAGATCTTTCCTAGTTCGTCATTTCGTTGTGAAGCGTGTCAGTTGGGAAAGCATCATCGGTCTAGCTTTCCTCGTCG
The DNA here is from genome assembly GCA_037367405.1 of Ottelia alismoides. Taxonomy (NCBI): domain Eukaryota; kingdom Viridiplantae; phylum Streptophyta; class Magnoliopsida; order Alismatales; family Hydrocharitaceae; genus Ottelia; species Ottelia alismoides. Next base: position 106,000 of record JAZKJV010004713.1, read on the forward strand.
TCAGAGTCGGAGCAGTAGCTCCCCGTTTGAGTTGTTTCATATTGATATTTGGGGTCTGAGTCGTGTACATGATCATCAGGGACACAGGTTTTATCTAGTTGTGGTGGATGACTTTTCTCGTGTATCTTTGGTCTTTCTTTTAAAGAATAAATCTGAAGCAGGGGATATTATTAAAAATCTGATTAATGAAGTGCAGGATGTTTTCTCTTCTACTATCAAATATGTTTGTACAGATAACGCATTGGAATTCTGCACCCATTCTCTCTCTCAGTTTCTTTCGTCTAAGGGTATTATCTACCAAACCACCTTTGCTTACACATCTCAACAAAATGGCGTGGCAGAAAGAAAGCATCGTCATCTTCTTGACATCATTCGAACCCTTCTTATCCAGAGTTGTACGCCTATCACTTTCTGGGGGGATGTTGTCCTTACAGCCTGCTACCTGGTCAATCGCTTGCCATCATCTGTTCTTAGTGAGAAAATTCCTCTTTCCGTGATTTTCCCTGATAAGGAATTATTCTCACTTACCCCGTGTCTTTGGTATTGTTGCCTTTGCTCATCACTTATCTCCTGGACTTGACAAACTCTCTCCTAGGGCTGTCAAGTGTGTCTTCGTAGGTTACTCTCGGACTCAGAAGGGTTATCGTTGTTATGACCCCATAAACAAGAAATATTTTGTCGGTGTTGATGTTACATTTTTTGAGTCCGTTATGTACTTCTCCTCTGCAGGTGACAGGTTGGTCTCGTCCACTACCAATGATGACGTCTATGTTCCTCCTCCTCCTAGTTTGAGTTCATCTGAGTTCAATCCAGCTCCTGTTGCTACGACACCACCACCACCACCACCGCCACCTCCACAACCACCTATCCCACCTTTACCTAAATTCTATACACGTCGGTCAGGTCCTGCTCAGACTACATGTCAGACACCCATCACGCCTCAGGTATGTTCAGATGGAATTACTAATGATGGGTCGGATATTGTACATGTACAGGATTCTTCATTGCATGAGGAGGCTGCACCATCCAGTACAAAGGACGACGACTTGATGTTCCCATTGCCATTCGGAAGCAGAAACGGACTTGCGTGTCTTATCCTTTTGCTTCCCAGGTGTCCTTTCACCGCCTTACAGGCGACTTTCAGAGGTTTGCTGCGGCTTTGTCTTCCGTGGATATACCACGGACCTATCAAGAAGCTATGAAGATTGATTGCTGGTGACTGGCTATGGAAGAAGAGATGCGTGCTTTACAGTCTCGTGGTACATGGAGCTTGGATAATGCTCCATCTGACGCATCCATTGTTAGCTGCAAGTGGGTATTCACAGTTAAATACCATGCAGATGGCAGTCTTGATCGATACAAGGCACGACTTGTTGCGAGAGGTTTCACACAAAACTATGGCGTGGACTATATGGATACATTTTCTCCAGTGGCTCGTCACTCTACTTTTCGCATTCTTTTATCAGTTGTTGTGATACATGACTGGACTATATCTCAACTTGATGTCAAGAATGCCTTCTTGTATGGAGATCTGCAGGAGGAAGTCTACATGCAGCAACCACCAGGGTTCACTGCTGAGGGGGAGACTCATATGGTGTGTAGACTTCACAAAGCGATTTATGGCATTAAACGGAGTCCAAGGGCATGGTTCCAGAAGCTTTCCCACGGAATTGAACGACAATGATTCAAAAGATCAAATGTGGATCACTCTTTCATTCAGAAGACTTCTACAGGTACGATTGTCATCATGGTCTATGTTGATGATATTCTGGTTACAGGAGATGACGTTCAGGGAATAAAGAGGGCAAAAACATTCCTGGGCCGTCAGTTTGTCACGAAGGACCTTGGTACCCTAAGATACTTTCTAGGGTTGGAATTTGCCAAGAATACACAGGGTCTGGTGATGACCCAAAGGAAATACATTACAGATTTTCTGATTGAAACAGGCATGGGTGGATGTAGACCATCGAGTACTCCTATGGATCCGAGCATGAAGTTGTATGACAATGATATTGCAGAAGTGGACAAGAGGAGATATAGAGAGATAGTTGGCAAGCTCCTTTATATCACCATAACTCGACCCGATATTGCTTTTGCAGTAAGCCGGGTGAGTCAATTTATGGAGCAACCAAGACAAGTTCATATGGATGCCATATACATGATACTGAGGTATCTAAAGTCTTCTCCAAGCTCAGGGTTGCTATTTCGAAAGAGCACAGATTTATCTATTTCAGCATATGCAGACGCAGATTATGCAGGTTGTCCTAAGGATCGAAAGTCTTCTTCAGGATTCGCCGTTTGTGAGCTCTCTGGTTTCTTGGAAAAGCAAGAAACAAACTATTGTGGCAAGGTCTAGCGCTGAGTCTGAATATAGGGCCATGGCGCAAGCAAGCACGGAGATGATGTGGGTTCGAGCTGTGCTAGAAGATCTACATATAGTTGTGCCTTTACCCATGCAGCTTCAGTGTGATAATCAGGTAGCATTGTTTATTGCCAACAATCCAGCATTTCATGAAAGAACATAGCATATCGAAGTAGACTGCCACTACACGAGAGATGTAATCCAGAGAGGCTTGATATCCATGTCTCACGTTAACTCAGAGGATCAGACTGCCGACATATTTACCAAGCCGCTACTCAGAAGACCCTTTCAGAGATGCTCTTCCAAGCTGAGCATGATAGACATCTATGCTCCATCTTGAGGGGTAGTGTAGAGACTTATGTTATGATATTATGTACCGTTTCTTATTTTCTGTTTATTTTCTGGACTCTTATGTATTTTACCCATAGGGTCTCTCTATATAAGAGAGCCTAGGGTTCTATGGAATAATAAGGTCACTCATTTCCACCAACAATAAAGCACCATAAAATCGTGTTTTCAAAGTGTAGAACATGAGATACGAGTTTCTCCTTTCATAGCTTAACTTAATTTCACAACACAACTCAAAACGCTCAAAGTAATTCTCCATATATCTCACTAAATACTTTAAATCTACAAAAAAACAAGAATATGCATGAGACGCAAAACACAAAAATAAATTATAGATCTTAAGTTTATTTCACAGAATTAATAAATTACTACTTTTTAGTTAACAAAGAGCACCACAAATCTTGCTTTCTATATCTAGAACATGAGATCCGAGTTTCTCCATTCATAATTGTTGGAGTATTTGGTTGTGCGCCATCTCAATGAGAGATGGGTAAATGGAACTCTCCAGGATCCATTTACCCCATCCAAAAGTTTAGTCCCACATCTACCAGTGGTGGGACTTGGAGGCTTTGTGGAGGCTATATAAGGAGTCCCAGACCTCCTGTATCAATTGAGAAAGTCAATAGAAACACCAACCCTATGAGGCATTCTCCTGTGGTTTCATCCCGCTCCTTAGGGAGTAGGGTTCCATGTAAATCCCGTTGTTCTTATTGTACCTTATCTTTTTCCATGTTTTCGCTTCCGCTTCCTATTTTCTAACATGGTATCAGAGCGGGTACGATTCTCGAGGATTTCATGATTTGTTATTTTTTCGAGATTCGATTGTATAAGTGCTTGAAGATTATTTTCAATGTTTGAGATTTATTCAAGATCTCTAGGGTTTCTGAAATCCTAGATCTACAATTCGTGCATAGAAGTTTGTGTTCGATCAAGTTTGTGCTATTGAGGGCTCTCTGATCTGCCCTCTAGGGTTATCAGATTTGCTTGCCATGTGTGCAGCACGAGGGCTCCTCCTGGATCCACCCCTGCCGATCATGGCGAGCATCACAAGGCGGTAGATTCACAACATGCGGTGACGAAGCTTCATCGAAAAAAATGTTTGGTCAAAGCGGCGCTCCAGCAGCCTCTAGCCCTTCGAGCTCCTCTCCCCCGCAGAGGCACCCTTGTGTGCAACCTTCGCGCGTTCTTTCTCCCACACACGCCCCATCGGGCGACCGCACAACGCCCATGCGTCGCTACCTCTAGCCATGTTCAGGACGCGAACTTTCTGGTGGCAAGAGTCTCCACATCGAGGCGAGTGCCGATCTCCATGATCCCCAGGCGAGCATAACCCCTAGGGCCCCCATGTCCTCTTCGACCTCCAGATCATACGCATGCTACGCTTCATCTTCCCCCGACTACCTCGAGGCAAAGGCATCTGGCTGTACTCCAACGGGCGGCGCCACCCCAACCCCACTCCAGATTTGCTCGGTGTTCCTCCTCCTTCCCAACACAGCGCTCCAGATGGTGCATAGCTCCACGTGCGAAGCCTCCAGGGCGTTGCCTCCTTGGCCCGCTTCCGCCTCCAGGGCTTCGCCGCCCAACAGATCTCGCGAAGGCTATGCGCAGGCATCGCAATCTTCTGCATATTCAGGCGGCACCCAGTCGGTTGTACGTCACTCGTTGCAACGTCGCCAACCCTAGCGCAGATCACAGGAGGTGATCCTTCCCTTCTCTCCTCTCGTGGCGGCGGCAGCTTCTTTCAACCAAGAGGGTTCCCGAACCCTAGGGTGCATGGAATAGCGGGGTCTGATACCCTTAAAAAAATTATATCGTTTATTTATTCCAAGGCCCAAGTGGGCTGGTTTGTAAAAAGAAAGGGGAGGGGGAAGAGCAGTATTGTATTTTTTGGTCCAATTGGACCACATTTTTTCTTTGTTCAGAAAAAGAGGAAAAAAAGGAGGCGCGTGCAAGAAAAAAAAAGCCGTACACAAGTATTTAAAAAAAGGGCCGAAAAAATGTTTGAAAAAAGGGGGAGGTGTTACTGCTATAAAAAAATAGTGAAATAGCCGGAAAAATTGCAAGAAAAGCTGAAAAAAATGGTTGAAACATCTTAAAAAATTATGTTACGACTATTAAAAAAAATTGAAAATAGCCGGAAAAAAATGAATGATTTTGAAAAGCCGAATTTTTTTGGTTTCTTCTTTTCTCCCCATAACTATGCATTTGTATTGTCTTCTCCCAACATAGTCGATATCATGTCTTCCGACTAGTATGGGAAAAAGGGAGAGTATTGTGTAGAGTCACAGGTCTATTCTCCAGATCCTGATACAGATATTTCAGACCGTCCAGATTCAGACTCTACAGAGATTTTATTCAGACTCAAATCAGATTTCGATTCTTCTTCAGCTTCAGATGACGTGGTCCCCATCATCATATGTTGTTGTCAGGCTAGAGTTTTCATGTGACACATAGGGACTCCAGAGCAGAGGACCATTCCCTATCCATGTTGGCAAGGGTTTTCATGTGGTATCATAGGTACTCCAGAGTAGTGTACCATTCTCTGTGCCAGATGGGAGACCCAGTTCTCCAACGCGGAGACTTTTTTCAGACTCCATTCTCCAGCGACCGTGGACTCTCACGAGGATTGCACTTCCACGGCCTTTTTCAGTTCGGCCCTTTTTCAGAGATGGAGCATTTGTGCACATTATTGTGTGGGCCAGAGTACTCCAACGAGGAGACTCATTTCAGTTGCAGTGACTCTAACAGGCGCAGTACAGAGCACATGCTCTCTGACGAGGAGATTCAGCAGACTCACATTCCAGCCCATTCGTCCTCCTCATCTGTACGACATGAGAAGCAACGTCCTCGACAGCAGCCGACAGTTGTGCGTGTTGAATTGATATTGTATGTAGTGTCTTGTAGCATGAGTTGAGTTTCCTTCTGTTTGTTTGTCCAAGCTGAGCATTGAATGCTCTAGCTTAAGGGGGAGTGTTGGAGTATTTGGTTGTGCGCCATATCTATGGGAGATGGGTAAATGGATCTCTCCAGGATCCATTTACCCCATCCAAGAGTTTAGTCCCACATCTACCAGTGGTGGGACTTGGAGGCTCTGTAGAGGCTATATAAGGAGCCCCAGACCTCCTATATCATTTGAGAAAGTCAATAGATACACCAGCCCTCTAAGGCATTCTCCCGTGGTTTCATCCCGCTCCTTAGGGAGTAGGGTTACACGTAAATTTCGTTGTTCTTATTGTTCTTTATCTTTTTCCATGTTTTCGCTTCCGCTTCCTATTTTCTAACATTAACTTAACTTAATTTCATAACAAAATTCAAAACCCCAAAATTAATTCTCCCTATATCTCACTAAATCCTTCAAATCTTACAAAAAAATTAAACAATATGTAATACCAAATCAATAGGAACAAAACTCCTAAGACATTTCTCTCATTCCACATAAAAATTGGAGATCTAGAATTTTACCTCAAAGAAGCAAGGGAGAGCATTGAAGAACCTTGGAGAAGAGAGAGTTGCCAATATCAAGCGAAATGGGTGTAAATCGACCCAAATTTTGCTCATATCGAGCCACTTGGTGGATTGCATTGTAGCAGAATTCCATGTGCCGATGATATATCGTTGACATCTCGACATATTACCGATATATCATGACCATATCGGCAAAATATGAAAAATTGAAAGGGAAGCTAGTATGAATACCTCCTTCCCACCGATATCGATATATCAACGATATATCGTGATATTCCATACAATGGTGTAAGAAGGTGTGCATACTTTATAAGGCAATATATGACCTTAAGCAGAGTCCAAAAGCATGGTTTTATAAGCTCTCGGACGTGATAGAGCAGAATGGGTTCGTGAGATCAATTGCAGATCATTCCCTATTTCTTCAGATGTCTCAGAGAGGTATTGTTGCTATACTGGTTTATGTAGATGATATCATCGGTACAGGGGAAAATGTGCAGGGTATTCAAGCAGCTAAGGCTTTCCTTGGTCAGCAATTTATAATCAAGGACCTTGGCAGTCTATGCTACTACATTGGACTGGAATTTGCCAGGAACCAGCAAGGTCTTGTGATGACCCAAAGGAAGTATGTTACAGATCTTCTATCTAAGACATGTATGCCATATTGCAGGTCAGTCACTACTCCTATGGACTCGAGCATGAAGGTATATGATGATGTCACTGGGAGGTACATAAGAAGAGATACATGGAGCTCGTTGGGAAGCTCCTATATGTAACCATCACAAGGCCAGATATATCCTTTACAGTAAGCAAAGTGAGTCAGTTCATGGAGCAGTCTAGATAGGCACTTATGGATGCAGTCCATATGATTCTTAGATAACTAAAGACCTCACATGGCACTGGTCTCATATTTAGCAGAGGCACATCCGTTATTACAGCATGTGCAGATGCAGATTATGTGGGATGCCTTAAGGACATGAAGTCTACTTCTGACTTCTCTATGTTTATAGGGAACTCCGTGATATCATGTGTTGGGAAACGTGAATGAGAGATATCTATTCCATAGCCCTAGGCTCTCTTATATAGGAGAGTAGCCTATGGGTAAATTACATAAAGAGAATAACAAGAAAATAAAATAACGAAGATACACAATAACTCAATATGCGTCAACACTCCCCCTCAAGATGGAGCATAGATGTCAATCATGCTCAGCTTGGAAGCACACTTTTGGAATGGACCTCGTAACAATGCCTTGGTGAATATATCTGCAGTCTGGTTTTCTGAAGTAACATGAGATGTGGCAATGAATCCTTTCTGAATCATATCACGTATGAAATGACAATCCACCTCAATATGCTTGGTCCGTTCATGGAATGCAGGATTGTTTGCAATGAACAAAGCAGCATGATTATCACACTCCAAGTTCATAGGAAGTGGTACATCTAAGCATAAATCTGTCAGCACCGCTTTCACCCACATCATCTCTGTAGTAGCTTGGGCCATAGCCCGATATTCAGATTCAGCACTGGATCTAGCTACCACAGTTTGTTTCTTGCTCCTCCATGAGACTAGTGCATCTCCAACATAGACAGCATACCCTGAGGTAGACTTCCTATCCTTAGGACATCCTGCATAGTCTGCATCTGCGCATGCTGAGACAGAAATTCCCTTTGCTTTCTTGAATAGCAGACCTTTACCTGGAGAAGATTTGAGATATCTAAGTATCATGTGTATTGCATCCATATGCACCTGACGTGGCTGCTCCATGAACTGGCTCACACGGCTCACTGCAAATAATATATCTGGCCTAGTGATCGTGACATATAACAATTTTCCTACCAGTTCTCTGTATCTTCTCCTGTCAACCTCCTCTGTGTCATCATCAAACAGCTTCATGCTGGGGTCCATTGGTGTCGTAGCAGGTCGACACCCTAACATACCTGTCTCACTCAGTAGATCTGTGACATACTTCCTCTGTGACATGACCAATCCATACGGATTTCTGGCAAATTCCAGCCCCAGAAAATATCTAAGGACTCCCAGGTCCTTGGTGACAAACTCGGTCCCTAGCCTTTCCTTTGCATGCTTAATGCCCTGGTCATCATCACCTGTAATCAAGATATCGTCAACATAAACCATGATTACAACAATACCTCTTGCCGTCTTTTGTACAAACAAGGAATGATCAGCATTGGAGCGTTTATATCCTTGTTTCTCAAAGAGGTCTGACAGCTTCTGGAACCATGCTCTGGGGCTCTGCTTAAGGCCGTAGATGGCCTTATGTAACCTGCAAACCTTGGAACACTCCCCCTCAACAGCAAAACCTGGTGGCTGTTGCATATAAACTTCCTCCTGCAGATCACCATACAGAAAAGCATTCTTCACATCCAGTTGATAGAGCGGCCAGTCTCTAGTAACTGCAACTGATAAGAGTATCCGCAGAGTGGAATGACGAGCTACAGGGGAGAACGTGTCAAGGTAATCTACCCCATATGTCTGTGTGAATCCCCTTGCAACTAAGCGTGCCTTGTACCTGTCAATAGTGCCATCTGCATTATGTTTCACTGTAAACACCCATCTGCAACTTACTGGGCTGACATCTGGAGGTATAGTAACCAAGCTCCATGTACCTCGAGATTGAAGAGCCGCCATCTCTTCCTCCATCGCTAGCCGCCATCTAGAATCCTGCAAAGCCTCATGGTGGTTCCGTGGAATGTCTGTAGCTGAAAGTGACAATGCAAACGTCCTGAAGTGTCCAGATAGCCTCTCAAAAGATATAGCTGCTGATACTGGATATTTGGCACAGCTTCTCTTCGGCTTGCGTAGGGCGATTGGAACATCCAGATCCTCTGTGGTATCACCATGCTCCTGTAATGCATCCTGCTCAGAAATGTCGTTAGATCCATCAACATTAACATTTTCATCGCATACCATAGGCGAGCTAGTTGACTGGTCAGGACCATGAGCTTGAGGCGGCCTGTGGGTGTAGTGGAATGGTAACGGGGATACTGTTGGTGGCAGTGGTAGTGGTGGTGGTGGTGGTGGCGGTGGTGGTGGTGATGGTAGAGATGGTGGTGACGGTGATGTTGGTGGTGCCATGAATACGGTCTCAGGAGATATAGGTGGTGACTGCATGTTCCCGGATTCTGAAAAATACATAACGGATTCAAAGAATGTAACATCTGCACTGATCATATACCGCCGACGCACAGGGTCAAAACACTTGTACCCCTTTTGAGTTCTGGAGTACCCCACAAATACGCACTTGACAGCCCTAGGAGAGAGCTTGTCAGAACCAGGCGACAACTGATGAACAAATGCGACAGACCCAAACACACGAGGGGTAAGAGTGAACAGATCCTTGTCAGGATAAACAAGTGAGAAAGGAATATGTTCATTCAAGACAGACGAGGGCATACGATTTATAAGATAACATGCAGTGAGGACTGCATCACCCCAGTAGGAATACGGAACATGACTCTGAATGAGAAGTGACCTTGTGACATCAAGTAGGTGACGGTGTTTTCTTTCTGCAACCCCATTTTGTTGAGACGTATGAGCGCAGGATGTTTGGTGAACAATTCCTTTAGAGGAGTAGTAGTTGGCTAGACTGTTGGTACACAACTCTAATGCATTGTCACTTCTCAGAATTTTGACAGTTGTGGAAAAAACATTCTGAATTTCATTTAGAAAGTGAATAATAATATTTCCAGCTTCAGATTTATTTTTCATTAGAAATACCCATGATGCTCTAGAGAAGTCATCCACAAATACAATATAAAACCTGTGCCCCTGATGATCGGGAACACGACTTGGACCCCAGACGTCGACATGAAACAACTCAAACTTGGAGTTACTACTCCGACCTTGACTACTGGGAAAAGATGACCTGTGATGTTTTCCCAACTGACACGCCTCACACTGGATAGGTGTGTGAGAAAGACTATAAGGTAAGACTAGACGCAACTTCTGAAGCGGTAGATGACCAAAACGCAGATGCCACAGGAAAGGAGAAACTTGGTCTGCGGGAGAAGCAGTGATTCCGGCAAACGGGGTCTGGTTCAGACGATAAAGGCCTCCATGCTCATAGCCATGACCAATCACGTTGCCCGTACGGATGTCCTGAAAAATCAATGAAGATGAATCAAAAATAGCTCGACAATGAAGATCCTTCGTAATCTGACTAATTGACAACAGATTCATGGAAAAATGCGGTGCATGCAAAACATTCTTGAGCTGCATAGACGACGCCAATCTAATCTCCCCCTGACCAGTGATAGGAGAATGTGTGCCATTGGCAATAACTACTGTCCGTCCTGGAGGAATCTGTGTGTATCCTGTAAGTAGGCTCTGGTCTCCACATAGATGATGTGTAGCGCCGGAGTCCATGATCCATGCCAGTGTATCAGATCTACTACTGTGAAGTGCAAGTGGACTACCTGAAGTACTAGTGGAAGCAGAGGCAGAAGCAGCAACATCAGTATGACTCTCTGTAGTCGGTGCTGGGTCAGATGGTAGGATAATGCCCCTGAGGCGGGCAACCAGGTCATCAAAGCGCTGATCCAGTGAAGCAGCAGACGGGGGCTCTATCTGTTCAGCGGCTCGTGCGGATGCAGGAAACCCATGCTTCGAGTAGCATGTATCTTCAGTATGTCCGACACGGTGACAATATGAGCATGTTGGCCTAGTGCGGCCACCTCTCCCACGAGGAGTACGTCCACGGCCCTGATGATGAAATCCGCGGCCTCTGTTGGCCGCCATAGCTGAGGGATTCTGATTCGCTGCTGCTGAAGGTACTGTGATCCTGCTCAGTCTGTGAAAAGCTTCCTCCATGGGAGGAATAGTCGAGTCCGCCAGAATCTGTGAACGTGCTGCCTCATACTCTGGGTCGAGTGCAGCAAGAAACACACCCACCATCGTCGCATTTCTGTATGTCTTCTGCTGTTCTGGTGTGGCAGTAAGAGGCATGAAGCTATAGAGCTTCTCGAACATCCCTCTCAATGATGTATAGAGAGAATGTAAAGGACGACCATTCTGCTTTATCGTGAAGATATCATGTTGCAGTTGCAGAATTTTCGTCTCGTTCTTCGCTTGTGAATACGTTGCTGCCAGGATATCCCACATGTCTTTGGCTGTAGGTTGATGTAAAATGTCATTGGCGATTTCAATAGCCAATGTGCCAGATAGCCACACCTTGGCATAAGCATCATCAGCCTCCCATGAGGCATGAACTCCAGTCTTCTCTGCAGGCTCGGGTTCGGTAAGAATATGCTTCTTACCCGTAGACTTCATCATACTCATGAACTGCATTGCCCACAGTTCATAGTTCGTACCATCCATCTTGACAATTGGCGCTGGACCACGAAATGCGCCCATAGATGGGATATCTGCCTTGCTTTCTGACATACTGGAGACGAAAGACTGGAGTGACCGAGAGAAGATAATCTTTGTCTACACTGACATAGACAGGATTAGTTGCTTGTGTAGACCTCAAGCAACTAACCCCATGTAGATCTGCGGCTGTGCCCTAGGGTTTTTGAGACTTAGGGCACGCACGCACGTGTTAGAAACACGCACGCAACTGGAGTGCTTCAACTGGAGGATCTCACGCGCACAAGCGCACGCAACTGTGCGCGTGACAGTGCGCACACTCGCGTGACAGGGGGCCTATGCGCGCGAACAGGGGGCCTATGCGCGCAGGAGGTTATGCGCACAGGGGGCTTATGCGCGCAGGAGACTATGCGCGCAACAGGCGCGCGTGATTATGCGCGCAATTGATGTCCTGGGTTGTGCGCAGGCGTGCGACACAGGAGCACGATGATGCACGCACCTGCGCACGATGCGCACAGGCGCGAGGAGCGCGCAAGAGGCGCAAGGGGCGTGCGAGGAGCGATGCGCCCAGATGCCCAGGCGAGAGACGATGGGCGAAGTGCGTCGCCGATCGGCTAGGCGGCGCCGATTCGAGAGAGAGAGAGAGAAGAGAGGCCGGCGGGTGGGGTTAGGGTTAGGGTTAGGTTTCGAGAACTCCGGTCTAGGACCGTCGCTCTGATACCATGTTGGGAAACGTGAATGAGAGATATCTATTCCATAGCCCTAGGCTCTCTTATATAGGAGAGTAGCCTATGGGTAAATTACATAAAGAGAATGACAAGAAAATAAAATAACGAAGATACACAATAACTCAATATGCGTCAACATCATGGAAGAGCAGGAAACAGACAGTTGTCATCAGATCTAGTGCAGAATCAGAATACAGAGTTATGACACAAGGGAGTACCAAGATGATGTAAGTCAGATCCGTTCTGACTGACGTAGATATTGAGCTGCATCTTCCCATGCACCTTCAATGCGACACCCAGGTTGCATTATTTATTGCCAACAATCTGACCTTCCATGAGAGAACCAAGCATATCGTGGTAGACTGTCACTACACTCGAGACATGATTCAGAAGGGTCTCATTTCTACATCTCATGTTAGCTCAAGTGAGCAGACAACGAACGTGCTCATTAAGACTCTAGCCCGAGGGCTCTTTCAGAGATGATGTTCCAAGTTGAGCCTAATAGACATCTATGCTCCAGCTTGAAGGGGAGTGTTGAGAATTTTTATACTATGTTACTCTTTTACAATTTGTTTATTTCTCTACCCTTGTTATGTAGTTTACCTATTAGGGTTTCTCTCTTCTATATAAGTGTTGGGAAACGTGAAATGAGTTGTTTATTCCATAGCCTTAGGCTCTCTTATATAGGAGAGTAGCCTATGGGTAAATTACATAAAGAGGATAACAAGAAAATAAAATAGGAAAAGACTCAATAACTAAGTCTGCGTCAACACTCCCCCTCAAGATGGAGCATAGATGTCAATCATGCTCAGCTTGGAAGCACACTTCTGAAATGGGCCACGTAACAATGCCTTGGTGAATATATCTGCAGTCTGGTTCTCTGAAGTAACATGGGATGTGGTAATGAATCCTTTCTGAATCATATCACGTATGAAGTGGCAATCCACCTCAATATGCTTAGTCCGTTCATGGAATGCAGGATTGTTTGCAATGAACAAAGCAGCCTGATTATCACACTCCAAGTTCATAGGAAGTGGTATGTCTAAGCATAAATCTGTCAGCACCGCTTTCACCCACATCATCTCTGTAGTAGCCTGGGCCATAGCCCTATATTCGGATTCAGCACTGGATCTAGCTACCACAGTTTGCTTCTTGCTCCTCCATGAGACTAGGGCATCTCCAACATAGACAGCATACCCTGAGGTGGACTTCCTATCCTTAGGACATCCTGCATAGTCTGCATCTGCACATGCTGAGACAGAAATCCCCTTTCCTTTCTTGAATAGCAGACCTTTACCTGGAGAAGATTTGAGATATCTAAGTATCATGTGTATTGCATCCATATGCACCTGGCGTGGCTGCTCCATGAACTGGCTCACACGGCTCACTGCAAATAATATATCTGGCCTAGTGATCGTGACATATAACAAATTGCCTACCAGCTCTCTGTATCTTCTCCTGTCAACCTCCTCTGTGTCATCATCATACAGCTTCATGCTAGGGTCCATTGGTGTCGTAGCAGGTCGACACCCTAGCATACATGTCTCACTCAGTAGATCTGTGACATACTTCCTCTGTGACATGACTAATCCATACGGATTTCTGGCAAACTCCAGCCCCAGAAAATATCTAAGGACTCCCAAGTCCTTGGTGACAAACTCGGTCCCCAACCTTTCCTTTGCCTGCTTAATGCCCTGGTCATCATTGCCTGTAATCAAGATATCGTCAACATAAACCATGATTACAACAGTACCTCTTGCCGTCTTCTGTACAAACAAGGAATGATCAGCATTGGAGCGTTTATATCCTTGTTTCTCAAAGAGGTCTGACAGCTTCTGGAACCATGCTCTGGGGCTCTGCTTAAGGCCATAGATAGCCTTATGTAATCTGCAAACCTTGGAACACTCCCCCTCAACAGCAAAACCTGGTGGTTGTTGCATGTAGACTTCCTCCTGCAGGTCGCCATACAGAAAGGCATTTTTCACATCCAGTTGATAGAGTGGCCAGTCTCTAGTAACTGCAACTGATAAGAGGATCCGCAGAGTGGAATGACGAGCCACCGGGGAGAACGTGTCAAGATAATCTACTCCATACGTCTGTGTGAATCCCCTTGCAACTAGGCGTGCCTTGTACCTGTCAATGGAGCCATCTGCATTATGTTTGACTGTAAATACCCACTTACAACTCACCGGGTTGACATCCGGTGGTATAGTAACCAAGCTCCATGTTCCTCTAGACTGAAGTGCCGCCATCTCTTCCTCCATTGCTAGCCGCCATCGAGAATCCTGCAAAGCCTCATGGTGGTTCTGTGGAATATCTGTAGCTGAAAGTGCCAATGCAAACGTCCTGAATGGTCCAGATAGCCTCTCAAACGAAACCGCAGCTGATACTGGATACTTGGCACAGCTTCTCTTCTGCTTGCGTAGAGCGATTGGAACATCCAGATCCTCTGTGGTAGCACCCTGCTCCTGTAATGCATCCTGCTGAGAAATGTCGTCAGATCCATCAACATTAATATTTGCATTACATACCATAGGCGAGCTAGTTGACTGGTCAGGGCCATGAGCTTGATTCGGCCGTCGGGTGTAATGGAATGGTAACGGGGATATTATTGGTGGCGGTGGTGGTGGTGGTGGTGGTGGTAATGGTGGTGACGGTTGTGATGTTGGTGGTGGTAATGGTGGTGACGGCTGTGATGTTGGTGGTGCCATGAATACGGTATCAGGAGATAATGGTGGTGGCTGCATGTTCCCGGATTCTGAAAAATACATGATAGATTCAAAGAATGTAACATCTGCACTGATCATATACCGCCGACGCACAGGGTCAAAACACTTGTACCCCTTTTGAGTTCTGGAGTACCCCACAAAGACGCACTTGACAGCCCTAGGAGAGAGCTTGTCATAACCGGGCGACAACTGATGAACAAATGCGACAGACCCAAACACACGAGGGGTAAGAGTGAACAGATCCTTGTCAGGATATATAAGTGAGAAAGGAACCTGTTCATTCACGACAGACGAGGGCATACGATTTATAAGATAACATGCAGTAAGGACTGCATCACCCCAGTAGGAATACGGAACATGACTCTGAATGAGAAGTGACCTTGTAACATCAAGAAGATGACGGTGTTTTCTTTCTGCAACCCCATTTTGTTGAGACGTATGAGCACAGGATGTTTGGTGAACAATTCCTTTTGAGGAGTAGTAGTTGGCTAGATTGTTGGTGCACAACTCTAAGGCATTGTCAGTTCTCATAATTTTGACCGTCGTGGAAAAAACATTCTGAATCTCATTTAGAAAGTGAATAATAATATCTCCAGCTTCAGACTTATTTTTCATTAGAAATACCCATGATGCTCTAGAAAAATCATCCACAAATACAATATAAAACTTGTGCCCCTGATGATCGGGAACACGACTCGGACCCCAGACGTCGACATGAAACAACTCAAACTTGGAGTTACTACTCCGACCTTGACTACTGGGAAAAGATGACCTGTGATGTTTTCCCAACTGACACGCCTCACACTGGACAGGTGTGTGAGGAAGACTATAGGGTAGGACTAGACGCAACTTCTGAAGCGGTAAATGACCAAAACGCAGATGCCACAGGAGAGGAGATACTTGTTCCGCGGGAGAGGCTGTGATTCCAGCAAACGGGGTCTGGTTCAGACGATAAAGGCCTCCTTGCTCATAGCCATGACCAATCACGTTGCCCGTACGGATGTCCTGAAAAATCAAGGAAGATGAATCAAAAATAGCACGACAATCAAGATCCTTCGTAATCTGACTAATCGACAACAGATTCATAGAAAAATGCGGTGCATGCAAAACATTCTTAAGCTGCATAGAGGACGTCAGTCTAATCTCCCCCTGACCCGTGATAGGAGAATGTGTGCCATTTGCAATCACTACTGTCCGTCCCGGAGGAATCTGAGTATATCCTGTAAGTAGACCCTGGTCGCCACATAGATGATGTGTAGCGCCCGAGTCCATGATCCATGGCAATGTATTCGATCTACTACTGCGAAGAGCAAGTGTACTACCTGAAGTACTCGTAGAGACAGAAGCAGACGCAGCAGCATCAGTATGATTCTCTGTCGACGGTGCTGGGCCAGATGGTGGTATAATGCCCCTAAGACGGGCAACTAGATCATCAAATCGTTGATCCAGTGTAGCTGCAGATGGGGGCTCTATCTGCTCAGCGGCTCGTGCGGATGCAGGAAATCCATGCTTTGAGTAGCATGTATCTTCAGTATGTCCGACTCGGTGACAATATGAGCATGTTGGCCTAGTGCGGCCACCCCTTCCACGGGGAGTACGTCCACGGCCCTGTTGATGAAACCCACAGCCTCTATTGGCCGCCATGGCTGAGGGATTTTGACTCGCAGCTGCTGAAGGTACTGTAATTCTGCTCAATCTGTGAAAAGCTTCCTCCATGGGAGGAATAGTCGAGTCTGCCAAAATCTGTGAATGTGCTGCCTCATACTCTGGATCGAGTGCAGCGAGAAACACACCCACCATCGTCGCATTCCTGTATGTCTTCTGCTGTTCTGGTGTGGCGGTAAGAGGCATGAAGCTATGGAGCTTCTCAAACATTCCTCTCAAAGATGTATAGAGAGAATGTAATGGGCGGCCATTCTGCTTAATTGTGAATATATCATGTTGTAATTGCAGGATCTTCGTCTCATTCTTCACCTGAGAATATGTCGCTGCCAGGATATCCCACATGTCTTTGGCTGTAGGTTGATGTAGAATGTCATTGGCGATCTCAATAGCCAATGTGCCAGATAGCCACACCTTTGCATATGCGTCGTCAGCCTCCCATGAGGCATGAACTCCAGTCTTCTCTGCAGGCTCGGGCTCTGTGAGAATATGCTTCTTGCCCGTGGACTTCATCATACTCATGAACTGCATTGCCCACAGTTCATAGTTCGTACCATCCATCTTGACGATGGGCGCTGGACCACGAAATGCGCCCATGGACGGAATATCTGCCTTGCTTTCTGACATACTGGATACGGAAGACCGGAGCGAATGACAATAGATAATATTTGTCTACAATGACATAGACGGGATTAGTTGCATGTGTAGACCTCAAGCAACTATCCCCATGGACCTACGCGCGCTACGATCCGCACACGCACAGGAGTTGCACTCAATATGTATCCCTCACGCGTTGGAGATGCGTGCTAGTGCTTCCTGTTGCGTGGTATCTCGTGCCCTAGCGCACGCTTGAGATGGTGTCGCACAGGGGGCACGGGAAGGCGCACTGCACAGGAGGCGCTATGCGCACAGCACAGGAGGCGCTATGCGCTGGAGATGGTGTCGCACAATGGGCACGGGAAGGCGCACATGCGCTGGAGATGGTGCCGCACAGGAGGCGCACTAAGCCGCACAGCAGGAGGCGCAAGATGCACGCGAGGCGCGCAGCAGGAGGCACGGGAAGATGCCCTAGCACGGGAAGATGCGGTTTCGAGAACTCCGGCCTAGGACCGTCGCTCTGATACCATGTTGGGAAACGTGAAATGAGTTGTTTATTCCATAGCCCTAGGCTCTCTTATATAGGAGAGTAGCCTATGGGTAAATTACATAAAGAGGATAACAAGAAAATAAAATAGGAAAAGACTCAATAACTAAGTCTGCGTCAACAATAAGAGAACCCTTGGGCTATATGAATAAACAATGATTTTCTCAACAAACCCTTTGCTCTTATACCTTCCCCAACATCCATCATGCCCAAGGTAAATTTTAAACTCTTGATTTCCACTGATGGTAATATTAACGTTTCTGTACCACAAGAGACCACGTAGGAGGATAATGCAACTAATCGTGAGATTGTTATTCAACATAATGATCCATCAGAGAATCTGGATTGGCCAATTGCACTACATAAGATGAAATGTATATGTGCTACATAACCTTTTTCAAGATATGTTTCATTAGGACCTCTGTCAAAGAACTTCAGAAAGCTTGTGGTGATATTGTCATTGTTACAATTCCACACACATACCACGAGGCGTTGCAGGACAATTAGTAGCAACTGGCTACGAAAGAAGAAATGGTTGCACTATGGTCCCTGCAGGAGCCTTTGTGGTAGGCTACAGATGTGTCTTTAAGCATAGAGAAGACAAAAATATTGATCGCTAAAAGCTAGAGTTATGGCATGGGAATTCACTTAAACATATAGGGTGGACTATCACGATACTTTCTCTCATGTGGCTTGTCACTCCACCCTTTGGATTCCTCTTTCTTTTGTAGTAGTGAGAGACTGGACATTCTCTCATCTTGATATCAAGAATGCCTTTTTGTATAGAGATCTGCATGAGGAGATCTGTATTTAGCAGCCACCTGGTTTCACTGCTGAGTGGGAGAGCCAGAAGGTATGTAGACTCTATAAAAATATTTATGATCTCAAGCAAAGCCCGAGAACATGGTAGCATAAGTTTTAAGACATTATAGAACAACATAGCTTCAAAAGATTAAATGTAGATCACTCACTCTTTCTACGCAGGGCACTAAGAGGTATTGTCGTTACTTTAGTGTATGTTGATGATATCATCACTACACGCATGAACTGTAGGGAATCAATAAGGCAAATGCATTCGTTGGACAACAGTTTGTCAGCAAAGACCTTGGAGAATTGAGATACTTTCTTCGGCTTGAGTTTGCCATGAACTAAAGAGGACTAGTGATGACTCGGAGAAAGTATGTTATTGATTTCCTTTTGGAGATGGGATGGCAGATTGCAGACCTACAACTATTCCTATGGTACCCAGTATGAAACTCTATGATGACAACACAGACATGGTAGATAAGAGGAGACACAAGAAGCTCATTAGGAAGCTCATATATATGACCATAACAAACCCATGCATTTCCTTTGTTGTAAGCAAAGTAAGTCCATTTATGAAGTAGCCATGTTAGGCACATATGCAATCTCCATGATCCTAAGGTACCTGAAGGGCTATATCTTGAGATCATAGCATGTGCAAATGCCAATCATGAAAGATATCATAAAGACATTAAGTCAACATCAGGGTTCACATTGTTCATTGGAAGTTCACTTGTCTCATGGAAAATCAAGAAACAAACGGTTGTTGCTACTACAAGTGTTGAATTAAAATACAGAGCTATGGTGTAAGTTAGCATTAAGATGATGCAAGCCAGGTATGTCCTAAGTACCTAGAAAGTGAAACAACTCTTCATATGCAGTTGCTATGTAACAATCATGTAGCATTATTTATAGCTAATAATCATTCCATGAGAGAATCAAACACATCGAGGTGGATTCTGACTACATTCGGGAAATATGATACATAAGGGATTTATCTCTACATCTCATGTTAGCTTAACAAAACAAACAACAAATATATTCACCAAAGCTCTAGACAGAGGGTCATTCCAGAAATTTTCATCCAACCTGAGCATGATAACCATTTACTCTCCATCTTGAAGAGTATTATAGGAAATATTTATTATATTACTTCTTCCTTATGTTATTTCTTTTGTCATGCATTTCCCTTTAGGATTTCTCCTTTAGATAAAGGAGCCCTATGAATCTCATAACAAACAAGTCATTCATTTCTTTCCACAATATCCAATATATCACTAGTGTTATCGCCAGTTAGGATGATATCATCTAGATATACCAACATTGAAAATGTCCTTTCATCTGTTCTATTGGTGAATAGAGAGTGATCCATAGTAAATCAATTTAAGCCAATCTTGAATAGAATATTTGATAGTTTCTAGGAGAAACCTCTAGAACTTTGCTTCAGATCATATATTGCTTTATGGAGCCTACTTACACAATCATGAATTTGGGTATTTCTCAAAATTAGGGCTTCTCATACTTAATTAGTCAAATTAGTTGTTCATGTATTTTTAGTTACATTAAATAACTTGATATTAATAGTAACCTCAACCTTGGTAAATAAAATTGGTTATAGTCATTTTAGAAGACATATAAAGTTGTTATGAGTCAATTAAGATTTTATTTAATTTGAATTTTGTTCTGTTACAATTTTTGTAATTATACCCTCTCCCAAAATAAAGGAGGCAATAGCCCATTGTAAGAGAGGTTATGTTATGAATTGAGAATATTGACGTGGAGATATCCTCACCTCTATCCGCTTCCCCACTATAATCCAGGGTTTCTCCTCCCAAACCCTTCTTCACAACTACGCTAGGCACGTCGTGGTTCTTCGTCTCCTCCCTCCATATTTTCTGACCACATCAACTACACACCTTCTAATACTTCTTTTCGGTCTCGAACCCCAGAGGTTGTTGCATATAAATCTCTTCATCTACAACAAGAGTGAAGGTCTCCAGGTAATATAGTCCATATTTTTTAGTACAATCCTTGGTAACAAGTCAGGCTTCATATCTTTCTACAGAGCCATCTGGAAGATGCTTCGTGGTAAACACCCATCAACTTTCAACGTGTAGCATCCTTGGAAGCATCATGTAATGTCCATATGCCTTGGGACAAAAGAGCAGTCATTTCTTCTTGCATGGCTGCAATGCCATTCCATGAGTTATATTGGGAGATCAACATGATCTTGAGAATGATGGATACCATCCTCATCAGTTTGTATACCTATGGATACATCATACTCAAGCATCAAATCGTTGGTGCTCTTATCTTGAAATACCTTGGGCTTAGGTTTTGATGTGGTAATAGGGGGTGCCATCCAAGGAGAATAGATACCGGAAATGTTGACAACAACGACAACAATGCATTTTTCAACAATTAAGTACTGAACCGAAAATGTTGAATGTCGGGAAAAATAGTACTACATGAAGACAACATAGGAAGATGTGCAGTCTCATTGGTACCAGAGAGAGGCCACATGAGAGCCAGAAATAGAATAATCAACTATGGACTAGAGGAAAGTCATATTTGAACTCACATAGTACCAACGGTGGTTAGGATCATAACACATGTATCCCTTCTGGTTTGAAATAGCCCAAAAACACACACTTCACCAATGGGGGAGCAAGTTTACTATGGACAGTGAAGTGAATGTGGACAAAGGGCGTGTACCCAAACACCTTAGGCTATATATGGAACTAGTTTTTATCACGAAACAATAGAGAATATGGTGTTTTCTCTCCCAAAATGGTACCATCCACAAGTTTTCAAACTTCCAGAAAAAGAAATCATGGTAAAGAAAGCCTTTCAAGCATCTATTATTGGTACAATCGCATCCCAATTCCTTGTGTTTGGCTTCTCTAAATTGAGAACACTGCAAAGGATACGCCAGGTTGACAAGTGGTGACAGAGTAGTTTCCCAACCATAGCTATACATTTTCTAGAATCAAAAAGTAATTGCATGTCATTTATATGTAAAATACATTAGGATCCAGAAGTAACTTGACAGCATCTGTCCCATCATTCCAACTTCTTGCAAATATTATGGTGAATGACTATCTCAGCACAGTTTTCCTCTGTCACAAACAATTTATCCTTTCACCAAAAACTGTCGATTTCAAGGAAGTAATAAATATCACCTTATCTTTTCACCCATAAAGATCCGCAGGTATATCCCTGCATGCTTCTCATGCATGGACATTTCTCAAGTAATTAGAAACAAAAAGATACACGATACCTTATTTTTGCTTCAGAGTGCTTATTGTCATTTGATGAGGATATTTAAAAACAAAATCCATCTAATGATTTGCTGAATTTATTGAACCAAGCCTAGGAAGCTCCACATAAGCCCATGTCGTGTTTTCCAAAGTGAACGTACTTTTTGTCATATGACAGAGACTGGTCCATGTATATAGTCTTCAAAAAATTTTCCATCAGACTCCAGTCAAGGATATTACTCGGTTTGGGTTTTCTCGTTAGCTCATGTGTCCTCCATGGTTGATTGACCACCTTTGTGATTACATGTAATTACATTTGTGGTGTTGTTTGGATTTGTGATCTGAGTGAAAAAAAGGACTTGATCCATTGAAACTATTTGTTGTATCACACACTACTACAGGTCTCATATATTTCCTTATTTTTGTTGATGACTATAGTTGGACTTCAAGGGTTTATCTTATAAAGGAACTGTTGGAGTATTTGGTTGTGCGCCATATGTATGGGAGATGGGTAAATGGATCTCTCCATGATCCATTTACTCCATCCAAGAGTTTAGTCCCACATCTACCAGTGGTGGGATTTTGTAGGCTCTGTGGAGGCTATATAAGGAGCACCAAGCCTTCTGTATCAGATGAGAAAAAGCAATGCTACATATGCTCCTTTGAGGGCTTCTCCCGTGGTTTCATCCCGCTCCTTAGGGAGTAGGATTCCACGTAAAATCATGGTGTTCCATGTTCTATTTTTCTGTTCTATGCTATGTTTATCATTAGCTTCCTCATTCTCTATTTTCTAATAGTATTAGAGTGGGTCGATTCTCGAGGATTTTCTTTATGTTATTTATTTTTTATATTTGAGATTCGAGTTTTAATTCTAGAGATTCTATTGGAACCCTAATTATGTTCTTGGATATTAGTTTGAAGATCTATTCAAGTCCATGTTCTGTGAATCATCAAGATTCGAGAGTTTTTTCTTTGGATTTTCTGGAACCCTAGGATTCTTGTTCCCGATCTTGTTCGACCAATCAAGGAGCAAAAGCTCCAGGCCGGCAAGTCTCGGGTTTTTTTCTCGCTCCGCCCATGTCGAGTTCATCCTGGACTCCCAAGGCCACCACCGGCGTCATGTTCCAGGCTGAGGCCACGTAGGCGGTGCTGCACCCAGGCAGAGGCCGCGTACATTCTTCGTGCCTCTTGTCATCGTCGATTCGCGCTCCGACCTGAACCATCTCGCTTGGTGGCGCACTTCCTTCTCACGCAGGCATCCTGTGTGTTCTCCTGGCACCGTTTCCTTCAGGAGCAGGCAACAACCTTCCATCAAGTACATCAGGCGACATCCCTCTTGTGTGTCACCTAGGCCATCAGGCGACAACCCTCCTTCAGGCGAACTCCTGCAGCTCCTCTCCAGGCGGAGGCACGGCCTCTCGGACTCGCGCATCTCTCCCATCACAAACGGCCTCCTCGTCGCCCCGAAGTCGGCAGCCCCTAGGCGACGACATCACCATCTCCTTACAAGCCACATACCCGTGCGCCCCGTTCCTCCTCAATGGGGCAGACCCGCAAACCCGCACGATCCCCCAGCCGAGCTCCGCACCTCCGAGTGGCGCAGCTCCCAGACTGGCAGAGGCAGAGCCCATAGGCGGCGGAGGTTGTAGAAAACCCCATCGAGGGAGGGGCTGCGATTTAATGGGAACCCTAGACCCTTGCACCATTTAAAAAAAATGTTTTTGTTTGTAAGCATGTGGGTCGTGCCCTGATTTTAAAAAAAAGAAGAAGAAGAAAGAAGGATGAAATGTTGCATATTTTAGGCCCAAAGATGGGCCGAGTGTTGGTTAAAAAAATCGAAAAAAAAGACGCGTACAAGAAAAAGTCGTACGCAAGTATTTCAAAAAAAGAGTGAAAAGCCGGGAAAAAATGTTGAAACGGCTTAAAATATATATATTTATTTATTTATTTATTTATTTAAAAAATGTTTGGATGGCTTACAAAAAAGGAAAAGAAAATGTCGCAAGAAATTTTCTGAGTATATTTTATTTCCCTTATTTTCTTGTCTTCTCCCAACTTGGTTGATGTCTTCATTCCGACCAGTATGGGAGAAAGGGGGAGTATTATGTAGAGTCACAGGTCTTGTTCTAGATTCAGAGAAAAATTCAGATATTCTCCAGACCAGTCAGATTTCCAGACTCTACAGTTCAGAGATATTGAGACTCGACGTCAGTGTTTCCGAGTCTTCTCAAATTTCAAGCACGCATGAGTATGTGGTCCTTTCAGATGTGCATTTGTGCTTGCCATCTTTTGTGTGGTCCACATCATTCTTATGTTTTCGACCAGAGCTTTCATGTGAGCCATAAGGACTCCAGAGTAGAAGACCATTCCCTATGTCATGTTGGCAAGGGTTTTCATGTGGCATTATAGGTACTCCAGAGTAGAGTACCATTCTCTGTGCCAGATGGGAGAGATCCAGTTCTCCGACGAGAAGACTTTCAGACTCCATTCTCCAGCGACCGTGGACTCCGACGAGGATTGCACTTCCACGGCCTTTTAAGTTCGGCCCATTTCAGAGATAGAGCAGTTTTCCATATGTTGTGGTGGGCC
This sequence comes from Ottelia alismoides, assembly GCA_037367405.1. Taxonomy (NCBI): domain Eukaryota; kingdom Viridiplantae; phylum Streptophyta; class Magnoliopsida; order Alismatales; family Hydrocharitaceae; genus Ottelia; species Ottelia alismoides. The sequence goes on from JAZKJV010004713.1 coordinate 130,419, forward strand.
AGAGTACTCCGACGAGGAGACTCATTTCCAGTCGCAGTGACTCTGGCAGGCGCAGTTCAGAGCACATGCTCTCCGACGAGGAGATTCAGAAGACTCACACTCCATCCCGTTCGTCCTCCTCACCTGCACAGCATGAGAAGCAACGTCCTCGACAGCAGTAGTTGTGCGCGTTGGGTTGATTTTGTCCGTAGTGTCCTGTAGCGTGAGTTGAGTTTCTATATGTTTCTTTGTCCAAGCTGAGCATTGCATGCTCTAGCTTGAGGGGGAGTGTTGGAGTATTTGGTTGTGCGCCATATATATGGGAGATGGGCAAATGGATCTCTCCAGGATGCTTTTACCCCATCCAAGAGTTTAGTCTCACATCTACCAGTGGTGGGACTTGGAGGCTCTGTGGAGGCTATATAAGGAGCCCCAAGCCTCCTGCATCAGATGAGAAAAAGCAATGCTACATATGCTCCTTTGAGGGCTTCTCCCGTGGTTTCATCCCGCTCCTTAGGGAGTAGGGTTTCACGTAAAATCATGGTGTTCCATGTTCTATTTTTCTGTTCTATGCTCTGTTTATCATTAGCTTCCGCATTCTCTATTTTCTAACAGGAACTATCAAAGTTAAACTAGGTTGTTAAGATCTTATTTGAGAAGATCAAGAATTCATTTTCTTTCTTTTTTTTGACAAGCAAGATTTCATATTCTGCCAGCATGAAATATTTATATCTAGTAATGCTCTAGAGTTTATACCAAAAACTTGGGTGGTTTCTTTGGTCTCCATGGAACTATACATCAAATAACATGTCCCTACATCTCACAGCAGAAGTGTCCCAGATAAGAACTTCATCATCTTATTGACATGGTATGTACTCTCCTTACTCATATGATGGTCGACAATACTTTCTGGGGTGATGTTATACTTATTACAACTTATTAGATTAACAAGATCCCGTCCTCAATATTTGAAGGGATCACTCTTTTTTCACTATTTTCTCCTGGAGATAAACCATTTCCACTACCCATGTGTATTTTTGGTTGCACTAATTTTTTCATAATTTTCACGTCAAAGATAAGCTCTCCATGTGCAATAAAATGTGTCCTCTCAGGGTGACCCACCCGTTTCACATTTCAAAAATTTTGTCGACAAATGTTATAATTTTTAAGACGGGTAATTTTACCGATACTATCGAGAAAATATGCAGTTCCCTCCACTAAGATAACTCGAGGGTATGAAACTTGTGGAAATCGGTGGCGAAAATTTTAAAGAGTTGGTGAAGTTGGATGGATTTGGGGAAAGAGAATAGATTCGGAACACCAATTGTAGGTGGATCACTACTTTGATACCATGTAAAAGAAAATAGGGGAGAATAGAATATTGAAAAGAACCTCAGCACTCCATATATGGAAAGAGGTTAGGTTTAGGGAGAGTACACAAGGATATAAAATACAAAACTATCCCCGAAAGGTTGCATCTCGCTACTACAACATTAAAAATAAATAACAATTCCATAGGAGAATATGTTTCGATTCAATCAACACACACGCAGAGGGAGTATGTTAAACGCATTATATAACATTATATACAAAAGAAATATCGTGACGGTATTCAGCATTTATAATGTAAAAATCATTTCCCACACTCTTATAAAGGACAATCAGTAATGCCAATGCCACTAAATCATTCCATAAACCTCCACACAGTTTGCGTACCATTAAATGATGATTCCACGCAAACAATTTCCTATGGAAACGAAACTGACAAAGTCCAAACTAGAATGGTTTTTTTCCAAAAAATCAACCTACCAACCTTTTATTCCAAAAAACCCTAGAACTATTCTCGCACTAATAAAGATGACCCGAGGTAGCAAGCAAGGATGTACTGCAAATAAAATATGACTAAAATGACTAGTATATGATTTTACACTCATGAATCAGAGAACCAATCCCAAGGATCTCGCCAACGCCAAAACCAAGATGATTCAAATTGAGATGAATAATCCTCCAAATGTAGAGATGTATTAAATTTAAGATATGCAACAACTCCAAGAGAATGTGTATCCTAACACATGAATCTTTAGCTTCCAGAAACCACAGTAACTGCTTTTTAACAAAGTAATGAACTGTAGTTATTTGTCCACATTCATTTTTGTAGACCTTAAAATGCCACTTCAAAATGATGATGATCAAGTTTAGAAAAAGCATGCACACAAAAACTTAACTATGAAAAAAAAATATAAATGTTCCAGTGACAGGAGAAAAACGAAAACAGACGTACTGATGAAAGTTGTGATCGTTCAGTCTGCGTGAGAGGTCCTAGAAGTGTGTGGATATCTGATTGATAATTTGTTTGTCCAAGTATTGGCCCTCCAGAGGTTACTTGATAAGAATGCTGTGATTTCATATCACGAGTTCTTGAACCAAGAAGAAGATTAAAAGCTGCAAGTGCTCTACCACGATGAAGATGATGCTCAATACCTAGTGTCTTCTCCTAAAAAAAGCAAGGCAAGTGAGACAATGGCATCCCACATCAAAGAGTAAACAAAACTTGGATCTGCAAAGTTTAGAAAGAAAGACAACAAAGATATCATAATCACATAAAAAACCAATCATGTAACAAGGTCGTAATCATATGTTAATTTTGGATCTTAAAGCTCAAGCTATATAACTTCGGGCCAGGTCAAGTATTTCGAACTTTGACTGTCAACTATTAAAGACAACAACTAATTATGCCTTAGGATACACATCAGAAAATTGGAAATGGCTTACAAAATAGGGCATCAATTTTGAGAAATTGAGGGCCTCCATAATGAATTTTCAACATGTGAATCCGACACCTCCCCCCACCCAATTTTAAACTAGTCAACTATAAAGAATTCGAAATAATGAGTAGGTAAATTCTCTCCCTTCCGACTATTATCCATATAAGCTCACCAAAATACCCACGTTATATTGGAGCTTGATTGGATTGATTTTTTTTGCTTTTTTTTGAAAAAAAGGGGGGAACACGCTTAGGTGCCCGCCACACGAGTATTAATCATTGGAAAGATACATAAGTTACCTTATGAACTCCCGGAGGCAAGGAAATTCTTTGCTTGTATAATTACATTATCATTAAAGCGCTCCGAAGAAAAAATAACACCATTGCGGGAGAGCCAAAGTGCCCAAATAGTAGCGGTCAACATAAGGAGTTCCGTTGAGTCCCAAGATCTATCACAGTAGATGGAGTCCTAGAAATGTACAAGATCTCTGAAATAATACCCAATCAATATCAAGGTCTTGCCAAACTGCCTACAACTTGCCACGCTCAAAGAATAGATGAACAATGGTCTCTGATGCATCTTCACACAAAGGACAAACATCTATCAAGCCTTCACACATTCTTACCCAACGATCTCTTATGAGAACTCTTCCACGACGAAGCAACCATAAGAAAACTTTGATACGTGGTGGGACCTTTAGATCTCAAATAAAACTGCAGTCTCTAATTAAGTTAATAGGGCCAGGATCAACGGGTTTGTCCAAGCTTTGATACGTGGTGGGACCTTTAGATCTCAAATAAAACTGCAGTCTCTAATTAAGTTAATAGGGCCAGGATCAACGGGTTTGTCCAAGCTCTTTAGGCTTTTTTACCGTGAAATCTCCATCACTCCAAGTACAAGGATCTCTACCTTCGATGAGGAAATGGCGAGAAGAAAGTGCCATCTATAGGTCCACCAAATCCATAACCTCTGGTCTAAAAAAGAACCACTGAAGGTCGGCAATCAACTATTTTCCGCACAAGCACCTGCTACTCGTACATCTTGAGAGTCTAACAGTGCGAAAAGGAGGGGGAACCTAGATGCCAGGGTTCTGTCACAGGTCCAATTATCCTTCCAAAAGGCGAACAAGCTTCCATCACCTAAGACCGATTTTAACAATTCACCAGCTTCAGGCAAAAAGGAAGTAATGCCTTTCCCAAAAAAGATCGAGCTATATAAGCCTGGATGAGGAATGCTAGATAATGGTGCACATACTGCATAGACGTTGCGATTAGCTTGCAACTGGGTTCTTCATATTTCCCCCAAATATGAGCAATCCACTTCAATAATAAAGCTCGGTTCATGATCTCCAATCTTGAAATCCTCGGGCATGTAGGTTTCACTGACACTTCATCAAAGAGTTTTCAAAGATTGCTCGACCACTAATTAAGCTCTTAGGCAAAGACATTAAATTCCTGCTAAATCACAACTGTTTCGAGGCCTATGAGGTATTGAAGAGAATAGTCACGTATGCTCCCATCTTGCAAGCCCCTGATTAGTCTCTTCTCATTGAGATGACATATGCATTGGATTTTGTAGTAGGAAATGAGTTAGGAGAGAGAAAAATGGTGTCCCTATTGGTATCCTCTACACGAGCAAGACCATGGATGAAACCCAACGCAACTTCATTGTTATAGAGAAAGAGATGCTTACCATAGTTTTCACCTTGGATAGGTTCTGATTCCATCTCATATGATCCAAGGTGATTGTTTTGACATACAACTCGGACATACGATATCTCATGGAACAGAAGGACACGAAAGCACATCTTCTTAAGAGGATTCTTCTGCTACAAGAGTTCGATTTGGAAATCAAGGATAAACCTATAGTGAAGAATGTAGTGCATGTTCAACTCTCCCATATTGATCCCATGGTTTCTCAAGATGACACACCTATTTGGGATGCCTTCCCAGAAGAGTCAATCTTGTCGATTGACAGTCTCCGATGGTATGCTGATATGGCGAACTATCTTGTCTCCAAGAAAGTTCCTCGGACTTGGCCCAAGAGCCGCATTGATCGACTCAAGTTGGATTCTAGAAACCACCATTGGGAGGATCCGTTCCTCTTTTTAAAGGACCGGATTGCATCTGAAGGAGATGTATTCCTCAGGAGGAATACAAGAGTGTCCTCATGTATTGTCATACTTTGGAGGCAGCAGGGCACCACTCAGTGAAGTGGACAACATGGAAGGTACTGCAGTGTGGTTTCTATTGGCTGACTCTATTTCATGATGCCTGCTTTTTCGCAAAGTCATGTCCAGTTTTTTCAGAAAACGGGAGGAATTGTCGGTTCCACCGATGAGATGTCAATGAAGTATGTCATCATTTGTGATGTCTTCGATGCTTGAGGCATCGATTTCATAGCCTAATTCTCGGGCAACAATGGTTTCGACTCTTTTGAGAACATCCTCCTCGATGTGGATTATATGTTTTCATGGGTAGACGCTATCTTGATTCGAGTTGCAAACAGTAAGATCGTCTGCAAGTTTTTGAGAGATCACACCTTTTCCTGGTTTGGGGTTCCCAAAGTTCTCATATCAGATGTGGATAACCATTTCGTGAACAAGGAAGTGAATAATTTAGCGAAGGATAACGACAATGAGAACCGAATTGCAAGTTCATACCACACACAGACTAAGTGAATGGCCGAAGTGTCAAGGAGAGAAGTAAAGAGCATTTTTTGAAAGCCAGTCTGACCAGATAGGATGAATCGGTCCTAATTTCCGGACTAAGCTCTATGGGCATACCGGGCGACTTACAAGACACCGCTAGTTACTTCCCCATTTTCGAATGGTCTATGGAAAATCATGACACTTGCACGCAGAAATCATTCAAAAATTAGAATGGGCATTAAAGAAAATCAATTGGAATTCACCAAAGCAAGGAACAGAGAGAGATGGACCTAAATGAACTAGTCGAAATCAGAAACATGGCATACGACAATAGCATGAGTTGTAAGGGAAAAAAACAAAGCAATTGATAATCAGTTCAAGAAACGACGGCATTTTGTTCCAGGGCAGAAGGTATGATTGTTCAATACAAAGACGAATATCTTTCGAGGGAAGCTAAAATCAACGTGGACGGGGCCATATGTAGTCCATGTTGTACATGACAATGGAAGCATTGAGATATCAAATATGGCAAGGGTACAGAAGTCAGTACTCGGTCGGTAGGGTCACTGACAAAGGATTAATCAGCAGTCGGGAGAGTAGTCAGATTTAGTCGGGCATTAGTCAGTTTTGAATTTGTTAATTATTTTAAATATATAAATCATTTTTTATAACATATATTCTCATTTATATTCATATATTTAGCAGTTTTAATATTTTTAAGAGCGTAAAAAATTATAGCAAGAGAAGAAAAAACAAAGCAAGTTAAGAACAAATTGTTTGGTACATATCACAAGTTGAAGTTACAAATAAATCAACACAAAGCTAATCAACAACCACAAAAGGTAAATAACCTAAGTTACCTAACCATCATGCAAATAAACAAGAAGTATACAAGTTAATGAACATTTAAGGCATAATAAACAGAATTCTAACCTTATATAAGTTAACCAACATGCAAATCGACAAGAATATGTGGGTGTGGGTGTGGAAGTACGTGGGTGTATGCACGTGTACGTGCGTGCACACTCTAAGCCAGAGATTTAAATTTCGCGAAATTTCGGCGAAATTTAGGTTTCGACAGGGAGGGCCTTTCGAAACACATATATATGTTGATTTCCTGGATTTCGACCGAAATGGGTCGAAATATCGATCATTTCGACCCATATCGATCAAAATTCATGTTTTCAATTCAAAATTTCTTGGATTTCGACCGATATGGGCGAAATTTCGCGGATACCTATGTAAATCAACGATATTAACCATGTGATCTTAATTTTAGTCATTTTACTAACTATTTACCAATTCTCTATATCAAAACACATCATGATTTATATATTTTGTTTTGGGTCGGGGGCGTTACCCCCGCACCCCCGTGAGACGCACGTTCTGGTAGGGTATGGTGCAACAGGGGGATGCATACAATGTTTCTTGTAGGGAGCTTCACCTCCCTTGTTTGGGTAATGGAGATGAAACAACTCTATAGATTCTAGAGATCCGCTATAGCTTCTTTGCTTCATTCCTTTTGTCATTTATCTTTGTAAAATATATCATCTTTACTGTAAGTTGTAATTAATTGTGTAATTCACTAGAACTGTACGATATCTATCAGTCAGCTCAACGATATGCCCTGATATGTGCGATATAAGGCATATGGATGAGAGATATGTACGATATAAGTGTGCATTTGTTAGCTATTATTGTTTTAAGGACTTGGATTTAATGATATCCATTTCCAATATGTATCAATCAATAATCAGCCTTAACAGTGAAATGATCGATATGACCGATATGTGCGATATAAGGCATATGGATGAGATATATGTGTGATATAAGTATGCATTTGTTAGCTATTGTTGTTTTAAGAACTTGGATTTAATGATATCCATTTCCAATATGTATCAATAATCAGCCTTAATAGCGAAATGATCGATATGACCGATATGTGCGATATAAGGGGCATATATGAGCAATATGTATGATAAAACTGTATATTTGTGAGTTATTTATTGTTGTAAATAACTTGAAAGATCTTAATTTGCAAAAAAATGGTCGAAAAATGACTTTTTGAGTCATTTTTTACATTTCCACCGAAACGATCGAAATTTCCCGAAATTTCACCGAAATTTCGGTATTAGGGTGACCGAAACGAAATCAAAATCTCGAACCTTGCTCTAAGCTATATAAGTATATATTTAGAATGGTATTTAAGAACATTTCGTATGTGCATATATGTTTCTTATATTTTATTTGTTTTGTATATTTTTTATTTGAATAATTTAATGAAATTAAATCACAAAGTATTAGGTAAAATTATGCAGAATAGTATATTAATTGGTTGATATTTTATATCTAGAAGAAAAACTATAATTTAAAGTACATAAGTATATAGAATATTCTTATAATTTTTATTTAACTTTGTTAGTGTTTTTTGATTTTATATTTTTGATTTATTTGTGAATTACACTTATTACCTTAAGTATCTTATCTTACTGTCTAACAACAAGCCCTAAATCTCATCTAATTCTAACCGGGTAATCGAGTTTATGGTTTGCGCCTAAACCCATATCCGAAATCCCTATACAAAAGTCAGCCGACTAGAACGACTAATCGCCCGATTAATTGAGTCAAACTGACTATTGGCCGATCTGGACTAGTCGAGTCGGGTAAAGTTAAACCACCCCTCCCCCCGACTCAGACTAGTCGGCCGACTTTTACAACAGTGAAATATGGCATCAGATGCACAATCATTTGTGCTAAACGGACAGTTGCTTAAGGTATTCATCGAATGAGACGAGTAACTGGCCCAAGTTGAGTAGACTCTTTGGTACATGTCCCTTGATTCCTATGCCACTTCATTTAGACATAGGAAAGCCGTGCAACCAATCTTATGCATTCTATCCTACTATCTCACTATATACACATATATTGCCCATTTGTATATTCTTCTAGATCTAGCCGGAACCCCACTCCCAATACTTAGGCTGACTAGAGCCTAAGTATAGGGGGGCAACTTCCATTGTGTATAATCACTTCACCTGTATATTCCTTCTCTCCTTCATCCACCCCAATTTTGTTCCTTCTAGACTAGGTTGTTTAAAGCCTAAGTATAGGGGAGCGGTCGATTTCATTTCCTTTTCCTTTTATTTATCTTCATTTTTCCATGTACTTTCTCCACGACTCATACTTTCACAAACATCCAATATAATACTCGTTAAAAGACGATGGTACGAGTAAACATCTGTAAATCATGGTAAATGAGAATAATATGAATAGCATAAAAAATTCTAAAATGCAAAATAAACCCAAAAATTTAAAATAACTAAAACCTAAAAATACAAAAAAAACCCTCTAAAAACAAAAGAAGAAAATAATAAAAAATACAAAAATGAAAATTCCATAAAAATCTGGATCCCTGACACCTTGCACTGAAGACTTGTTGTACATCAGGTTATGTGATTCGAGTTGATTCTAAACTTCAAGAACCGTCACTCTTGCTTATTAATGTCTTAGAACTTAGTGCACTCAAAATCCCCGATTTAAAGATATGCATGCTATATCAGAAGTAGAATATCTGGATTTACGACTCACACTTCACTTGCACGATCATATGTACTTAGTCATTGTTTCGCCCAAGAACCAAGGATGTGAGAACATAAGCTAATTTTTTATTTAATAATTATCAAGGATGGAAAGGAGTTTTGATCACTCAAGAAGCTCGAGTGTCAGCACATAGCCAGTATTGGGACAAGGATCCACGCACAATCTTGAAAAATCCCAAATGCCAAGCACGCGTTTTATGGACATATTTAATCTTATGGATCAATACACGCTAACTTGATAAAAGCCGAGGAGCTTATTAGTTAAAAAAGGTAGAAACAAGAGAAACGAAAACCCCAAAAATATTTGCAATTATTGATACAAGGTGCTCCCAACCATTTAAGTGTCCACTTGGACCAAGCCATAATGAATAATACCCAATCCAAAGTGGACCAAGCTAGTACAGAAAAATAAGGGGCTCTACATCGTTAACCAAAAAACTAAGGCGTCGAAAGGTACACAAAAGTACCCAAAAAGGCGCACCCGTTGTAACCCCAGCAAAACAAGTGCAGACGGTTCAACGACATCTAGACATGTGTGATGATTCCAAAAAATGGATTTATCTATATGGTAGTGTGTGTATGGCACTGGAGTGATCCCTTGTCCAATGTGAGGAGACAAAATAAAGACAAAATCCCATTTCGCTTCATATTTGTCCTTCTACGCTCACACCCTTTAAGTCTAAGAACTAAAGAGACGATGGACTGCAAATGAGACGAGCTCTAGAACCAGATATCAGGATCGAGTCTTAAACCTAGCCTTACATACTTGGATCTTGGGTGAAACATCGATTGTACACGAAGCACTGTGATCAACACTTAAATGTCATACCCGCTACATATATAGAGAATCTGAGAACCAAAGAGTTTGATTTCCTTTTGAGTGTCGGTCGGTGCTCAGCTTTGACTAGTCACTGAAACTTGAGCCATGATGGACAAGTCTTGTCTTCTCACTTATACATGCCAGGAATTCGGCCAAAATCTTTTTTCACATATTCTTCAGATAAGTATTTGCTCGGGGATGAGCAAAGGTTAAGTATAAGGGACACATAGGCAACAGTACCAGCACATGGATGTTTCAATCTTTCTGTCATGCTCTGTTCAGGCAATGTTGCAGACCACGACCAGATAATCATTGTTGTTGTCCTCTGCACTCTTAAGGAGGCCTATAGTACGCTAAGTTGCCTAGTTATCCCCATCACCGGCACTACTATTGAACGTCAGGGACAAGTTAATGCACTTGTTGCATATCTAGGCGATGTTATGGATCATATAGGATATGTGGCTGGGGTAGACTCGATACATGACGAGGTCAAGGCACAATCCAGTGCACTTGTTGTCGCAAGTTCGGACACAAAGAGGCCATCTGCTAAATCAAACAAGTCTATCCTACTCCCATCATTTGGGTTGTTATTACTGAATGTAATTGCCCTCCTGTGGAAGTCATTAGAAGGAACTTCAAACATTTTATATAGTTCCTAAACTGGTTGCACCAAGGAGAGACTACAACACTTACACCAGAGTGCTCTTCCAGATATTACAGTTGTCGCTCATACAGGTACGTTTGTTGCCCCCACAAATAACTTTGCAAAACAAAGTGGTTTATTGGTATAAGTGCCTCCACCTACATGTGTATGGAACATTACTACATCGATGTGCCAAGTCCTCCTCGGACGAACTGTACAAGTCGCATATGGCAAATTTTCCCCCCATTAAGGGAAGAGGGGATGTACACTACACCACTAACATCAGACTCAACAGTGTTCTCTTTGCCCTTGAGTTTCCCATCAATTTTATTTCTATTAGTCAGATTTCCAAGGAGCTTAATTGTCGAGCAATATTTGATGTTATTTTTTGTCTTTTTCTGGACATACTGATTGAGAGGACGCAGTTTCATGATAAAAGAATGACATAAAGATTGATGAATAGTAGCAAAGTAAATGTTGAGACTAACGAAGATAATAGATTTCCCGTGAGGATCCTTACAAATTGTCTCCCCTATCACAATATTTTGAAAAGTCAAAGAAAAAGCATCAAAATGGTTATGCAATGCATATCTTTGCAAATTTGACTAAGAGATAGCATGTTAATCGAATCTCGTGAAAAAGAAACACGTTTAATAGGTTCTTGTCTAACAACCGGTGATAGGAGATCATCTACCTAACTGTATAGTTTTTTTTCCAAAAGAAATCTATCTTTTCCCGCTAAATTTGTGTCTCGTCTCTATAAAGATGGCGAGAAGTGCCAAGACCTAACAATTCAAACTCAACAAAATGAGCATGGTAAGACAATATACCGGATGCGGTTGTGGAAGACAACATAGATGTGGTGGCTATGACTACAATTTATGGTGACACGTCAGTTATATGGATGCAGTTTGAGAAAAATGCTAAAATATGCCATCAAGATTGACGCGAGAAAGAGTCATTATGCCCTCCTCTGTAACCAATAGATCACTAGATGACCTCATGTTCTTAGTCCAACATGTCTCCTTAACGTGGTATATTTTGCCGCAAGATGTACACTGACTTTGACCTTGCATGTATAGCCAGAGGGACCAATTTGACCAGTAGGACCATAATGACTGATGGCAAACATGTCTCGACCTCTATTACAACCTCCTCCAAACGAGCCATGACTTCCACAGTTTCGATCATCATTTATACTTTGTTATTAAAGTGCATATTCTTTTTTGAGGAAAAAGTGGGTGTGGCATCGAGTAGATCCCCATCCATAAATTTATATATTTATCTTTACGTAAGAAAAAATTACAAAGTGCAAAATGTCTTTAAGCCTTTTGCATGCTATATTAACATTTCCAATGTACATTCTATCATTCTTTAACATTTGTATATCTTTTTGTTTTTAGAACATGCGAGTTTTTCTAATTATGAAAGATATACTCTATATATGTAATTGGACAAATTTTCATCATTTACTTTCCAATATCTTTTAACATGCAACAATCTACAGGGTATTATGTATACGATATTACAATATGTGCAATATGATGTTAATTAAAGTGTTAAATACACCTCCATTTTTCTTATAACAGTAAATTTGAATTAGAGGGAGGCATGGAGAATGGGTTGGACCACCTATGTAAGATCGTTGCAGTGGTGACACAAAGAGAAACAAGAGAACAGTACATTGATGAATGAATCATATACATTTATATATAAAAAAGACTAGGGTTAGGAAGCGTATAAGGAAATACGAAAAATACCCTAGAAGGATTACATCTCTCATATATAAAAACAATAATCATGGGTTATATGACAGAGGCAAGTGAAATATATATTTTTGGAAGTAGAGACATGTAAGCCAGTTAGTCATGTTCAACATGGGCAAGTTCAAAATATGAGACTATATTTTTCACAATGGTTACTTTAGTTTTATTAATGCGGGCCAGATAAGTCTCATCCTATGTAATAGAGCAAGGAATAATGTGCATGATGAAAGTGTTTGGCTTGTCCGCATTCAGGATAAGAGATATTTGAATGAAGATGATATTCAGGAATGAAAGTGTTTGGCTGGCAAGGAATGAGGAAATGGATGCTCTCACTTCTAGAGGGACATGGGATCTTGTGCAGTGTCCCAAGGGGACTAGACCTGTGGCTTGTAGATGGGTCTTCACAACTAAGTAGTCACTAGAAGGGTCCATTGACAGATTAAAAGCAAGGCTTGTGGCTAAAAGTTTTACGCAAACATATGGAGTTGACTACTTCGAGACATTTTCTCATGTTGCATGGATGAACTCGATACAGACTATTTTTTCAGCAGTAGCAAACAAAGGTTGGTCTCTCTTTCAGCTGGATTTAAAGAATTCTTTGCTATATGGTGATCTAGAGGAGGTTTACATCATACAACCTCCTGCTATGAAGTCGAGGGGGAAAGTGTATGTCAACTTCGCAATGCAATCTTCAATCTAAAGTAGAGCCTGAGGGGATGGTTCGACATACTTACTACCGAGATCAGCACTCTTGGTTTCCAGAGGACAACCTCTGACTACTCTGTTGTTGCTAGAAGACGGCCAATTGGTACTGACATACTTGTTTTTTATGTTGCCGATACGGTTGTCACAAGTGATGATGATGAAGGTGTACTAGAGATCAAGGCTTTCCTTCAGAAGGGTATTCATCACCAAGGAACTTGGTCACTTCGCTACTTTCTGGGCATAGAAGTATTACGCACTACCGAGAGAATCCATCTCTCATAGAGGAAATATTGCATGGACATACTGACCGAAGCTGGATCACATGGATGCAAGCCCTCCAGTATTCTTGTAGACTCGAGGAAATACTCCACTTCCATCAATCCTATTTTTGAAGATACGGCACGATACAGATGCATGGTAAGCAAACTCCTTTACCTTACTGCCACTAGGCTGAATATATCCTATGTTCTGAGCAAAGCTAGCCAACACATGGAGCAACCACGTTACAGCTACTGGCAGGATGCTCTTCAGATCGAGTGCTACTTGAAGGAATCACCAGGGTGTAGCCTCTTCTGTGAGGTAAATGGCTACATTGATGTTACTGCTTATGTTGATGTTGATTATGCGAGTTTACCTGAGAACCGTTGCTCCACTACAGGATATGCTATGATGGTTGGAGGAAATCTTGTTACTTGAAGGAGCAAGAAGCAAATTGTAGTCTCCAGATCTAGTGTAGAGGCAGAACACAAGGCAATGGCCCAGGCTACTTGTAAGACTACTTGGCTACTAACCATCATGTAGGAACTTGGTATTGTTATCACTCCCCATATTCCTCTATATTGTGACAACAAATCAACTAAAATATTGATATGAATCATGTGTTTCATGAGCGGACTAGCATATAGATATTGACTACCATTTTGTTCGTGATGATATACGAGGAGGCAAGAATACTACACCTCATGTCACAACAGATCTTCAGCTTGCAAATGTATTCATGAAGGCTTTACCTAAGAAGCGTTTCTCGTGGATAACTTCCAAGTTGGGAATGATCGATAGATATGCTATGCTTCAACTTGAGTGGGAGTGTTGGTGATGTATTTATGTTTCCTATTTTCATTGTAACCTCTCTAGAGGTACTTATGTATTTTCTCGGTTATGAGCTCTCTGGGGTTCTGTCCTATATAAAGACCTAGACCTCTTGAATTAAGTATCTCATTGTATTCTCTCTTCGTATTTCTCACAGAAGCAATACAACACAACGATCTTTTTCCAATTTTAGTGAATGGCAAACTTGAGGGGGTTTTTAAGCCTTAGAGGGAGATTCATTATGGTTGTCACATTCCTCAATTGTGCTTGTAATCATTTTTCATTCATAAAAGGGGATCGTGTGATGATGTTCACTGCGGATAAATTAATTAAAAAGGAATAACCAAGTTACAAAAGCCAAGAATCGATGTGAGTCATAGCAGAAAGGACTGCACTCACCACATAAAAATGCTCTAACCAAAATGTAGCCCCATTACACGGCAACCAAATCACCCAAATTGCTGATACATGAGCAAAAGGTCATTGTAGGATTGAAATCAAGTGCCAAAAAAAGGTTCCAAAATGCCGCCGAATTTCCCGAGTTTAGCCAGTCAATTCCCAAATCCACACAAATTTCCTTAGCTTTGTCGCAAAGGAAGAATAGGTGATCAATTATCTACACCTACCTCTCATAAAGAGAGAAGTTAGGATTGTTACCTTGGAATAGCCTAGCCCACCTTTCTTTTGTTTGGATTCTCTCACGTTTCAGCCCAGATAAATTCGTAGTCTCTAATCAGTTCTTCAGGCCTAGGACCTGGCAGGGTCTCAATAGCCATGTAAGCTCCCCGCACAATGGAATCCCCATCTATCCAAATCCAATGATCTCTTTCACATGAGGGCACATCTATCTTGTTAATTGCTTCCAAGAGATGCATGAAATCCTACATGCGTAAATCAGATAAATCTGACAGAAAGGTAGGCAACCAAGTCTTAGAAACCAATGCATCACTGTTTGAACAAGTAGGAATAGGTGAGGGAAACGAGATGATAGCATCCCTATCTGACTAATCTTCGGTCTAGAAAGAAATGGAGGATCCATCACCAAGGACATGGCGGAAAATCAAAGGTAGTTGTGGCAGGATGATACATATGCCTTTTGTAGAATGAGGACCGCAAAAACTGTAGATTGAAACTATGGGATAGTTTCGTGGATTAGTCGGCAACACATATCCTTATTGTTACCACGGATACTTGAAACTCACTTCAAAAGAAGGGCTCTACTACCTCTGCGTATAGATTCGTCTTCGATCATTGTTACCATGGCTCCTTGATAAGCTATCACTAATCGGCCTCCCAAGAATAAAAGCGAATTGAACTGAGGAAAGCAGCTCATACAGGTTATCATTTAGGGTGCGACTCAAAAAAATTTAGGGTGTGGAAAGAAAATACTGAAGTAAATTACTCATCAGGCCATAGAGTTCTCTTATATAGAGATGAGAAACCTTAATGGACAAATTACATAATGGAGACAATAAGAAAAGAAAAAACATAAAATAGACAAAGATAAATATATCTCTCAACAGTCTCTCTCAAGATAGAGCATAGATGTCAATCATGCTCAGCTTGGAACAACATCTTTGAAATGGCCCTCTAGCCAGTGTCGTAGTGAAAACATCTAATATGTGTTCCCCTGAGCTGACGTGGGAAGAGAGATAAAGCCCTTCTGAATCATGTCAGGTGTATAATGACAATCTACCTCAATGTGAATGGTCCTCTCATTGAAGGATGGGATGTTGGCAATGAAAAGAGCAGCCTCGTTGTCACGTTGTAGCATGGCCTCAAATTTCAGCGAAATTCAGTCGAATTTCTGTCGAATATCGATATCCAGTCGAAACCGAAATTCGATCGAAATGACCGAAATATGGGGGTCCTAGTACAAAAAATGACCGAAATGACCGAAATTTCGGTCGAAATTCCATCGAAATTCCATCGAAATTCTGTTTTGGTCAATACCGAAATGGTGACCGAAACCGACATTTAAGGCCTTGCGTTGTAGATGCATGGAAATAGGCATGCCAATAGCTAGGCCAATCCGAACAAATTAACCCACATCATCTCAGGCATCCCCTATATCGTGGTACTGTATTATGACTATGCAGTAGATCTGGCAATCACAATCTGCTTTTTGCTCTTCCATGACACCAAAGAGATCCATTTGAACACTGCAAAGCCGAGGTAGATTTATGTCCTTGGGGCATCTTGTACAACCTGCATCTATGCATGATGGCAGGGATGTCCCTCTGCTAAAGAGCAATCTGTTACCTTGTGAAATCTTCAAATATCGCATAATCATGCGAACCGTGTCCATACGCACATGTCTTGGTTGCTCCATAAACTGGCTAACTTTGTTCACAACGAAAGAGATGTCTGACTTATAAAGGTCACATAAAGAAGCTTCCCAACGAGCCATTTATATCTCCTCTTGTCCACCTCCTTCGTATCATCATCATATAGCTCCATGTGAGGTCCATGAGAGTAGTGCCAGATCTGCATCTATCATGCAGGTCTCTGAGAAGAGAACAGTAACAAACTTCCTCTGGGGCATCACAAGACCTCGCTGGTTCTAGGCGAACTCAAGCCCTAGGAAGTATCGTAAATCACCAAGGTCTTTCGTGACAAACTGCTATCCAAGTAACTCCTTAGTCGTACTAATACCATGCAAATCATCTTCTATAACAATGATATCGTCAACATAAATCAGTATAACAAAAATTATCTCTCTAACTAGTATAATAAAATTACCTCTCTGAGTCCTCTGAACAAATAGTAAATGATATGTAGTCGATCTCGTGAAGTCATGCCGCTCTATCAAGTCCAAAAGCTTTTGGAACCATGCTTTGAGACTCTACTTAAGGCCATAGACAACCTTATGAAGTCTGTAAACTTTCCGATAACCTCTCACAGCAGCGAACCCATGCGATTGTTGCATGTAGACTTCCTCATGTAGATCACCATATAGAAATGCATTCTTCATATCAAGCTACCAATCTCGTGCCACTACAACAAAAAGAACGATCCGAAGGGTGGTATGGTGTGCCAAAAGAGAGAACATATCATGATTGTCCACCCTATAAGTTTGTAAAGTGCAAACCTCCAAGGCATTACTCGAGCGAAAATATTTTATAGTAGTAGAAAAATATTTGCTATTTCATTAATAGAATATTAAATAACAGACCCAGCTCAGACTAGTTTTTCAAAAGAAAACCCCATGATAGTTAAATAAATCATTAATTGCAACAACGTAAAACGCGTTCCCCTGATGGGCAAAAACACGAATGGGACCTCAAATATCAAAATGAACTAACTCAAATAAGGTATTGCTACCATGATTCTAACAACTAGGAAAATAGACCGGTGATGCCTCACAAGCTGGCAAGCCTCGCATTAAAATGTGGATCGAGAAGATATATGTAAGAGAACATGAAATGGCTTCTACAGAGGAAGGTGGTTAAAATGAAGATACCACATGTACGGAGAAACATATCTAGTAGAAATGGAAGAAGCACCAACATATGGAAACTGGACCAGTCTGTAGAAACCACCTTGCTCATGACAACATTCAATCACCCTGCCCGTGAGTATGTCTTGAAATACAAGAGAAGAGGGGTTAAAAATGACACAACAATGTAAATCCTCAAGGATCCGACTAATAAACAATAAATTTATCAAAAAATCTAGTGCATGAAACATATTCTGCATACGTATAAATGGTGCCAAAATGACATCCCCTTGTCCTATAACAGAAAAGTGAGAAACATATTCTGCATACGTATAAATGGTGCCAGAATGACATCCCCTTGTCCTATAACAGAAAAGTGAGTCCCATCTACAATGACAATTGAGATGTCTGGAGGAACAGATCTATAAGATGAGAACCGAGCCATGTCTCCATACAAATGATGGAATGCATCAGAATCCATGATCCACTCGGTCATGTCAGACTTGTGACAACTGGAAAAGGCATATGTTATACCTGAGGTGGTAGAAGAAGCTTTAGCAGTGGTTGCAACATCAGAAGGACATGTATAAGCACTAGTAGTGGTGATAGCATGAGTCATGATCTCCCTCAGATGGGAGACAATATCATCTAATTTCTGATCAATAGTAGGAGCAGAACTGACAGTAAGCTCAACACGATTGGCCACACTAGCAGGCGTGGGTAACCATGCTTCATGTAGCATGTCTCCTTCGGATGCAGTGTTTCAAATTTCATGAAATTTCGGCAAAACTTCAGTTTCGACACCATACCGAATTCGAAATCGAAATCGAAATGTCGATATATACCCTTCATTCACAAATCTAGGCTGATTTTGGCCGAAATTGGCAAAATTTCATCGAAATTTCGACGAATATTCAAAGTTGTTCCGTTTTTTCAACATCTCGAAACGAAATCAAAATCGAGATTTAAACCTTACGGATGACCATGCCGGTGACAGTAAGTGCATGGACCATAATGAGGTCAACATCCTCTGCCACGGGCACCATGCCCTATAAACTAAGGTGTACCTCTATCGTAGGATGTGGTATCGCTAAGGAGGTCGGTGTGATGATAGTGGATGCGACTGTGATTTTACTAAAACAGTCTTAAGCCTCCTCCATCGGAAGTTTAGCTGCACATGTGAGAAGCTGGATGTATGTTACCTCATACTCAGGGTCAAAGGCTGCCACAAATATCAGGTTCTCGAATATGTGGATGCGATTGTGATTTTAGTAGAACATCGGTTGCTCAGTATATGTGGTTGCGGGTATTAAGTTGTGCAACTTCTCGAATATTCCTCGAAGCAAAGAATAGAAGTTGCGTAGAGGACAACCATTTTGTTTGGCCGTGAAGATATCAGACTGTCGCTAGAAAATCTCGGTCTCATTCTTCACCTAACTATAGGTGGCGGCACGGATATCCCACATTGGCTTAGCAGGGGGCTGATGTAAAATATCATTGTCTATCTCCGTAGTGAGAGCATTGGAGAGCCAGACGCGTGTACGCGTCATCCTGCTTCCATAAAGAATTAGCCCTAGTTTTGCCGGTTGGTTCTAGCTGCATCAGAATGTGCTCCTTATTATTCTATTGCATTAGGATCATAAATTGCATAGACCATAACTCGCAATTGATCACATCCATCCTCGCGATTAATGAACCACATTTTCACATCTTTAATTGTCGATTTTTAATCGTAGTATAAGAGGCAAAAATGGATCAAACAGAAATACCAAGTTTTTGAATACGTGGCAAATAATTTATTTGGTAAGTATACCAAGGTCGAACACATGGACACGAGCCTTTTCGAGGATCAATCAAAAATCAATGCTTAAATTAAACGATTATTTCTTAACATAGGTCTACAGGCAGACAGATACACAAAATAAAACAATGCATACAATAATGCACAAAATTAAACAAAACTTGTGCAAAACAATGATGCATGCTACGGAATAAATACCATGTATTTTTTATTTTAATTTTTATGGAGGTTAAAAGAACTGACATTATGCAACACCATGAGATGCAATGCATGTGGTGAATGAATCATATGCGGTTTTTATTTGGTATTCAAGCAAGTATAGATGCCACAATATGCTATGCAATGTACATTTATTTATATGCACAAATATGCCTTAAATTAATTATAAAATTGAGCAAGAAAGAAGGAATCCCCATTAATTATAAAATTAGAGATCATATGCTCAAGCTATCAAGATAATGGTCTAAGGGCATAAACGAAAGGAAAAGTAGAAATAAACGATAAAATATAACAAACAGGCTCCTGGAAAGGGCATTTATGTAAATAGGAAAACCCAGCAGGGCTTTCTTGCAATTTTCCCTGGCATGCACGTGAGAAACGCGCTTTTGAACATAGTTGTAATTTAAAAACAATAGCGGGCTCAGCTGCAAATTGCCCACCCCCTCACGCATAATGCACATGCCCTGAGGTTTAGGGGCAGGTAGGCTCGAGACAGGTGGCTCGGGCCTCGTGGGTTGCCCGAGTTGCTTCGACTCTGCTCAATCCCACCGAGCGTGGAGGTTCAACTGAGGTTCAGTCAACCAACAGGGGGTCGTCCGATCACGATGATCGACGGCACATGTAGCCTCCCGTTCATCAGTTGCATTGTCGCCTCTGAGGTGGACTTGCTTGGACTCCGACATACCCCATCTTCCTCCGCCTGCTCCGATCTGTTGTGAGGAAGGTTCGAGAATCTTCACGAGAGTCTGGCGAAGCTCCTGGAATGTCGGGCGATCGGCAAGGAGGTGTGGAGCAGCGAAGCAATGCTCGTTAATCGGAGTACTTACCCTAGAACGGAGGAGAGCCGAAGCGTCCGGCCATTGAAGGATAAAGACCTGCAAAAGGTTAGTGTATATCCGAGGCGTGCTCAAGTGTATGATGTGAGTAGTATGTGGTCCTATACAAGTGAGGGAGCGGAGGGCCTGGTAGGTTCTTCTACGATGAGCTTGAGAAGAAGGGGCTGGAGGTGAACGGGGTATCGAGAAAGGCAAATGGTGGTCCAAGGTTAGAGAGAAGAAAAAAGATGATAGGCGGAGCTCGGAGGTGGGTCAAGGGAGCGTGCGGTGCTGGGTGTGTGTGTAATTAAATCGAAGAAAAACTCCAAAGAAAAACAAGAGAGCTAACCTGGAAGATCGAACTAAGAAAATGGTGGAGGTATCGGCCTAGGATGAGCTCAAAGGGAGGCTTGGGTCGTCTCTCTACCTGGGCGGCCGCTCGAGGGGGCTCAACGGCTCAGGATCGGTCGTGACATGGCTATAGCAGCCATGGGTCAACACATGAAGGCGACAACCGTCGTTGCTCCTCGATTCCACCTCCCCATGTCACGGGGAGACGAAAAAGGTTGGGCTGAAGCTCCATGGAACAGTGGAGCAAGTGGAAATGGGACGGAGATGGCGTATTTGAAAGGGATTCTCCGGCCGTTATAAAAGGTGGTGGAGGGATTTGTAACGGCTCAAAGCAGATCTGAGGTGTAGGTCATGGGGAATTAATGGGCGCGTAAGGTACGAGGAGGATCAGGCTACAAGAGGGAGACGTTAGCGAGTGCAGTGAGGGAGAGGGTTGAGTGGAGAAAATGGAAGAAGAAGAAGAGTGGGTGGCAAGGCGTTACGTGGGAAGAGTGGGGGTGTTGAAGGAGGAAGTAGGGCCTGGAGTTGTTGGATCTTGCGATCCAACGGCTCAAATGGAGGTGCGAGGCGACGCTCCATATATGATCATAGGATCAGATCCAACGGTCGAGAGCGAAGCGGCGGTGTACGGCCAGGATGGACTCCATCACGAGGAGATGAATGGCGGAGAAGTGGGCGCGAGACGGGTGAAGGAGCGGGACGTATGGCAGCTCCAGAGAGTGCCACCTGGCCCAATGAAATTAAAGAAAATAAGAAAATAAGGTGAACAAAAAGCCAAAACAATCATATAGATAAAGTAAAATTTTTGAAATCGTTTTTAATGAATGAAAACACTTGTTTTAATTCATTTGCAATATTTTGTATTTTTGATTTCTTTTTAATGCTAAAATAAATATTTAAAATAATTATCTATTTTTTTGACTTTTTAATAAAAAGAAAATAAGGAAAATAAAAAAGAAGTTAATTAAGAAAGGTAATTAGGGTTAGTTATTAACATAGGGTCAATTATTAAAATTAGTGAATTAAAGATGAATTTTATTGACTTGTTCAAGCTAGGAGGATAATAACTGAAAGATGTAATGATAAATCAGAGATTCATCAGCGATGGGCACCAGGATCTTGAAAGCATTGGATGAGGAGAAGATGTCACCATTGATGTCCGACATGATGATAAAGAGAACGGAAATTGATGAAACCGAGACTATAGACTAGCCGGAAAGTGTCTACACAATCATATGGGAATTGGTTGTGGGCACAGACCCATACCACAACCATTCCTTTCAATTAATTGTCTGCACTAGGGTCGATGGAGTGATTTATAGGTCTGAAATCACCCTTTTCCGACCAAAATTAGGCAGAAAATAGACCTCAAATGCCGAAACAACGGTGAGGGGAGGAGGTAGAACCTTAGGGGCCTGTTTGGTACCCGGTGTGGAGTGGGTTGGGCTGACCCACCCCACGTTTGGGTAATGGGATATGCGGGTTGGCAGGCACGAGGGGTGGTGTGCGTTCGAAGGGTTTCGAAAGGGTGGTTGGGGATAGGTCTGCAGGTGCTGCCTCCTACCGCTACAGGACATCATCGACTTCTCCATAGCCGCTCGCGAGAGGTGCCTGCAATCCACACGCCTCCTCCATTCTTGTCCCCGCTATCGTCCAAGATTGAGGTCTCCGGATGCCTGAAGCACCATCGTGAGGCACTATTTGGCAGGAATAGACAACTCCATGGGCACCGCAGACGATGCCCAGCGACCTTGAAGACCCCTCGGCCACAGGCGATTGTCCTCCAGCATTAACTGTGAAGGATGGGCAGCTACGTCGAGTCCTGCGAGTCGACAGCTCCGGGCACATCACCTAAGCCCTTGCGGTGTGGACGAAGGATTTCAACAATTGAGGAAGCCATCTACCCATATAAATTGTGTGCCACCGTCGTCGTTGCCATTCACTCACTTGCTGCTGCCGGTGTTCTTCTTCCACCCGAGGTTTTGGAGGTCATTGCAAGCTGCTTGAAGGTGGTGCTTGGAAGGTTGGTTGTCTGAACCCCTTTCCCTGTTATTCCTTTCCTTGGGTTTCAAGATTTTGAGTCGCAGGACAGTTCAATAATTGTGTAATGGATCAATGGCTTTGAATAATGGTTCGATTAAGTCGTTTTTTGTTTGGGGGTGCATGAGTTCGTTTGTGTAACGAGTGTTTGAGTGTACATATATCTTCTGTTTGACTTGCACAGCAATTATTTATCATTCTTTGAAAGGTTACTGCTATATCTTCATTACCTTCGTATATCATGTAACGATTGAGTGTTTGGGTTTAAAACTAGTGAGTGTTTGGGTGTACTTCTTCCATACATCTTCAGTTTTTTTGGTTTGATTTGCAAAGCAATCCGTAAACACTCTTTGGTTTGATAGAACACAAACGATGGATAAATTTGGGCTTTGAACTAAAATGGAGTTAGGTTCATGGAGTTCCAAAATAGGGAGAGTACGAAATGGTAGATCAATAAACATGAGTAAAACATGAGTGGATGTTTACTGTTCGATTTCCATGAGTAAACAACAGTAGAACATGAGTAGATAAGTAAACATGAGTAGATCAGTACACCTGATAGATCAATAGTAGAAACCTTGATGGTAAAACAAGCTGTGATAGATCAATAAACATGAGCAGAACATTAGTAGATCAGTAGCTAAGTAGCTGAGTAGCTGATCTACTCCTGATCTACTCAGTAGATCAGTAGCTGAGTAGATCAGTAAACATGGGAAACCTTGATGGTAAAACAAGCTGTGATTGAATCATCAGTAAATTAGTAGATCAGTAACCATGAGTACAACATGCGTAGATCATGAGTAGATCAGTAAACATGAGTAGAACATGAGTAGATCAGTAGCTGAGTAGCTGATCTACTCCTGATCTACTCAGTAGATCAGTAGCTGAGTAGATCAATAAACATGAGTAGAACATGAGTAGATCAGGAAACATGAGTAAACATGAGTAGCTGAGTAGATCAGTAGCTAAGTAGAACATGTAAACATGAGTAGAACATGTAAGCACTGATGGTAAAACAGTAGCTGAGTAGATCAGTAGAACATGGTAAACATGAGTAGAAAATGAGTAAACATGAGTAGCTGAGTAGCTGAGTAGATCAGTAGCTGAGTAGAACATGTAAACATGAGTAGAACATGTAAGCAATGATGGTAAACATGAGTAGAAAATGAGTAGAACAGTAATGGAGTTTGAGTTGGACATTATTCCATCATTGTTTTTTACTGTTTGATTACCAATGATCAAAAAATCAATTTGATTACCAACATGAATTTGATTACCAACATGAGTAAACTGATCATGAGTAAAACAGTATCTGAGTAGATCAGTAGAATGAGTAGATCAGTAGAATGAGTAAAACAGTATCTGAGTAGAAAATGATCAGTAAACTGAGTAGATGAGTACAATGAGTAGAATGAGTAAAACAGTAAACTGATCAACAAATGAATTTGATTACCAACATGAGTAGAAAATGAGTAGAACATGTATAACAGTATCTTAGGAGATCTGTAGAACTTCGTAAACAAGAGTAGAAAATGAGTAGAACAGTAAACTGATCAAAAAATGAATTTGAGTTGGCCCTTAAGCAGACGTAGATCAGTAAACATGAGTGGAACTAGTTAGTAAATATAGTTATTTCTGATGCAAACTTGACAAACCTTGATGGTAAACCTTGATGGTGAAATTTGTAGATCAGAAAACATGAGTAGAACACGAGTAGATCAGTAGCTAAGTAGCTGAGTAGCTGATCTACTCCTGATCTACCCAGTATATCAGTAGCTGAGTAGAACATGGTAAACATGAGTAGAACATGAGTAGATCAGGAAACATGAGTAAAACAGTAGAACATGAGTAAACATGAGTAGCTGAGTAGATCAGTAGCTGAGTAGAACATGTAAACATGAGTAGAACATGTAAGCACTGATGGTAAAACAGTATCTGAGTAGATCAGTAGATAATGAGTAGAACAGTAATGGAGTTTGAGTTGGACATTGTTCCATCATTGTTTTTTACTGTTTGATTACCAACGAAAAAAAATGAATTTGAGTTGGCCCTTGTACAGAGGTAAATGAAGTCTTTCTCAATATGTGATGCCAATTTTATGATCCACCTTTTAACCTGCACCTGCTGTGGGTATGAGGAAGAAACTGTATTCGTAGCTGTCAACATCCTCCCTGCAATTATATGATCTAACACATTGAACAACATGCGTTGATTTGTTCCACCTTTTAAGAGGACAAATGTCCGACGAGATAGGCACAGGAGGAGGAGACGTAGGAGGAGCAAATGCAGTACCCCCTGCAGGATATGCACCTAACGCACATTGGAACTCTGCCCTAGACAAATTGTTTGTAGACGTTATGCTAGAGCACGAGAGTTCGTGGGCGGGAAGCACCTTCACAGTACCTGTCTGGCATTCCATCGTCAAGAGATTCAACGAAGTCGCATGTCGTGCATACACAAAGATTCAATTGCAATATAGATGGAAAAACCTGAAAAAGGACTACTCCTCATATATGTATCTGCGTAACAAGTCCGGCTGGGGGTGGGATAGCATCTACAACAGGCCAATTCCGCCATCGGACAATGCATGGAATGAGGTATGTTTCGATCTTCCTTTTCAATTATTATGACATAGCAAACATCTTCTTCAACGGCAATAATGTGTATGTTTACCAAACGTAGGTACTCGACAGATACCGCAAGTACAGGAACAAACCATTCCTCTACTTCGGTGAGATTCAGAGGTTCTTGGTGAAGGACATCACAACAGGTGCGCATGCAGATTCTTCGCGACCTGCAAGGGGTAGATCGACGGTGGGTGCATGTAGCTCGCGAGTCGCGTCAACGCAGAGGGAGTTGGACTTCGACGAAGATCTCGATGAATGCATGCCTGAACCTTGCGATGACGACGACGACAGTGAAGGAGTTGCTCCCACCCCTGTCTCAAGGAAGCGAAATGTATCTGGGAAGCGCGCATTTACAAAGAAATCAAAAAGTCCTGGGACGCTCAGCGTAGCCGCGCAGGAGATGTTGGCCACTTTCCTTACAAATCTCCCAAAAACCTTTGCAGAGGCCAGGGAAGATCCAGACAGGTTGGCGAACGAGTTGTGCAAGGAGCTCAGTCAAATGCGCCCTGACCTTGATGTTGATGAGTTTGAGAAGATGGCAGAGAAAATTGCGACTACTAGTGGTCGCAACGTGTACTTCCACCTCAAGGGCGATCCGGCGAAGCTGAATGCTTGGATCGACAAAACCATAGGGCGCTGACTTATTTCCATGCTCCCATCATTACTTTTCCATGCACGGAGACTTCGTTGGGCTTTATCTAATATTTGCTTGGTCGGACATTAATATGTACTTAACTCTGCTTTGACAATATTTACGTATGCATTGCAGTTATGGTTTACATTGCAGGTATTTCGTAATGGGAAAATAGTTTATGTTGCAGGTTTCCCTATAACTGCTATATAGGTACATCGATGGACTGTTGCGTACAAGGGGAATTCAACAATGCCTATGCTGCTTTTCTCATGCCCACGATTTGTGGCTATTAACTGTCTATGCTATATTAGCTTGTTTACAATTATATTCATCTTTAGATATTAGTCATCAGGGAAGGCGTTGGGGTGTAGGCGGAATGCATGATGTAGTTAAAACTTTTCTATCATGGTACCTAATGGCGACTACAACGTAGCAGGTATCAGTGCGCGATATGTGGCTACAATCCGTTTGGGGAAATTGAGGAACAAGTCCTCATAGCGTGTGCTGCATTGGTAGGTGTGGTAGCAATACAAGAGTGGGACGCACGTACCCGTCAAGTTCCACGACCACTGCATACCCGACCACTGACAGGTCGCGACTGGATTAGGGAGATGCTAGACGGCCATGACGACAGGGCATTCCAAAACTTTCGGATGAGGACCAATATGCTCTGGAGATTTGTGCGTGTGTTAGCGGATCATGGACTGACACAAACAAGGTATATGGATGTCGACGAACAGGTCTGCATGTTCCTCTACGCATTCACAAACGGCCATTCAAATAGGGTAATCCAAGAATCATTTCAGCATAGCGCTGAAACCATTTCCCGCCACATCAGAAATGTGCTAGCCAAGATCTTGACGTTGGAGCATGAGTACATACGGTTGGCTCCGCCGGTCACTCCATCAAGGATCACTGGAGATCCTCGCTACTACCCGTACTTCAAAGGCACCATATTTTTTGTATATGCATTGGATAATTTAGGCCCTGATTACTCATTCCTGGAACATGGGGTGATTGGAGCTATAGATGGCACTTACATTCCGGCACACGTAGATCCAGAGGTTCAGGGAGCGTACCGGTGCAGGAAACTTTTTACAGCACAGAACGTAATGGCCGCTGTGGATTTTAACTTGTGCTTCACCTACGTGGTAACCGGATGGGAAGGTTCTTGCGCCGACATGACGGTGCTTCGTGACTCAGTGGAGCGAGGGTCCCTACTTGTACCACAAGGGTGCAAGTACTTGGTCGACTGCGGCTACGCAAATACGGACACTTTCCTCGCTCCGTACCGCGGCTCTCTCTATCACCTACCGGCTTGGCGGGCACGTGGATGCATATACGACAACCACAAGGACTTATTCAACCACCGCCACGCCAAGCAGCGCAATGTAGTGGAGCGCACGTTCGGCGTGTGGAAGAACAGGTTCAGCTGTCTTGGACATATGCCCTCCTATCCCTTTGAAGTGCAGCGAGACGTAGTTAGAGCGACATGTATCATACACAACTTCGTTCGATTTAATGGTCTGTATCCGACGAGGACGCGGACGAGGAGATGCTGCCGGAGGAGGTGGACGAAGACCAACTTCGAGAGGTTGCCATTCTTCGGGAGGACATTAGACGCGGTGAGGTCCTCCGCGATAGGATAGCCCGTGCAATGTGGAATAATAGGAGGAGGAGGGACGAATAGAGTCATCGAATCATCAGTACTTGTAGTTTCTACCTAGCCTCTCGTGAAGAATGTTAGTTATTGCCATGTCATCGAAACTCCAAAACGAGTAAATCTCATGTCATCGTATGTCCATCATAAATTTTTAAAATTATATGTATCAGGTTATGGCCCCTACTGCACTATGCGTATGCGGTTTCCCTATGATTTTGACGTACGAACAGGGCGAACAGAACCCGTTGAGGCGCCTTTTCTATGTCTGCTCAACCAGTCACTGCAGTTATCGCCTGCCTTACGCAGATGCTCCAAGGACAACGGACAGTTACGCAAAGGAGATCGCCTTTATCGCCGACGTTTTGTGGGCGGCGGAGCGCAAGAATGTTGAACTACAACAAAAAATTGAAAGTGTTGCTTCAACAATAGATGACAAGGACTGCGAGCTTGCCTTCGTTTACTTCGAGCTGGACGATGCTGACGACGCAACAACTTCGCTGAAAGACATGGTGAATACACTACGCATTCAATTGCAACATGTGGGCATCGAAACAGTGGACGACCGTATTGTTGACAAGCACGTCGTATGACGAAAGTTAGTCTCTTTAGTACATCAATTTCTCGCAGTGTAGGCGTGCGTAGCGTAAGAATTAATCAATGTATAGGTCGTTGGCCGCATCTAACGTGACATGGTTATTTGGATGTTTAAGTTATGGAAAACAGTGATGGGGTACGTCGTATTCTTACATGTTGGTTACAACCAATATTGCACCTACTAACTTTGTTGGCGTCTTAGTTTAATGACACTATAATACAGTTATTTATCTTTAAAAAAACAGTTTGCTAGCGAATTCAGTAATAGCGCCGTAAAAGTAAGTTATCGCCAATTACTACTTAAGCATCGGATGTAATTGACGTACAATGTTTGCAAACGGAACAGAACGACGATTTGCACATATGCAATTTATGCGTTAATTACTACAATGTATTGATCATTTACTGTACATTAACGAAATAGGGAAAAAAAGGACACCCTCTGCAAATCGCCACTCTTGTCACGTGCCCACCCACAGAACGAGACATGTACAGGGACCATTACGAAAATAATTTAAAGTAAAGGGTATAAGGCGTAATAGAAAGTGGACTTTTTAATGGACAGGAACAGTTTGCGGGCTAAAAAGAATATAAAAATTTCATACAGGGCTTAAATTGCAAAAACCCCAACCCACCCCAGCAACCAAACACCTACTATTACAATCAGGATATCCACCTCCCCATCCCAGCCAGGGGGGGGGGGGGGGGGGGGTAACCCAACCCACTCCAACCCAGCATCCAAACAGGCCCTAGGTGGTGATTGGGTTGCCACAAGGATTCCGACGGCGAGGGAGGTGTCCCTCGGAGGTGCCGAAGTTGTGGATGGTGGCCTTAAGAGCAATGGTGGAGCCATTGTGGGCCCTAAGGGGTTGCGGCAATGTTGTTGGGGCCCCTAAGGTGTTGTTACGATGTTGTTGGGGACCCTAAGGGGTCGTTGCACTGTCGTTGGGGCCCTAAGGTGCTACTGTGATGCCTCTAGTGGCGTGCAAGGCCGCATGTGACAGCAATGGTGCGTGCACACAAAGAAAGATGGTCGGTGGGTGGGGGGAAGTCTAGGGCATAAGGCTTCAGTCTAGGGTCGTCGCTCTGATACCATGTGGAAAGAGAATGCTGAATTGAATTATTCATGAGGCTCTAGGGTTCTCTTGTGTAAAGATGAGAAACCATATTGGGAAAATTAAATAATGGAGATAATAAGAAAAGAAAATACATAAGTAGACAAAGATAAAAATATTTCTCAATGTATGGCATTCAAAAGAACATTAGGGTGAAAGTCTGTTGCGCGTTCAACCCCACTATCTTTGGCAGTAGAAAGATGAGCACGGTGTTGATCCTGCCAAATCGTCATTGACATGTGCAAACTCATTCACTGCTTCCATGACATCATAACCCACCACATCCTAGAACTTACGGTAAAAGAAGATCGAAAATCCATCCACGATGCACCATCGGCATTACAACTGCAGATCGTTGCATCCACCTCCTCACGCTCAAAAGGACTTGAAGGCATGAGACGCGAGGGGCCCCAACACCAACCTATCGCCAAGGTCTACTCACCTCTCTACGGGAAATACGTCGGAAATAATTCACCATCGCTCTACCAATCTCTTGCACTCCCTCTACTCGTGTGTCATCAACCAGCACAACACGAATAAAATTGTGCCTTCACCTCCAACTTGCGATTGTATAAAAAAATTGTGTTGATGTCTCCTCTTCTGATCCATTTCTGTATAGATATATGTTTTTGGTATGCCACTTGCTTCTTATCTTCTTCTAAAACAACTTTCTGACATGCAATTCTTTCTTTTTAACTCCATCGTATACTAGTCTCTAATGTCTTCAACCATGTCTTATCTCCCTATTTCTTATTTAACAATCGTACGACGGTTCCTAATTACAAAGTTGCCCCAGTAACATAGTTAACTTTTGAACTACTCTGGTCACGGGCGATCTGATGTTTATTGCTTTGCAACCAAACCTCCGAAGTCATCCTCCAGGAACCATGATCTCTCAAATATGAAAAAAGGGTGAGGGAATACCTACTTACCCGAGTCCCACATTAGAGGAGCATGATCAAATCTCGAACGCGAGTCAGACGAGGCACTAGCCAAAGGGAAAACCTACAAAAGCTTGATAGATCCCAAGAAACTATCCAGTCTAGCTCGAGATCCCGAGTAACACCAGGTAAACTCAACATCTAGTGGATCAAGGATCTCCAGTTATTGCTCCCCAAAAAGTAGCAAAATCATTTGAACCGGGATCTTGCCCCCCTAACCTCATGAAGACGAGGACAGTGAGTGGAGAGAAGAGTCACATTAAAGTCTCCCCCTACGAGCCATGACAATTTTGGATGCGGAGCTCCTCACACAGCATGGTCCCAAGGGCAGGCCTGTTGGCCCATACACATAAGATATGACCATAGGTGAATCAATTTGTTGTGATTGCAATACCACAATCTGAACGAATCTACCCAAAAACTCAGAAATGTGAGCATAGGTATCGTTCTTCAAGGTGATGACAGAACCATCAGCACTACAAATCGCATCCACCTCTCTAAATTCAGAAAGAGTAAGTGTTCCAAGAGATCTCCACAGAGCTCTGTCCACCCGTGCAGCTTTGCCTCCTGTAGCACCACCACATCTCCAAACCACCCACTCAGTAAAGAGCCTATACAGCGGCATTTTTCAATATCGTCCACCACTCTCATTCCAAGAAAGATCCTTCATTGGGAAACCTTCGATTTCCCCATGGTAGGCGCTCCTCCCATTATCCGAGAAACCGTTTGCCGAAGGAGTCTTTTCACATTATCTCACACTACCTTCAGAGGCACATGTCAAGAATGCCCACTATTGAGGTAGGTTCCACTGCAGTTAGCTTGGGATAAACGCATTTGTTGTTGTTTTGGAACTCTTTCTCATAGGCTTATATCGCTTTAATTTTTTATGCCCATGAGATCCCTCCTCAACATTCTCATAGGATTCCACGAGGTCAAAAAGAGGTGGTAGATAATAGATTATCAATGTGCTATGCAGGAGGAACATTAAACCTAATCAATGGAGACGAATCATCGCATCCACAAGGAATCCTCCACTGTCACCCGCATCAAAGTGAGCTCCAACGGTTCCAAGAGGCTCGGTGCCATAGGATGATAATGTCATGGCGACCGGATCAAGAGCCGCATATAGATTCGATTGTATGGCGATCGAATCGGGTGTCGAGGCTGATGGGTTCACCCCATCCAGATTTCTAGCGCCCTTACTATTTGGGTCTGAAAAAGAGATTAGTTGAAACATTACAAAAAAACTAGGTTTGGAAAAGAGTTAGGTGAAACAATATTAATACCTGGGTCAATAATCGGGTCTCGTAAACGGTTTAGATCTGGATGGTCGAAATGGACATGATAACAGGCTATGGTATTGGGTTTCTGAGGTGAGAAACCCTAAAATTTGCATCTAGAAACCCGTACGACATCAAACTACCCTCCACAGATCTTAACACCACCTCATCCGCAGATCATACATCCAACTCTTACATAGATCTCGCGTAAACGATTGACTCCATCAATGGGAGCAGGAATCGAAGTTGTTTCGAAACTAAAACCTAGATCAACTACGAGAAATCCAAGAGTCTCAAAACCATTATTGTCGGCACCGTCGACGATTCGAAAGACCTATTTTCGGATGACTCTTCATTGACAACTAACCCCCCAATGAGGGTGTGCCACACCTCATCGGCAAGTGGCGGTTGGTATCAAAGACTTGTAGTCTAAAAACGGATCGACCGATAGTCATCGAACATTCAACCACTTGCTGCAACCACCTCGACTCTTCAAGAACAAGGATGACAGAGTAAATGTCTAAACTCGATACACAGTCGTCAGACCGAGAGAGTAACGGAACAACTCTGGCACTTCCCACCTTGTGATGGACCTTCGTTCGTTCACCATTTGGTAAATCGAGCCTTCCGCCATTGAAATCTCCCAATTTTGTGCACCTTCGACAAGTCTTCCTCGATTCTGAAAGTGATATACCATGGACACGAAATAAACGATCATCCAACGCGACCGCAGATCCTAAGGAGGGTCCTACCCTTCCTTTAACCTCCACCTTTGTATGTGAAACGCACAAGCCATCCCCCATATGTGCAACGCCTAGGATCCCTACTTTCATCTCAGACGAACACGAGGATGCTCTCGTAATAACCTTGCATAAGATCTGACCTCAACCACACTGTGGCCAACAGCTACGCTTGACTTCAGCCAAACATGAGGACTACTCTCCTTCCTAGTCCCAAACATCTTCATATAATATGGCTTGGAGAAATACACTCCGCCAAGAAGAAGTCGCAACGATGTCCTCTACATCCATAAGCAAAACAACGAACATCTTCCGATCAACCTAATGCACGATGCCCATGGACGCCATAGCAAAAACAATGCGGTCTGAGGCTAGCCTTCTTTAGGTGGCTCACCAACCTCCAACCGCCCTATCCCCCCTAAGTTTGGTGGCCCTCCATGTACTCAAACCCTTTCCCCGTCCACCGTTTGCACTCGTCCGCCATTTCAAAACACCTCCCCCTCTCTAGAAAGACGTCGCCCGCTCTCTCTCTCATCTCCTCGCACATTCTAATCATAGTAGGCCATATCGTGATATATCGGTATCGATTGGGAGGTGATGTCGATATCATACTATATACCCTTTTACCGGGTATCGTCGATATTTGACCAATATCTCGACAATATATCTCGTGTCAGCGATATATTGCCGATATGAGGAATCGGCCAACGTGGAAATGCACTGAATCGACCTCATATCACCTCATTTCGATCCAGATCCCCCATTTCGATAGTTTCTTCCTCCAAGCTCTTCTCTAAAGGTCTTCCTTCCTTCCTTGAGGTAACATCAAGATTTATTCTGATTTCTTTTGTTAGAGCTTTTGTCTGTAGTTGTTAGGTAATGCATCTTCTTGTTTTTTTAGGTAAGATTTGAAGTATTTAGTGAGATATTTGGGAAATTAATTTAGGATTTTTGAGCTATGCTGTGAAATTAAGTTAAGTTATGGAAGAATAAAGTTGGATCTCATGGTTTAGACATAGAAAACAAGGTTTTATGGCGCTTTATGTTAACTAAAAATTAGTAATCAAAATAATCCGTGAATTAAAAATTAGATCAATAATATAGTGAGATATTTGGGGAACTAATTTGGGGTTCTTGAGTTGTATAGTGAAATTAAGTTAAGTTAGTCTAATCACATGTTCTAGACATAGAAAACAAGATTCTTGGTGATTTATGTTAACTAAAAATTAGTAATTAATTAAATCAGTAAATAAAAAATTAGATCTATAATTTAGTGAGATATTTGATGAACGAATATAGGATTTTTGAGTAATGTTGTGAAATTAAGTTAAGTTATATGAGAATAAAGTCAGATCTCATGTTCTAGACAAAGAAAATAAGATTCCATGGTGTTATATTAAAAAAAATTAGTAATTATATAAATCCAAAAATTAAAGCTAAAAATAATTAGTAAATAATTGATTATTCTCCTCATATGTCTCACGAATGTTTGTTGTGTAATTTCTTTGCAGATTTCAAGCTTCAGTATTCAACATCATGGGTCCACACTCTGGTTCGGAATCTGATGGTTTTGGTCATCGGTTGGACAATAGAAAGATTGGTTGGAGGCATGCCATCACTCCAGATGGCAACAAATCGAAACCCCAGTACAACTTCGACGGGAAGAAGTTGGGAGGAGGGGGGATTATGCGATTGAAGCACCATCTTGTTGGCAACAACAAGAATGCTACCAAGTGCACTCGTCCAAGAGATGTGAGGGAATTGGTGGAGGCCAATTTGGAAGGGAAGAAGGACAAGGATGTGGAGAGGTCCAGAAGGGATGAACAGTTCAAAGAGATCATGTTCGAAAAGGAGTTCAATGTCCTCTCCCATTCAGACGACGATGACTTTTCTACCCCGCTGACATTCAGTCCGCAGCGGAGAGGGCATACAGGAGGGCGACAAAAGAGTCTATGATGAACGAGTTCGAGAGGGAATTCGGTGGTGTATGCGGTGGCTTCCATGGTGTTGGTGGCAATGGAAGTGGCTCTGGAGACGCACCAGTACCACCACACACCAAAAAACACAAGAAGGGACCGGAACCCTTCTTAACGAGGAGCAGGTCCATGCAATACAAGCTAAGCAAGGAACTGAGTCAAAAGACGGTGAAGGGGATGTTTACCAATGCACGAGGGAGAGTAAACAAGGCCATCAACAAGCTCTTCTTTGGGGAGAACATTCCAGACAATGTCGTTAGCATGTCTTTTTGCAGCACACCATTGATGAGATCGCCGCAGCGGGAATGGGAGTGAAGGCTCCCACATCCAAGGAGATAATGAACAAGTATCTTAGGATGGAGAAGGAGGAGATGAATGAGTACATCTCCGAGTTGAGGAGGAGATGGCCAGAGTACGAGGTGACTCTGATGTGTGATGGATAGATAAGCTGTATGAGGAAGCAGATCATCAACTTTCATTTACTACGATCGAAAGATCATTTTTTTGAAATATGTTGAAGCATCTGAAAAGTGAAAGACTACAAAAAAACGACAAGTGCCTGTTGAAGTTGATGAAGGAAGTCATCAAGGACGTTGAGAAAAAGAACATTGTAAAAATACTCACGGATAATGGCAGCAACTTCAAGAAAGCGGGTGAAACAATAACGAAGTCTAGCAGCCACGACATTTTTTGGACATTGTGTGCTGCACTTGTATAGATTTAATTCTAAAGGACTTCAGCAAGAGGAACTCGTCTCAAGGATGGTGGTGCAAGCACGAACGATCACCGCATTCATTTATAACCATTCAAAAGTGATGGAGTTGATGAGATGGAAGTGCAATGGTGAGCTGGTGAAGCCTTGCATCACACGCTTTGCAACCAATTTTATACTCTCAAACAACACAAGAAGGTTGGAGACCATGTGTTTCCAAAGTGAATGGTTCGAGATACCTGAAGCTCGGATTGAAGGAGGACAGAAAGTGGAATCAACCATCAACGATCTCCACTTCTGGGATGATGTGACTCTGGTCACGAAAATAATAGATCCAGTTGTTTTTGCATTGCGGATCGTAGACGACGGCAAGAAGCCCACCATAGGAGTGATCTACGAGGCAATATGTTGGATGAGAGAGAACGTCAGAGAAGCATTTGGGAGAGGATTCAAGATATGGTAGGACATCACAGACGAGCGTTGGTCGAAGATGCTCTCACATCCTCTTCATAAGGCCGGTATGTAACAATGTAATTTTTCTCATTTTTTATAGCACTTTAGAGTTTAGAATATGGATTAAAATTTGAGAATTGTTAATGTTTGTGTCTAGCTTATTACTTCAATCCCAAGTACCAGTACAAGAGCGGTCTTGGTACAAATGTTGACCTTCTAGTAGTTGTACCAGTTGTGGTGGAAAAGCTCGTCAAGGACGAGAAGACACATACCTCGTGCATGAATGGGGCAATTTTGATTATGTAATCTAGAGTGAGTAACAAAATATTCATTGTGTAACAATTTACAACTTCAAGCAATGTGCATGTCAAGTACTTTAGGGATGCCTAGGGTTCTTTCGGTAGAATTACCGCAATTAATGGACGGGGCAGTAC
Source organism: Ottelia alismoides (assembly GCA_037367405.1). Taxonomy (NCBI): domain Eukaryota; kingdom Viridiplantae; phylum Streptophyta; class Magnoliopsida; order Alismatales; family Hydrocharitaceae; genus Ottelia; species Ottelia alismoides. The sequence goes on from JAZKJV010004713.1 coordinate 166,269, forward strand.
TCTTCCTGATAGGGACTAAAACGAATAAGTCCATTGACTGTGTTGTGATGTATTACAATTAGTGATTTATCTCCTTTTGGATTTTCTATAACCGAATGGCAGTTACTATACGAGATGGAAGCTCCTAACCTACGGAAAATTAGTAAAAGTATTGTCCCAAACCGCATCGGTTGGTGGCTGAGAGGAACTAGAGCACATTTAACTTGATCCATTCGAAGAAACGGAATAAGTTGGGAGAACATAGTCTCCATGATCTTGTCTTCATGTTAAAACTCGAGGCTAAAGATGAAATATGCAAGTGAGGGGCAGGACAAAGACGACTACATAGACCCTATCGATCTTGCATACATTTTCAAGATGCACGATGACAATGTTGATGAAGATGTTCTGCAGAGGTGGATGGATTCCAATGGTACTCCAATGCTTGATCAACCGGAAGCATGCCAAATCAGAATATAAGCTAGCAAATGGGAGCAGATGTTGGTGACTACATGGTCAGATACGGACGAATCACGGACCCTCTTGGAGGGGGGGGAGCTTGATGCAATTGTTAACTACATTCTCTCCATTGGTTTGAAATCCAAATCAAAGGATGATAGTGGAAGTGATGATGATGATGCTGGCGGTTGCCGTGGTGGATCTGGTGATGGGAAGACATATTCGAGGGGGTCAGGGTCAACAAGGCATGGTCAGGACCACATGACGATGCAAGATTCAAGGCAGAGCAAGAATACATGGAGCGACATGGAAACAAACATGAACAGTTTGTCCCAAGTCCGAGTCCATGAGCTATGGATTATGATGCATATGGACATGGCCATCATCTTACGGACAGCTACATGGACGATTTGCTATCATCTGTAGGTTCGTTGAGTTGCATAGACATTGACAGCTCATACCGTAGAACACCAAGTTCCCTAGGAGGATATCGATCATTACACGAAGAGAGATCATTTGGCTTCTTCCCGAAATTCTTTCATGCTCCTCCTTTAGGACCTCCTCCTTAGGCGTATAGACCTCCATCATATGGGTACAGCGGGTATGGAGGATATAGCAGGTACAGTGGTGAAAACTACCAAGGTATCCAACTAGAGCAGAGCCAGGGTAACTTCTTTCGTGCTAACAGTTTTGGCTTCTTCTCTGACTACGCGCCCGTGTCTCCTCCTCCACAGAGATCTTCTACTCCCTCGTCGCCATCCTGAAGATCTCAAGCCAGTACTTCGCAGCCTCATCGTGCCCCTCGTGATACCGAATCTAGTGTTGCTTATCCTCGTCTCAAGATACTCATAGGGATCAATAACCATACATATTGGTAGTATGTCAGTGATTACAAGGCCATGTACTCATACATGCCATGGGAAAACTATTGTGAGTTCATGGTGTCTGCGGTCCGCTATGAGAGACAACATGGTAGGGGGACGATTCAGATCATCCATGGAACTCTTGGTTCTAGATAATCTTGATTACAATATTGTATTAATTTATATTTTTCCATTTATTTTTGTCAATAGATAAATCCTTATACCAAAGAAACATTATCTCATTAGTCATTAATCATTGTGTAAATTTTTGAAATCAAATGGCCCATCTCAATGCCATTCACTATGTCCATGATATGTGCGATATAAGGATCATAGATGATCCATATGTGGCATCTAAGTGTATATTTCTAAGTTATTTAATGTTATAAAAACTTGAATGAAATCCATTTCCAATATTTATAAGTCAGGAATCAGCAATAACAGTGATACATTCGATATGACTGATATGTGCGATATATAAGGTATAAATCATGGAAGGACATATCGATATCGACAACATATCGATACAATGTCGATACCGATATATCGTCGATATATCGGCGATATATCGACACATATCGCCGAAACCCGGTATCCATTAGGCATTTTTCTCCTGTCAATACCCGATATATCCATATCGACGATATATCGGTGACCTGTCGATACTGATATATCGCCGATATATCGACGATATATCACGATATGGCGATCCATGGTATAAATGACCAATATGTATGATACAAGTGTGTATTTGTAGGTTATTTGTAGTTTTAATACCTTGGATGTTCTTATTTTCTAAAAAAAACAGCAAAAAATAGCTTTTTTGAGCTATTTCCGACATTTTCACCGATATTGTCGATATATTGGCGATATATTCTTTTCCAAGCGGACTAATACGATATCGATATTGATATTTCCTACCTTGATTCTAATCTGAATTATACATACGAGGACATCTGTTGTCTATCACATCTGAATTAATTAATTAGGTACACTTAATTCTAATGTCTATAGTCACATCTCCACAATCATGTTTTCTACTGTAAAAGTCCACTCAGAAGAATTCTTTTGTGCAGTTAGCAAAGAAAAACATCATAAGAAAACGTTCATGAAGATATGAATCATATGATGACTGTCATACTCTATGTCTATGGTAGAAGCAAACTAATAAGGTTGAATATTGAATTATTCTTCTGAATATTAAAAGTAGAAAAGCTTATATGTTAGACCCCAAAAGCCTCTCAAAAATCTCTCAATTAATAATGTGGAAAAAGAGAGCACGGCCAAGAACTGAATTGTTGCTGGAAATACCCTTTTACTTGTTGAATAAATCTAGTAAAACTGAAGATATTCAATTGTTGAATACCTAACAACTACCAAACAATAAAGCACTTCTTACAGAAAGCTCGTCATAGGGAACATCAACAAAGCATGTTTGTTCACTTAGGAAACCTTGTTAAAATGGTCTCTCTCATATGTGGGGTTGGCTCTCTCTCATGGGGACCAGAAATAGAATACTGTGTTTTTTCTTTTCCATTGTTCTTCTGCTCTCTCCTTTTATGTTCCCTCTTCTCATTATCTCTTACTATTTCCTGTTCAAAAGTGTTTCCAAAGCATGTTCCAAAATTGTTTGTGTAGATATATATTTCACTTATGTCTCTTTATTGTAATTTTACTTTCTTGTTGGACTCTTTATGTAGTTTATCCATAGGCTACTCTCCTATATAAGAGAGCCTAGGGCAGATGGAATAAATAAGCTTTCTTATTTTCCCAACATGGTATCAGAGCGACGGTCCTAGACCGGAGTTCTCGAACCAAAACCCTAACCCTAGTCCCTCCACCTTCGAGCCTCCCCCGCGCCTCCGACCTAGCACCTCCGATCTCGTCCTTCCTCGCCTCACGCACCGTACGCGAGAGCGTGCGCTGATCGTGTGTTGCTGAGTGATCTCGCCTAGCGCGTGATCGTGCGCTGCTGAGCGACCTCACGCTCGTGATTGTGCGCTGCTGAGCGATCTCGTGTTGTACGCGTTGCACGCAAGCGCGTGATCGTGTGCTCCTCCTGCGTGTGTTCTGCGCGCGACTTGCATGCTTGTTCGCGCGGAGTCTGCGCGTGACCTCGCGCGTTCCAATGCGTGCATCCTCTTCCCTGTGCGAGATCTTCCAATGCACAACTGTGCGTGTAAAGATTTCAACTTTCATGCGTGTGCAACACTAGGTCTAGCGCGTGCGTGTCCTCAGAACTTGGTTTGCACGCGCACTTCCAAATTAATGGAGTTGGTTGTTTGAGTCTACACATGCAACTAATCCCGTTAATGTCCGTGTAGACGATCATATCTTCAGTCAACTACCCCAGTCCTCCATTATCACTATGTCAAAAACAAAGCAAACATTCCATCTATAGGTGCCTTCAGAGGTCCAGCGCCGATTGTGAAGATGGATGGTTCTAATAATGAATTGTGGGCAATGCAGTTCATGAGTATGATGAAGCCAACATGTAAGAAACATATTCTTACTAAAGAAGAGTCTGCTGAGAAGACTGGGGCCAATGCCTCATGGGAGGCAGATGATGCATATGCCAAAGTTTGGCTATCTGGAACTTTGGCAATTGAAATTGCCAATGATATTCTTCATCAGCCCACTGGCAAAGCAATGTGGGATATTCTGGCCGCTACATATTCTCAGGCAAAGAATGAGACGAAGATTCTGCAACTCCAGCATGACATATTTACTATTAAGCAGAATGGACGACCTCTGCACTCACTGTACACATCTCTACGAGGAATGTTTGAGAAGCTTTATAGTTTCATGAACCTGACAGCCACTCCAGAGCAACAGAAGACCTACCGAAATAACACTATGGTAGGTGTTTTTCTCGCTGCCCTTGATCCAGAGTATGAGGCAGCACGTTCCCAGATCTTGGCGGATTCTACTATTCCTCCTATGGAGGAAGCTTTTCACAGATTGAGTCGTATCAATGTTCCTTCTTCTACTACGAATCAGACTGCCTCAGCTATGGCAGCCAATCGAGGTCGTGGAGGACACCATCATCAGGTTTGTGGTCGTGGACCTCGTGGCAGAGGAGGCCGTGTTCGGCCATCGTGTACATTTTGCCATCGCACTGGACATACCGAAGATACATGCTACTCTAAGCATGGGTTTCCTGCTTCTGCACGAGTCGTTGAACAGATCGAGCCCCCAATCTGCTTCTTCTATGGATCAGCGCTTTGATGATCTTGTAGCCCGTCTAAGGGGCATCATTCCTACATCTGGCCTCGCTGCATCTACTCCTGAGACCACTCCGATGTTGCCGCGTCTGCCTCCGCATCCACCAGTGCATCAGGTAGCACTTATGCATTTACTAGCAGTAGTGGGTCAGATACTTTAGCATGGATTATGGACTCTGGCGCCACACATCATATGTGTGGTGATCAAAGTCTACTTACAGGGTATAACCAGATCTCTCCAGGTCGTACAGTGGTTATTGCTAATGGAACACATTCCCCGATTACTGGCCAAGGGGAGATTAGATTGACGACATCTATGCATCTCAAGAATGTGTTACATGCACCTGATTTTTCGATGAATTTGTTGTCCATTAGCCAAATTACAAAGGATTTACATTGTCGGGCGATTTTTGATCCATCTTCTCTTGTTTTTCAGGACATCCTTACAGGCAACGTGATTGGACGTGGCTATGAGCAAGGCGGTCTCTATCACCTCAGTCGGACTCCTTTTGCTGGATCCTCATCCCTACCTGCAGGACCCATCTCCCCATTACTATGGCACCTGTGATTTGGACATCTACCGCTTCAGAAACTGCGTCGTGTGTTACCTCAGGTTTCACCTCACACGTCCATTCAATGTGAGGCTTGTCAGTTGGGAAAGCATCATCAGTCTACCTTTCCCAGTCGTCAGTGTCGAAATAGTACCTTCGAGTTTGAGTTGTTTCATGTCGATATTTGGGGTCCTAGTCGTGTTCATGATCATCAGGGACACAGGTTTTATATAGTTATTGTGGATGATTTCTCTCGTGTGTCATGGGTATTTTTGTTAAAGAATAAATCTGAAGCTGGGAATATTATCATCAATTTCATTAATGAAGTTCGTAATGTTTTTTCTGCATATGTTAAAATTATGAGAAGTGATAATGCCCTGGAATTTTGTATGCATACCCAATCCAGTTATTTCTCATCCCAAGGGATCATCCACTAGACATCATGTGCCTATACTTCCCAACAGAATGGGGTTGCTGAAAGGAAACAACGCCATTTGCTTGATATAACCAGGTCACTTCTTATACAGAGTCATGCTCCACACTCTTTCTGGGGTGATGTTGTTCTTACAGCATGTTACCTTATCAATCGTATGCCATCATCTGTTATAGGTGAGAAGATTCCTTTCTCTCTTATTTTCCCTGACAAAGAATTGTTCTCCCTTACTCCTCGTGTGTTTGACTCGGTCGTCTTTGTCCACCACTTGTCTCCCGGGACTGACAAGCTCTCTCCTAGGGTTGTCAAGTGTGTCTTCGTCGGGTACTCCAGAACTCAGAAGGGGTACAAGTGTTACGATCCATTGCGCAGGCGGTACCTTGCCAGTGCTGATGTTACCTTTTTTGAATCTGTTATGTATTTCTCACCTTCAGGTGATCAGTTGATACCCCCTGATAATACTGATGCTATATGCATGCCACCACCACCACCATCAACACCAGAACCACTACCATCATCACCAAAACCGTTACCATTTTCTACACCTCCTGTCATTGTGCCTGTTTCACCATTACCATTTCATTATACCCGCAGGCCTGCTTCAGCTCATGGTCATCGCTCATCATCTAGCTCGCCTGAGGCATGTTCTGAAGATATTTTATTTTGATGGATCTGATGATTTTCCTGAGCAGCATGTGTTACAGAGGCCAGAAGAGGACACGTATGATTTCGATGTTCCTATTGCTCTACGAAAGCCGAAGCGAAGCTGCGCATCATATCCTATAGCATCTTCTGTGTCATTTGATCGACTAACTGGAGATTTCAGGAACTTCGTCGTTGCATTGTCAGCAGTGGCTATTCCACGGAATTACCAAGACGCGCTGAAAGATAGTAGATGGCGTTTAGCCATGGAGGAAGAAATGGTAGCTCTTCAGTCCAGAGGCACCTGGAGTCTTGTTCCTGCACCCGCTGATGTGTCTCCGGTTAGCTGCAAGTGGGTATTTACAGTTAAGCAGAATGCAGATGGCAGCATTGACAGATACAAGGCTCGCCTTGTTGCTCGTGGCTTTACACAGACGTATGGGGTGGATTATCTTGATACATTCTCGACGGTTGCTCGCCATTCCACCCTACGGATCCTGCTTTCTGTTGTGGTTACTTGTGATTGGCCGATATACCAGTTGGATGTGAAGAATGTGTTCTTATATGGTGACTTACAGGAGGAAATCTACATGCAACAGCCACCTGGTTTTGTTGTTGAGGGGGAGTGTCCTAAGGTGTGCAGAGTTCATAAGGCTATCTATGGCCTTAAGCAGAGGCCCAGAGCTTGGTTCCAGAAGCTCTCAGACCTGTTTGAGAAACAGGGGTACAAACGCTCTAATGCTGATCATTCCTTGTTTGTACAAAAGACTTCCAGAGGCATTATTGTAATTATGATGTATGTTGACGACATCCTGATTACAGGTGATGATGAACAGGGAATAAAGGGGGCGAAAGAAATGCCGGGTCGTGAATTTGTTACCAAGGACCTTGGAGTTCTTAGATATTTTCTGGGACTGGAGTTCGCCAGAAATCCTTATGGGTTGGTAATGTCTCAGAGGAAATATGTCACTGACCTGTTGAGTGAAACAGGAATGCTTGGTTGCCGACCTGCTACCACACCTATGGATCCTAGTATGAAATTATATGATGGTGACACAGATGAGGTGGATAGGAGAAGATACAGAGAACTGGTTGGCAAACTTCTTTATGTTACTATTACCAGGCCCGATATCTCCTTTACTGTGAGTCGAGTGAACCAGTTCATGGAGCAACCACATCAGGTACACATGGATGCCATACATATGATACTCAGGTATCTCAAGTCATCTCCAAATGCGGGTTTACTATTTAAGAAAGGCAAGGAGATTACTATCTCAGCCTGTGCAGATGCAGATTACGCAGGGTGTCCCAAGGACAGGAAGTCCACCTCTGGGTTTGCTGTGTATGTTGGAAATTCTCTAGTCTCATGGAGGAGCAAGAAGCAAACAGTTGTGGCAAGGTCTAGTGTTGAATCTGAATATAGGGCTATGGCCCAGGTCAGTACAGAAATGATGTGGGTAAAGGATGTGCTTACAGATTTACATATAGAAGTCACACTTCCTATGGCTTTGGAATGTGACAATCAGGCGGCCCTATTCATTGCAAATAACCCAGCATTCCATGAACGAACCAAGCACATTGAAGTTGACTGCCACTTTATACGTGATATGATTCAGAAGGGATTTATTGTTACATCCCATGTTAGCTCAGAGGATCAAACTGCAGACATTTTTACCAAGGCATTACTTCGAGGGTCGTTCCAGAAGTGCTCGTCCAAGCTGAGCATGATTGATATATATGCTCCATCTTGAGGGGGAGTGTTAAGATATATATTATTCACTTATGTATCTTTATTGTAATTTTACTTTCTCATTAGACTCTTTATGTAGTTTACCCATAGGCTACTCTCCTATATAAGAGAGCCTAGGGCGGATGGAATAAATAAGCTTTCTTATTTTCCCAACAGTTTGGAAGATATTAGTCCAAAGTACTGTTAAGCAACAATTAACATAGCCAACTTGAGCTTCAATTTTTTATGAAGCCATCAAGAAAAGGACAAAGTTTGGCATATATATTACCTGGAATATTAGTATTTTCAAGGTTTTTGTTAACAAACTTATTCCACTATTAATGTAGTTCAAACAACAATTGTTATACGCAACTGATATAGCAGTTGGTAAAAGACATCAACAAAAACTACATCAAATTGAGATTACATTTTACCTGAACTGACGAATAAAGTTTCTCTATACTTCTTTGAATAGCCACTTCCCAAGATACAGCATTGAAGCCACTACTTCCATCAGGACCATGGAGACCAGCTCGTCTATGAAGAAAAGATTCTCCAGGAGAAACCAGCCCGCTCATAGATTGCCACCCAGGAGGGCCCTATATAGCACAGATAAATATAAATTTAGTCAACATAGAGAAATAAATTAAATAAAAAAATAAAAATTTACGAGAAATTAATATCTCCACAACCATGATTTATAGTTGAGAACATAAGCTCACACCTGCAGTCTATGGGTCAACTCCTAGCTCTTAATTACCAAGAATAAAACCACTGCATATGTCCCCTTACGCCACACCACTCAAGTTATAAGGGGGTTTAATTTTTTACGCTGTCAGATATTGTAATAAATTATAGAAATGTAAATAATAAACTATCATGGCCAATTTTTGAATAATAACAATGAAAATTTTAATTTAAAAAATATATAAATGGGTTAGACTATTATAAATTTAGGCATATTTTTTAATGGAAGCACCAAATTGGAAAATAACCCATGTCAGTTTTCAATAACCAAAATGGTTTTGGAAAGCCCTTTCCGCATTCCTTCATGTGTTGTACCCAATCTCCCTTGCCTTCATGCTCTTTATCAACCCCCTCCTCCCTGCCCCAAAAACCCCCAAAAAAAACCAAATGTGTACATAGCAATGGAAAGGCCCCCTCTCCATCTCCAAGAACATCACCTGCAGCCAGAGAAGCTCCTATCCATAGTCGACGCTGTAGCACACATACCAGCAAATTTGTGGCACCCACACCGCCATATGCCCTTCCTCAATGGTAATAGAGTTCACCTGCAGGTGCCACAAAAGAGCAAATGTCGAGGATGACTACACGGATGTTGTCCATGGTGATGATGGTCATGAAAAGGACATCATTCATATTCTAGGTAAGGCAGAGAAGGAATATGTGGATCCTCTCACAAATGATGGTCAAACACTCTTATCGTGAAGGTCAAATACGTGGGCAAAGGCATCAACAGATACAGAAAAAAGGACACATGAGACTACAAGAAAGATCCTTTTCTCGAGGTACAAGGATAATTTAGGGCGAGAAATGCTGACCCCTAATTACTTCCCATCTCATGCGTTAAGAATTCAGAATTGGCACAAAGTATAATCAATATTGACGGGGACATGACTGACGAAAACCTTCCAAAGATCCTCAAAACGGGAGAACCCAAAATTTACAATGTACCAAGATTTAGGATGAGAGGAGGCAGGGGAGGGAGGTGGAGTCGATGTAATAGGGACCAATAAAGCATAGGCAGTAAAGGAAGTAAGGGGTTGGGAGGAGCTTAAAAACCCTGAAGAAGAAAAGGAGATAGACTCATTAGAGAGCATGGAGAAAAGTGATGTGGAGGATGTAAACAAGGGGTAGGAAGTAAAGAAGAAATGAACAGGAATCGCACACAGGAGGCGTCATGCGGGAGGCAGAGGCTGAAAGAGGGGAGGAAACAGAAGGACTTGTAAAGGATACAAGGAGTAATAAAGTAGGGGTGAACACCACCGAGTGTCTCCCCCGAGGTTTTAGACTTCAAAAAAAAAGGATACAGGGAGAGAAAAGCTTGTTCTAAAGCAGAGATCGGGAAGGAAAGAGGGTGGGAGAGGAGAGGGAGAGGAAGGAAAGAGAGGAAATAGGGTGTGCTCTTATTTCTGTATTAGATATACTGAAATGAGTATTCCCATCACTTTGATACCTCAAGTATTGAAACACATGAATTCACAATTACAAATCCACGTGCCTCTTTTTGAAAATGTGGTTCCATTATCATATTAGAAATATGCCATCTATTCTACAAATACAGGCATGAAAGAACATAATTTATACTACTACATAAAATACATCAATCTAAAAGTCGTCGGTCTTTTCATTATAGATTTTACAGTTGCCAATATGACTGCGTCAATTTGAGATTACACAAGATTATTATCCAGATTCATGGGATCCATAAGGACATTTGCTTGTTGTAGAGGCGGGGGTGGAAAATATTCTGATCTAGCTTTGTCGGAGCATCACGTGATAGATTTAGAGTTGTAATTATAATATTATTTGGAGAATCGTGGCATGTATCATGTGATAATGTAGAGATGTTTCTATGTTCCAATGTACCTTTTTCGTTATTTTATTTATTTATGTTCATCTTATTTAATTTACCCATAAGTTTCTCCTCTATATAAGAGAGCCTAGGGTTTCCAAGAATAAAAAACTCTTTGAGTTTTCCAAACATGGTATCAGAGCCGTAGTCCTAGACCAAAGCTCCATACCCTAACTCTAAACCCCAACCCACACCAGCCGGCCCCCTCCCCTCTCTGCAGTCCTCCCACCGCCGCCGTTAGCGGCCCCAACTACCGCCTTCCTCGTCGTGGCCGCCTCTCCGACCGCCTACCCACTGCGCTGCCACTGCCAAGCAATAAAGTCGGTGCCGCCGCAGTCGACACCAGCCGCCTGGGCTGCCGACACTGGTTGCCGGCGTCCTTCCCTTAGTCGTCGGCCCTCTTCTGTCTTTGGCCTACGGACCTATTCGCTTGTATCGAGGTCCCTTTTGGGTTGATGGATTTGGGTGCATAAGTCTACATATGCATTCAAATCCATATATGTCTGTGTAGACATCCATTCATTGGTCTACAAAACCCTACTTATCTTCATCCGGCAATATGTCAGAAAATAAAGTCGGCGTACCCGCCACAGGCGCTTTCAGAGGACCAGCACCTATTGTCAAAATGGATGGGACAAACTATGAGCTCTGGGTTATGCAGTTCATGAGCCTTATGAAGTCTAATGGTAAGAAACATATAATTATCGAGAAGGAGTCGGTGGAGAAAACTAGGGTTTAACGCTCGCGGGAGGCGAATGATGCATATGCCAAAGTTTGGCTCTCTGGTATATTGATGAGAGAGATCGTCAATGATGTGTTACATCAGCCCACTGTTAAGGTGATGTGGGACATCCACGCAGCAATCTATTCTCAAGCGAGGAACGAGACCAAGATCCTCCAACTCCAGCATGATATATTTACTATCAAACAGAACGAACGGCCTCTTCATTTGTTGTATACATCCTTGTGTGGGATGCTTGAGAAGCTCCACAGCTTCATGCCTCTCACGGTGACTCCAATGCAACAGAAAACATATAGGAATGCTACCATGGTTGATGTATACCTAGCAGCCCTTGACCTTGAATATGATTTTGCTAGCTCCCAGATTCTAGCGGATGCCACTATTCCTCCCATGGAGAAAGATTTCTGCAGGCTCAGCAGGATTACCGTTCAGTCCACAGCTTCTGGCCAGACTTCTTCGGCAATGGCAGCCTCCCGATGCAGAGGAGGCTCTTCTTCTTTTCGTCAATGTGGACCTCGTGGTAGAGCAGGTCGCATTCATCAGCCATGCATGTACTGTCACCGCACAGGTCATACAAAGGATACATGCTACTCCAAGCATAGTTTTCCAACATCAACTTGCGTAGCGGAGCAGGTTGAGTCTCCAGTTGCTCTTACTTCATATCAGAGCTTTGATGACCTCGTAGCCAGATTGCGGGACATCATGCCTCGTACATCTTCACCATCTCCAGGAGGCCACTAAGATGTCGTAGCCTACGCATCTGCCAATACTTTTACTACGACTAGTACCTCATGTAGTACTTATCCTTTTACATCATGTCATGGATCTGAGATTGATGAATCGATTATGGACTCTGGGTGACGCATCATTTATGTGGGAACAGAGATCAGCTTACATCATATAGACAGATTCCACTAGGGAGAACTATTGTGATAGTCGATGGGACTCATTCCCCAATCACCGGACAGGGGGAGACTAGTTTGACGCCTTCGATGCGTCTGTAGAATGTGTTACATGCTCCAGATTTCTTTATGAAGTTATTATATATTAGTTGTATAACGAAAGATTTACAATGTAGAGCTATCTTTGACCTATCGTCTCTTGTTTTTCAAGACATTCTTATGGGTAGAGTAATTGGGTGTGGCCGTGAGTGGGGTGGTCCTTATCGCCTGGTGCGAACTCCCTACACTGGTGTATCCTCTCATTCAACATGATCAATCTCTCCCTTCACCTGGCACCTATGTTTTGGTCACCTCCCTCTCCAGAAGATGTGTCATTTTTTGCCGCAGATTTCATCGGGTTCGTTCTTCCAATACGAGGTGTGTCAGTTGAAAAAGCATTATTGGTCTGCCTTTCCTAGTCGTCAGAGTCGGAGCAGTAGCTCCCTTTTCGAGTTATTTCATGTTGATATTTGGGGTCCAAGTCGTGTTCCTGTGCACCAGGGACATAGGTTTTACCTTGTTGCTGTTGATGATTGTTGGAGTATATATTGTGCGTCACTTATGTGGGAGATGAGTAAATGGATCTCTCCAATATCCATTTACAACATCCAGTTATTTAGCCCCACATCTACTAGTTGTGATATGTGGAGACTCGGTGAGGGCTATATAAGAAGCTCCTCACCCTTTGTATCCAGTGAGAAAGTGCAATGCATACAGTAGCCCTTTGAGGCATTCTCCCGTGGTTTCATCCTGCCCCTCAAGGAGTATGGTTCCACATTAAAATCTCGTGATTTTCCATGTTTTATTTCTATTATTCCGATACGCTTCTGCATTCCTATTTTCTAACATGGTATCAAAGCGGGTTCGATTCTCGAGTATTTCATTTCCATTGTTATTGTTTCGAGGTTTGATATTTTCTTCTTAGAGATTTATTCTTATTATCAAGTATGGTTTAAATTTTAGGTTTAAATCATGTGTTCTTTCAATGTCCAAGTTCTAAAATTCATCGAGGCGGCTCAATCCAAGGCTCCAGGCGAAGCCCTCCATCTCTCTCTGCCTATGCTCCATCAAGGTGTTGCGCTCCTTGATTTCAGCGCCGCAATCATCACCTGTTAGGGCTCCTGCAGTTCATCAGATCTGGCGACGGAGGCATCCGTCAGTATTCCAGGCAGCATGATGTCGCACCCCCTTTTCAAGCGACGCATCCTCCTTGCGCTACAACCGACATGCAACACTGCTGAAGGATCCGCAGCGTGACGCGAGACCCTATCTCCAGAAGACCAAAGCCCGCAAGCTCCAGGACCAGTCGGTTGTTCCAGTCCGCAAGCACATACACATCCGTTCCAATCCTATGATATCTAGGTGGAGACGCTCCCCCTTTGGCGACAGACCCCCGCGAACCCCTCATCACCGCTCCCCTACTGCAGGTCGTGGAGCACCTCCAAGCCACAACCTTCCGGCAATGCACCTCCGTTCATAGAGGTTCACAGGTTGCGGTGGCTCAAGAGTAGGCGCCACAATAGCCCTCGACTCCATACCCCCAACATGTAGAGCAGCGGCAACGCCTCTTCCACTAGAGGTGACCTCCATCGCCTCTGCTCCATTTCCAGGGGCCACAGTCGAGAAGCAGGTGCCCCCATCGAGGCAGCGCCCTATGAAGAGAAGGGTTCCCTTGGGAACCCTAAATAGCTGTAAGGGCCCTTTGGGCCGTGATTAGAGAGAAAAAGGGGGAGGCCGAGAGGTTATAAAACAAAGGAAAATAATGAGATCATGGGGTTGTTTTGTAAAAAATGGAGGATGCCCAAGGGGGTCGAAAGACTAAAAAATTGCAAAAAAGGGGGAAGAAAAAAAGGTGAGTCGGCTATATTGAAAAAATATGGATTAGCGAGAAAATGTTAAAAAATGATGAATTGGCTATTAAAAAAGGAGGAAAATAACGTAAAAAATTAAAAAATTAATTAAAGAAATTTAAAAAAACTGAGAAAAATTGTGACGTATTTATGTGATGCTTTTTTCCCTATTTATCTTGTCTTCTCCCAACTTTGTCGATGTCATTATTTTCCGACAAGTATGAGAGAAAGGGAGAGTATTGTGTAGCGTCACAATTCAGATTCAGATTCTCCAGACCGGCCAGATTCTCAGACTCTACATTTCTTCAAATATTCTGACTCGATGTCAGATTGGTTCTGAGTTTTCAGCTTCATAAACGCACATGTATGCGGTCTTTTCAGATATGCACATATTTGCCATCATTGTTTGTGGTCCCCATCTTTTGTGTTTCGGTCAAGGTTTTTATGTGATCCATAGGGACTCTAGAATAGAGATCCCATTCCCTATGCCATGTGGGCTAAGGGTTTTTATGTGGATTCATAGGGACTCTAGAGTAGATAACACATTCTCTGAGCCAGTATGGGAGAGACCCGGTTCTCCGACGAGTAGACTTTCAGACTCCATTCTCCAGCGACCGTGGACTCCGACGAGGATTACACTCCATGGCTTTTCAGTTCAGCCCTTTCAGAGATGGAGCAGTTGTCCACATGTTGTGGCGGGCCAGAGTTCTCCAGGTAGGGACTCATTTTCAGTTGCAGTGACTCTGACAGGTGTAGTGTAGAGCACATGCTCTACGACGAGGAGATTCAGTATGACTCACACTCCAGCCTGTTCGTCCTCCTCACCCGTATGGCATGAGAAGCAACGTCCTCGACAGCGGCCGACAGTTGTGCGCATTGAGTTGATATTATCTGTAGTGTCCAGTATTGTGAGTTGAGATTTCTTTTTGTTTGTCCAAGCTGAGCATTGCATGCTCCAGCTTAACGGGGAGTGTTGGAGTATATGTTGTGCACCACTTATGTGGAAGATGGGTAAATGGATCTTTCCATGATCCATTTACCACATCCAGTTGTTTAGTCACACATCTACCAGTTGTGAGATGTGGAGACTCAATGAGGGCTAGATAAGAAGCCCCTCACCCTCTGTATCCAGCGAGAAAGTGCAATGCATGCATCAGCCCTTTGAGGCGTTCTCCCATGGTTTCATCCATCTCATTAAGGAGTAGGGTGCCACATTAAAATCTCGTGTTCTTCCAAGTTTTATTTATATTATTCTGATACGCTTCCGCATTCCTATTTTCTAACAATGATTTTTCTCATTTTTCACGGGTCTTTTTATCGAAGAATAAATCTGAAGCAGGGGATGTGATCAAAACTTTTATTAATGAAGTGCAGAATGTTTTCTCTTCTTCTGTGAAATTTGTGCGAATTGATAATGCCTTGGAATTATGTACCCGTGCTCTATCACATTTTTTTCATCATGTGGTATTGTTCATCGAACAACATGTGCTTATACTTCTCAATAGAATGATGTTGCAGAGAGAAAACATCGCCATTTACTTGGTGTCACTCAAACTCTTCTAATTCAGAGTCGTGGCCCACATTCAATTTGGGGTGATGCAGTTCTTATGGCATGTTATCTGGTGAATCGCATGCCCTCATCTTGGGTGAGAAAATTCCTTTCTCCGTAGCATTCTCTGAGAAGGAGTTGTTCTCACTTACTCCTCGTGTTTTTGGCTCTGTTGCTTTTGTTCACCAGTTGGCTCCAGGTCTTGACAAGCTCTCTCCTAGGGCTGTCAAATGTGTGTTTGTTGGATACTCCATGACCCAGAAGCGATAACAATGTTATGATCCATTGCGCAGAAAATATTATATCAGTGTTGATCTCACATTTTTTGAGTTTGTGGTGTAATTCTCCACTACAGGTGACAGGTTGGCTTCATCAGACTCTGATGATGAGATTTACATGCCATCTCCTCCTATGAGTCCGTCATCTCCTCTACTTGTGCATGTTATTCCACCACCTCCTCCTCCTCCACCTCCTCCTGTTACCCAGTCGCATGTGCCCATAGTTCCACCATTGCCAAAATTCTACACCCGTCGACCTACCTTTGCTATTGGTCATCGCCCATCATCCAGGATGCCTCAGGTTTGTTCTGATGATATGATTTCTAATGATGGGTCTGAAGATATATCTGTGTAGGGATCATTGCAGGAGACTAGTCCACGGATGGAGGAGGTTCCCAATGACCCGGATATACCCATTGCAGTTCGGAAGCAGAAGCGTACATGTGCTTCATATCCCCTTGCCTCCCAAGTTGGCTTCATCAGACTCAGATGATGAGGTTTACATGCCACCTCCTCCTACGAGTCCGTCATCTCCTCTACCTGTGCATGTTATTCCACCACCACCACCTCATGTTACCTAGTCACATGTGCCCATTGTTCCACCATTACCAAAATTCTATACCCGTCGGCCTGCCTCTGCTCATGGTTATCACTTGTCATCCAGCACGCCCGAGGTTTGTTTTGATAACAAGAGTTCTAACGATGGGTCTGGAGATATATCTGTGCAGGGTTGCAGGAGACTAGTCCACTGATGGAGGAGGTTCCCAATGACCCGGATATACCCATTGCAGTTCGGAAGCAGAAGCGTACATGTGCTTCATATCCCCTTGCCTCCCAGGTCTCTTTTCATCATCTAACAGGGGATTTCAGAGATTTACAGTGGTCTATCTGCCATGGACATTCCATGAAATTATCAGGAGGCCTTGAAGGATAGTCATTGGCGCTCAGCTATGGAGGAAGAGATGGTTGCTTTGCAATCGCGTGGTACATGGAGTTTGGTGTCTGCTCCTCCTGGAAGCGCTTGTTGTCGATTGCAAATGGGTGTTTACTGTTAAACATCAGGTAGATGGGATCCTTGATCGTTACAAGGCAAGATTGGTGGCACGAGGATTTACTCAGACCTACAGCGTGGATTATATGGACATGTTCTCCCCAATTGCTCGTCACTCAACTCTACATGTTCTTCTTCCAGTTGCAGTGGTACGTGATTGGACTTTGTGTCAGCTAGATATTAAAAATGTGATTTTGTATGGAGATCTACAGGAGGAAGTTTACATGCAGCAACCTCCAGGGTTTGCTGCTGAGGGAGAGTGTCAGCAGGTTTGTAGACTCTGTATGGCAATATATGGCCTTAAGCAAAGTCCAAGGGCATGCTTTCAGAAGCTCACGGATCTGATTGAAAGGCAGGGATTCAAGAGGTCAAATGCATACCATTCACTCTTTGTGCAGAGAACATCTATAGGTATTGTCTCCATCATGGTCTATGTTGATGATAGACTTGTTACAGGAGATGATGTACAGGGGATAAAGATGGTAAAAGAATTTCTGGGTTGTCAGTTGTTACTAAGTATCTTGGCACCCTAAGATATTTCTTAGGGTTAGAATTTACTAGGAATTAGAATATGCTAGGAATGTGCAGGGTCTTGTCATGACCCAAAGGAAGTATGTTACAAACATGCTTGTTGAGACTGGCATGCTTGGGTGTCGACCCTCTACTACTCGTATGGATCCTAGCATGAAGTTATATGATGACGATGATACAGATAAGGTTGACAGGAGGAGATATAAAGAGATGGAGGGAAAGCACCTCTATATTACTATTACGAGACCTGCAGTGAGTCGGGTGAGTCAGTTCATAGAGCAGCCCAACAAGTACATATGGATGCTATATACATGATTTTGAGATATCTAAAATCTTCTCTAGGTGCAGAATTACTATTCAGGAAAGGAGCAACTCTTTTTGTTTCCGCATGTGCTGATGCAGACTATACAGGGTATCTTAAGTACAGGAAGTCTACTTCGGGCTTCGCGGTGTTTGTTGGCAGTCCTCTCGTTTCTTGGAAAAGCAAGAAACAAACGATTATGGCTAGATCAAGTGTCGAATCTGAGTATAGGGCTATGGCACAAGCAAGCATAGAAATGATGTAGTTTCGAGCAGTGCTAGCAGATTTGCATATAAATGTACCTCTACCCATGCAGTTACAATGTGATAATCAGGTTGCCTTATTCATTGCAAATAATCCTGCATTCCATGAAAGAACGAAGCATATTGAGGTAGACTGCCATTATACTAGAGATATGATTCAGGATGGTTTGATTTCTACCCCCCATGTCAGTTCAGGAGAGCAAACGGCAGACATCTTCAATAATAGGACCGTTGCAAGTCAAGAGGGTAACCATTGACGAACTAATGATGAAACCTGGGGTCTTTTGATCTTATACATCATCCTTGAAGGTTCCTTTTAACGTGTTTTGAAATCCGGATCTTTTGACATTTGTAAAGCATTTGAAAAATCCAAAGTTATTTTCATGTTTGAATAGATATATCTATCCCTATACTTATTTTATTCTCTATATAATCAACATGGTCACGAATCCACCAGTCCAAGCCTATTGTTTACACCTCATCTATTGTGGGGCAGGGCGCCTCTATCAAAGTCGAAGGTGCAAAAAAAAACTAGGATCTCTAGTCTTGGGCATTCAAGGGATTTACATGTTGATAGAAGAAAATTGAAGTCATGATTCCTAATAAGGAGACGGATAAGGAATTTGACTCATGGTTTCGCGATAATTATATGGTGATGAACTGGCTGATAAACAAAGTGGAGTAGATGATTGTCAACAATCTCTTATACAAAAAGATGGGTAAGGAGATGTAGGATGATTTGTCACAGACCTATTTTCAGTAGACAACCAAATCTCACCGTACAAACACCTATATGTGGATTGAGGGATCTCTCGGGAGGACTCCTATGTCATCCAGTACTATCAGCAATTTACATGTCTCTACAATGAGCTTGATGTCTTCCATCCTACATGTGGTGCCAAGATCACAAAGTGGGATGAGCGGCAAGCTTACCAGTTTTTGCTTATATTGAGCCCACGCTATTAGAGAGAGTAGGACTAGTTCATTACTTCTGACACGATCCCTTCTATCCACGTGACATTCAGACGCATTCAGCATCTCACTCTTCTCTTACTAAGCATGTAAGATAACATGCTCTCTCTACTAGCATGGGAGAAGCCACGACTATGGTCACAATCGTGGATGTATTTTTCCTCCATGCATGTTTTGCCATAGATCCAATCACTCTTTTAACAGGTGTTGGGCAATGTTTGGCCGACCTTATGTTGTCAATCAAGCTATTGTTGTTGTAATAGTTTCCAAACTACTACTGATATGAATACAAATTCAGTATAGCATGCCCAACTCTCTTCTGCAGACTACTCTTGTCTAATGAATTTGCACTCTACTAGCTTATTCTCTCTGACAAATTTGATAGAAAAAGGTAGCTTCTTGATTTTTCATAAGAAGTGTAAATGTGAATACGTACAATTAGTAAATGATTATGTCACTAACTACCTATGTGGGCAGCATGAAGTTCATTAAACATAAGCTTTTTGGAGTTTTATGTGCATTGATTTTCCATTCAGTTTACTTTCTGACAAGCTTGTAAAAGTCGGCTGACTAGGCCGACTAGTCGAGTGGGGGGGCGACTCGACAGGGCCTAGTCGGCTATTAGTCGGTCAGCCCGACTAGTCTGCCGACTTTTACATCAAGGTTCTATATTTTTTAAGTTTTTTGCTTTTTTAAAAAGCAAACTTATTCTAATATGTTTCATGTTATATTTAAAGTTAATTATTTCTTTGGTTTCATTATGAATGTATAGAAAATGTACAAAACTATGTTAATATATAAGCAAACTTATTATAATATGAAATAATGTTTTATTTAAAGTCAATTACATCTTTTGTTTCATTATGAAAGCATAGAAAATGTACAAATCTATGTATAAAAATGATTTATATATTTAAAATAATTAAAAAATTCAAAACCAGCTAATGGCCAACTAAATCCGATCAGTCGCCTGACTGTCGATTAATCCTTATTATGTGCTCAAGATTCTCAATCAACGGGATCAAATTGGTTAATATTGCCATTGTTCGCATTTCACTCGATTAACGGACCTTCATAATCCGTGAGATTTGTTTCCTTTTTACTCGGTCATTGACATTGTTGTTGGGTCTGCATTATGAGTCTTGAGGTGATCTGAGCCGCTTTGTGGATTTTTCAGGAAAAAGAGGGTGCGACGACGAGGTAACGCCAACCTGCAAACTTCTTTATATTCACATTACCAACAAATAATTACAAAGATCAAAAGTCCCTAAGGGTGTGTTTGGTTGATGGGTTACCCGAGGTAACCTGGGGGGATAACCTGTTTTTGTGTTTTGGTGTTTGGATAGAGGGTTGTGGGTTGAGAGGGTTTGTTGTGATGTGATTGCATTGAAGTTTGGAAAAGTGAGTAGTTATTGTGATGTGATTGCATTGAAGTTTGAAAAAATGAGTAGAAGTTCAATAGTTTATAAATTTTAGATGATATGATGACATAATATATTATTTTTTGATGGAATGGATGAAATAGAAATGATTTATTTAATGTATTAAAAAAGAGAGGGAGAGTGGGTCCCACATGAGAGAGAAAGTGTAGGTTTTGGGGGAACCCTCCCCCAAAGGGGGGTAATCCCCTACACGAACGGGGTCTTAGGATTTTTGCATATTCCACTACATTCCCCATGTACATTCTTTCAACCTGAAATATAAGCTCATTTCACGGCAGCCACGTAGACCATTAAATAGTCGCCACCCAAAGCTTCGTGGAGATGCTCCCATATCTGATCTCATCCAAAGATTCTCAGAAACCAACCCAGTCAGAGGATGATACCTACTCAACAAGCAAAGCTACCCGTACCTCCCTTGCAAAAGAGTAACCGAAGAAACGATGTAACAAATCCACCAAGCAAGATGTCGCTTGGTGGATTTGATGGGCTTATTCGCATGTTTTGTTAATTTTCTCGATTCCTCAACTTGTTATGCGGGTGACACATGATAAGTGGATTTTACCACTCATCATGCGCCTTTATATTATGGAAAATATGAAAAACGCTCCCTTAAGAAGTTAATACGATGGATGGCAACCTTTTTTGTGCTAACAAGAAGTTTGGTAGCTTCAAAGTACATCAAAGGTCGATATATTCAACTAGATTAAAATAGCTAAACTAATTACCACATATTTCAGACGAGTTAATATTCAAGCAGATGATTGTACCCCTCTGTGATGATTTTTTTAGAAACAAACGGGTGAGCCCCCCTCGAAGGGGTCACCGCATCAGAAATTCATTAATAAATAATTTGGTTACAAGAAGTTAGTGCGTGCTCCAGAAAGAGTGGAGCGCAATGCAGTGAGAAACTACATTTTCTGGATAAAACCTCTGATTTTTTAAAATCAAATCATTCCTTGCTAACCATATAGCCCATAGTGCCGCGAAACCCCTCGAACAGTCGTCTGTGGAATTGCCCCCGATCGAACGGACGGAGGTCCAGAACTCCGTGGCACCCTCACTATGGAACCAATGGACGTCCAGAGTCCTCCAAACCACCTCAGAATCCGGACATCTGAAGAAGATATGTTCCGAGTCTTCCACCGTTACATGACATCTGTCGCATCTGGTATCGTCGATGCCCATCAGCCTTCCCCTCCGTGCCTTATCGCAGAGCCGTCCCTTTCTTAAGGACCATAGAAATAATGTTAACTCTGTTCGGAACCCTTGAAGCCCAAATTATTTTGACATCCGTGCAGAATTCCTCATCCCGTTCTTCTGTCTCCCTCGTCAGTTCTTCATACGCTTTCCTAACTGTGACTCTTGAATCCGTCCAGACAAAGTGGTCAACACTTGACCCTCACTCCCCTGGGTCTAGTAATTCTTCCTGCAACCTTAAGAAGTCCGCAGTGCGCTGGTCCGACAACGCCGACCTTAATTGTGGGGCCCACGTACCATCCACCGCCGTGCAGGATAAAGTGCACTCCCTGTTTGTAGCCATAGCGAAGAGACGAGGGTACCTCCCCTCCAACGTGACATCACCGGTCCAATCGTCCCTCGAAAATCTGAATAGACGTCCATCCCCCACCACCGGTCTAAACTTGTGCGACAAGAGCGGCAGCACCTCACGAATTCCAGCCCATAGCGGAGATTCAAAACGACATCTCGTAGCCGCCATCTCACATTCCATCCCGTATATTACCCTCAACAATCTGACCGCCAGCGGGTCCAATGGTCCCCAGATACGGACAGCCCACTTTGCGAGGAGCGCCATGTTCATGGATTCAACATCCCGCACCCCCAGTCCTCCTTCAGAGCACCTCTTTGTAATGTCTTCCCATTTTACCAGGTGGAGTCCGGCCCACTGCTGCCTACCATCCGACCAGAAGAATCTCCTCATAAGAACCTCCAGACGCTTTCTAACTCCCACCGGCATAAGACGGGTGGAATAAAAGATCGGTATAGCCGAAAGCACATGTTTTAACAGGACCAATTTCCCCCCTGTAAAGGGCGACGGCCTTCCACCCAGCTAATCTCTGTTCAAACTTCTGAATCAGACGTTCCCAGTCCGACTTCCTCAGCTTTCCCGCAAGCAGTGGCAGACCCAGATACGTAATAGGGAATTCCCCCAAGGGGCATTCCGTCCGGTCAGCTATATCACACCTCTCCTCATCGAACATCTCAAAGGTGATCACCGTGGACTTTCTCTTGTTGATTTCGAGACCAGATAGCGATCCAAATATCTCGACCAAGTGCGACGCGTCTGCATTTTGAGCCTCCGTCCCTCCCAAAAACAAAATCGTGTCGTCAGCATACTGCAACAGTGGGATCGAGATGTCCCCCCTCCTGTAGCCCTCACACCACCCCATATCCACCGCCTGCTTAAATAAAACTCCTAGCGCATCCGCATTTAATACGAACAACATTGGTGCCAACGGGCACCCCTGCCTCACTCCTCTTTGAGGCTGGAAAAAACCTCCTTCGGGCCTGCCATTCACTAAAACAGAGTAGGAAGAAGTGGTTACGCATCGCTTCATCCAGCTAATCCAGGTCTCAAGGAAACCTCTCCTTCTTAGAGACAACCAAAGGAACTTCCAATCCACATAGTCGTAGGCCTTCGCAAAATCAATTTTCCACATCACCCCTCTCGTCTTCGTCCGCTTCTAGTCTAAGCATGTCTCCGACGCCATGACCAACCCATCCGCCATTTGCTACCCTGGGATGAACGTTGACTGCCCCTGAAGAATCACCGAACCCATCACCCCTTTCAGTCTGTTTGCTAGCAATTTCGCAATTATGAGATATACGATGTTGGAGAGCGCGATGGGCCTGTAGTCATCGATCCTCCCCGAAGTTTCCTTCTTCGGAAGATGGAAAAGCAGCACTGATGCAACACAAAATTAAAATATAGGGCATGATATTTTTATTCGTTAATTTTATTTACGCTTATTCGATTGTCGCATTTTTATTTAAATAAAGAGATCGCGTGTGATCTCAATTTAGTTAGTTAGAGTCAATTAGAGATTTGAATTTATTTCAAATCAATTAGTTAGTCGGTTAGAGTCAAATTAGGATAAGTAGTTTTGAGTTTGAATTTGAATTTCTATTTTTGTAATCTCATCCCTCCTATATAAAGGGATGATAGGCTATTGTTTTTAGACAGTTCAGATTATTATGAAAATTGAGATTCATCTCTCTTTATCTCTTTCTCTCGGTGTGTTTCTCTCTCTTTCCCTCGACGCATTCTTTGCGATTCCTCTCCAAAGTCTCGCGCAACCGGCGCGTTCTCCTCTCTCTTCCTCTCCTCTCTAAATTTCTCCACCAAACAACTATTTTTCACCGTTGCAAATTTCTGTTTGCATCATTTGGTATCAGAGCATGGAAACCGAATCGTTCCTACGATTCGACGATCCTATCGAGTATTGGCATTTGCAACTCAATCTCAGTTGCATATCTCGCGGTTCGCATGCTCGTACGCGGCAACGGATGTTCA
Source organism: Ottelia alismoides (assembly GCA_037367405.1). Lineage (NCBI taxonomy): Eukaryota > Viridiplantae > Streptophyta > Magnoliopsida > Alismatales > Hydrocharitaceae > Ottelia > Ottelia alismoides. The sequence goes on from JAZKJV010004713.1 coordinate 190,197, forward strand.
GAAAGCGACTTATATCAAGCGTTAAGGTACAAGCATGGCTGGACACAACATTCGATGAAGATTCATACGACAACGGCAAAAATCAGATCAATGAAGCTGCTGTGCAACCTATTTTTGAGCAAAAAAACGAAGGTACTTTCATGCAAGATGAAGATTTTATTGATACAACTTCGATACAGAACGAAATCGAAGACTTGGGCCCCATATTTGATGAAGACCCTATAGAAGAAGCATGTGAAATCGTCGATCTGCTTGCTGTCCAGGAATATTCAGACCTACAATCGTTGGAAAGATCAATTCCAGTGCCACCCACGACTCCCTCCTGGGTCCCTGCTGCAACCCCCGCACCTCCGGTACCCCCAATCTCCCAGTTGCAACCCCATGCCGTCCTCCAAACTGCCACATTGCCTCTCCTGCAACCCATCTCCATCACCCCGGCAACCCTCCCAGCCCCAACGCCCCCTCGTGCAGTCCTCGCGCCCCCAGCTACAACAGAAGATATTGAAATGCCCCCTCGAGCAGCCCTATCACCGCAGATACACCGTCTTCGCCGTCTGCAGTACCACCGCCGCCCGATCTCGAGCTACAGCAGCCACTGCGCACGCACCAGGCGCAGTCATCACCACGCGTGCAAGCGGGGGTCGTCACACCTCATTCCTCGGTGCCGCCTAAGGTTCCCCTTTCCAACCCGTCGCCTATCGACCTCGTACTCTAGCAGCCGTCGCACGTGTTTTGGGAACGGTCAGCACCACACACGCGATTTAGGACCAACGCACCACCTTCCTCGACGTCGCCCCAGGCCTCCCTGGCCATTGCGCTGTCGTCGCTCACGGCCTCCCGATCTAGACCACCGTCACCACCACCTTTTATCCTGGAGGCATGAAACCCTAACGGGAGTTGGGGAGCTCCCTCCTGCCGAATCTCCTAAAATAAGGGATGAGATAATTTGGATAAATTACAAGCAGGTCCCTCCTCACAAGAGTTTTTAGTTAAAGGGCCAAGTGAAGGTTAAGCTATGTTATAGAGGCATTTTAAGTGAAGGGGTAGAACATTTGCATCCATACCCCTCAGTGGAAAAAAACTACAAACGTAACATGGAAAAGGGGCAAAATTGAGGATTTTTGCTCAACCAATCCAGATGGGATTCTCCACCGTCAGAACGAAGATAAAGTAATTCGTCAGGAGATGAATTTTTCAAGCGGAGGAGAATTGATGCAGCACAAAATTAAAATATAGGGCATGATATTTTTATTCGTTAATTTTATTTACGCTTATTCGATTGTCGCATTTTTATTTAAATAAAGAGATCGCGTGTGATCTCAATTTAGTTAGTTAGAGTCAATTAGAGATTTGAATTTATTTCAAATCAATTAGTTAGTCGGTTAGAGTCAAATTAGGATAAGTAGTTTTGAGTTTGAATTTGAATTTCTATTTTTGTAATCTCATCCCTCCTATATAAAGGGATGATAGGCTATTGTTTTTAGACAGTTCAGATTATTATGAAAATTGAGATTCATCTCTCTTTATCTCTTTCTCTCGGTGTGTTTCTCTCTCTTTCCCTCGACGCATTCTTTGCGATTCCTCTCCAAAGTCTCGCGCAACCGGCGCGTTCTCCTCTCTCTTCCTCTCCTCTCTAAATTTCTCCACCAAACAACTATTTTTCACCATTGCAAATTTCTGTTTGCATCAAGCACCCTGTAGATCTTCTCAAAATCACCTTTCCTCTCTCTCAACTCGTTCATCAACTCCAAAAGCTCATCCTTTAGCAGCTCCCAGAACTCACGATAAAAGCAAACTGGAAATCCGTCCGGGTCGGGGGCCCCATCCGAGTTCAGATCCCACACCGCACCTCGTAACTCCTCCTCCGAGAAAGGAGTAAGCAGACCATCCGCTTGTTCCGACGTCAGGGATGACACACCTGTCCCCATCCACCCCCAGCCATCTCCCCTCCTTCTCCTTGAAGCTTGTACGAAATGGCCCCTTAGCCCCCCCCCCCCCAATTGTGGCCTCTCTCGACACCCGGACGCCATTAACCTCCAAATCGTGCATATAGTTTCTCCTCCAACGTCCAGAGGCCACCCGATGAAAGAAAGTTGTGTTGGCGTCTCCTTCTCTGAGCCACCTCTGCCTGGATCTTTGTCGCCATTCAATTTCGTCTTTTTTGTCTTCCTCAAAAGCTCTTCTAGTAGCTCTTGCCTTCGTTTGAACTCCTCCTGATGCAGCCCTCTGCTGTCGTCTACGCCATCCAGTCCGGTAACCTCAGCTTGTAGTTCTGCCCTTTTTGCCTGCCGCTTTGTCCTCGGCTCCCTACCAAAGTTTGAAAGGAATTCCTTCAAGGACCAGTGCTTTGCTGCCATTCTCGCCACTGCGGAGCCCTCCGACGAGCATCCTCTCCAGTGCGCCTCCACCGCCTGCCTGAAGCCCTCCTCAAGAAGTCAGCTCCGTTTGAAGCTGAAGAAAAATCTCGGTCTCCCATCTTCCTTCGATGACCACAGAATCGGCGGTGTGGTCCGAATGCGACCGCGGCAGTGCCCAGGCCCTCGAGAGAGAAAAAACACCGCCCCCCTCCACGGATAGAAGGAACCGGTCCAATCTAGAGCGTGATCTAGCATTCCGTCACGTGTACCCACATCCGGCCGCGTCAATTATGCTCACGCCCAGCGAATGCAGCACCACCCGCATATCTTCCGAGCCCAGGTCCCCGCCTCCACCCCCCTGCGGGCGATCATCAGGGAGTAAAGTGACATTCAAATCGCCGACCACAAGCCACATTGATTTTCCAAAGTCTTTTCCCAACTGCTCGATATCCGCCGCCAGAGTCCCCCTGTCCAACCCATTCAGACCGTAGATGTTTGTGATCCAGAACTGAAGATTATACTTCTTTCGCCTCAGTAAAATAGATAAACAAAAGAGCGACCTCCTCGTCGAGGAGGTCGAAAGCGTCCCTACTCCACGCGAAGAGCAGACCTCCCGACGCACCTTGAGAATCCAATGACGCCAACTCGAACTTTCTGCCCCCATCCAGTTCCCTTCGAACCTCCCCCAACCCTGAAGATAGTTGTCTCTTGGAGGATGAAAATTTCCGCAGCCGACTCCATGACAAGATTGCTCACTCTCCGTCTTTTCTCGGGTCGCCCTAACCCCCTGACGTTCCATGACAGTACCTTCAAAGACATGAGGAATCGCGAGCCTTCTTGGGCTGGATGAGACCGAGGCGATAAGCCACGGAACGGTCCAAAGGTTGGAACTGGTTTGTGGCCAGTAGCATCAGAACCGGATCTTGCTGGAGTTTTCCCTGAGACGCCCCATCCTGCATGGGTGAATCAAGCAACGCCGCTCTTCGCTGCCTCCTTCATTATTTAACGTTCTCCCTTCTGACATAGCATGTACCAAATTTTCCCTCCCCTTCTTCTGTAGAAGTTGGGAAGGAATCGACCCCCTGCAGAGAAAGCCTTTTCCCAGCCTCCTCCCCGCCACCGCACACGCCTCCCTGCCCCACAGCTTCATCTCGCGAGCCCTCCCCAGGCGCTAGCTCACCTTGCTCGCTTTTACCTTTTTCCTCCGACTTCGTCCCCCCATCCAGCCCCCCCACCCCCACAAAGTACCTCGTCATCCATCGCCAAAGCCGACGCATGCCCCTGAACGCCTCCTCGCTTCTCAAAAGGTTCCGGCCGTGCCGCCTGCTCCGATTGCCTCCTATTCAAGTTGAGAACCGAAGCACCGCTGAGGATCGCGTCGAAATTGGCATGCATCCCCTCATCGATGTCAGCGGAGAGGCGAGCCTCATCAACGCCCATCCAACCCCGGACCCGGGTCTGGGTAGAGTCCGCTCCCACCCGACTGTAATGCTAAAAGACCCAAGCAACAGCTGCTTCCTTTTTCTGATTAACCCCGTGAATCGGACCCGGGTTCGAATGGGCCATAATCGGTTCAGTCATCCGACACGTCAGAGACGGGTCCCAGGGTCCAACAGTTCGGGAGGGTATGCGAACCGACCTGGGGACGTGGGCTCCAGGAGTGTGAGCAAAGCATATAGTCCCGAAGCGGATATCCCCGGGGAAACTAAGGGTCCCTCGATCATCGTGTGTCGTTCCACCTTCCCGCGCATGCACCTATCGCCTTCATCCGCAATCGACATTCCCCCTTCCATCGTTTCGCCCGTTTTGCCTTCCGCCAAGCTCGGCCGGCCCTCCGGAGGAGTAACTGCACCGCCCGCCGGCGTGATCCACAGGTTCCCCCGCTCACGTTGATCACCACAGAGGTGCTCCTTTTGACCGTCAGCGCTCCGCTCCACGGCAACAATGCAAAATTAATCATTCCTATCTTGAATGTGTGTCTAAGACCAAACAAGATAAGGAACACGTGAAAGTACGAACTTTATAGCATCTTCAACAAGCATTTCTGCTATTACTTTAGAAGAATCTGCATTTAGGAGAAAGATCCATGAGAAGCAATTGTTGTTTCTTAAACACAAAAGAACTGGAAAATGATTTTTTTTGTGAGATCAAGGTGTAAAATCTGATTTGGGAGAATGCGAGTCTAGTGCATTTTTGAAAGAAAGATGTAGCTTGCAAGAGTTTAACCTTTAGAAATGCAAATATCTACTGACATTCAATAACCATTTGTTTTCTTGTAAAAAACCATTAAGAAAATAAGGATTGCTCTAGTATAGATGAAGATGTAAAAAAGGGAATGAATTACGATGTGTACATACATAATTACAACTAGCTCAAGAAATATTAGACTTCATAGAAGACTCTTAAGGTGCGTTTGGTTACCAGGTTACCCCCTGCATTCCTGGGTTGGAATTCCATCACAAATCAATGTGACATCACATCACATTCCTTATTCCAATCCTCTCCCAACCCTCACAACCATCCAAACAGATACTATTCACAGGAGATTACCCCAACCCACCCCTTCCAAGTAACCAAACAGACCCTTAGGAAGAGAATATCATCATACAACCAATGAAAGGTCGTCAAAGAAACAAGTTACAATTCCTTTGCTTGAGAAAACGTTCCAAAAGGTGCACCATAATGATGAGTTTTTTGCATTTAAGAAATGCAAAATATGTTGAAAGGAATCAGCTAAAGACAATATAAGGGACACATAAAGCAATGCTCAGGACGGTTCCTTTCGACCCGAGGATGCTAACTGCAGGAGATTTTGGAGTTGGAAGATCCCTCGAAGGGTCATGGTTTTTCTCTAATTGCTGAGACGTGGGATGATAAGGACTGGATCTAGACGGGCTCATTTCTTTCAGGGGGCAAGCGCTGTGTGCCTACATTTCTCTGGATCAAAAGAAGATATTTATCACCTTTGCTTGGCACGATGTCGCTACGGACTATAAAGATAGCTTTTGGAACTCCATTGGCTCAGATGCCGTGGCACAAAGACAGCTAGAACCTGGATTGTTGTTGTAATGCGGGCCCTCTGGTTGTCCAGAATGGGTTAGTGTTTTCCAAGATAGATTTTATAGTATGTGACTGAACATGCTCGTGTACTGGTCGAGTCCTGGTTCATGTAATTTATTATGCTTGCAGGTATTTGTAACTTTGTGAATAAATGATGAAGTTTTTGGAGCACCTTAGAGCTCAATTCCCTTCTCCTTTCAAAAACAAAGACAATATTAGGGGAAGTTGTAGGTATTAACCAAAATACATCGACATGGTTCTGAATTATCCATATAGTCTACTTAGAAAATTTAATCTACTTAGAAAATTTAATAGCTTTGTTTTGTCCAGTAACAAGGCCTCACAAATCATATTAACTTGGTTTGGTTTAGTAACAAGTAACAACACCTCACTAATCACATTACATTGTTCTTTTTCTTAACTTTTTCAGCTTTTCACTTTTTTGTGCGTTATGCATGACTCAAGTCAATACAAATTGGTTAAAATATGTGTTCCATGCAAAGCAAACCCAGGTTAAAAGGGGGTCAACAGATACCAGGATCTCAATTACTGGTTGTGCAAGATTAATACGCAAGATCAGGAAAAGCATTAGATGCAATGTAAAGATCATTTTTTTTTAAATCTTAAATATTGATATGCATACAAACCTGGACAAATATTTTAATTAGCCTTCTTAAGGATTTCGAGAACCAACATGGAAGCATCTGTATCAATGACGTGTCTCCTCCAACAGAAGAAAATATTGTATCACGCCAAACCAAATAATCAGATGAAGCAGAACGGACGAATGCTGCATAAACTTAACAACGTATAAGGTGGCTAACGAGATAAACGTCATATATATAAAATTAAAAAAAATCAAAAGAGTAAACAAACCATTATGTGATCCAAGATTTGAGAGATAGCTGTATGTATCTTGACCAAAGGAGGAAGCAACAAGGGTGTTCCACATGGTAGGAAATCGTTGAAGACCATGCTTCAGATTTTCCAATGTGCACTGAAAGGAAGCATCGGCATGTCTGCTCACACTTCCCTTGCACAAACATTTCTGAATAGGAATAGGAGCATACATTAAGGTAGCTAAGGCAGCAAGTTCACCTCCACCTTCAGCCATGTCATCAACACTTAGCAGTATCTCATCGGTTTCTACAACACTGAGATTGCCACCACGAATCATGTTTTTAGAAAAAATGCAACGAGCATTAGAAAAAGATGCATCATATTCGCACCCCTTTACCCTTGTTAGAAGGAGCCAATTTGCCCATTGACAATCTCCCTGGAAACCAAAAAAGTACTCTTAGATAAGGAATTCCTTGAGCTACATTTCATTAATGAGAGAAACAAGAATACCTATAAGCATATTTCTTCAGCAATTAATTCACTAATATCTAGAAGCTGTTCATTTGATGGTGACATCAAAAATCCATTCATTGGTATTAAGTAAAAAGACTCTAGCAGTATAATAAGGCAACCAACAAAATTTTACATTTTATAGAACCATCAGAACCATATTTTGACTACATCCAAGGCATTTTCTAGTCATGATGTTCCTGAAGATCAAATGATACCATAGGACCGTGGATAGCATTTGACACTGCAAGTAGACAGATTCTTCCGTGGAGGCACACGATAAAGGGCAGGTTGAGAAACCCATAAAGAGGGGAAGGGAAAAGACAGAACAGAAAAAAGAAAGACTTCATATAATCATAAAAAAAATCCCAGCATTAGACATCACTATGCAAAAGGCAATCATCCTAAAACAGTCCTCAAGGTTGGTACTTCAATGCTAGTGTGAAAAAGTATGTGTGCCTATAAATGAAACGAATGTTTTTAGCATACCCATAAGCAAATTGCTTCAACAAATAAAACAAGTTGTTCATCCAATGAAGACATCTAAAAAATTAGTTCATGTTACATGTTGAGACTTTTTTTTCGAAAAAGATCTAAATTCATTCAGCTAAAATAGCAGAGCACCCAAAAGCGCACCGCCACAGTTAACCCCAATGAGCAGATGCAACCAAGCAGGAAGTAGTGATGTACTTGAAGATTAAAAGATAGCACAAAAATGTGATTTAAAAATTAAACCCTACACAAACAATAAACATAAACAACATAATAACAAATAGGCAACTTACTGCAACTTCCTGCAGCGAAGAAAGAGAATTCAAGTCTAGTGCTACTTTATGATGGTCTAAGTAAAGCTCCATTAATATTGGTAATTGATATTGTACGCAGTAACAAATAGCTAGCTTGTGAAAAGCAGCTAAAATATCTTGCTGAGAGTCAATAAGTGCTCGAGATAAGTGCATATCCATGGAGTGACTGGGTGTCTCTAAGAGTTCAGTGTGGCTGTTGAAGAAGAAGCCTGAACGAGCAAGAATTGGAACAATCTCTGATGTACTACTCCAATAATGCTTCAAGAAAATAAATTCGCGTGCCAATTTCTGCTCAATGAGCATTTTCAACCATGAGGAACAATTGGCAAAATCTGAAAGCTCAAGAATCCGGATATTCGTTATCTCCAAAAATATAGGATCCAATTCTTCAGATAAGCATATAAGATTCGTATTGACAAGAACATTATCATTGTAAATAGCATCGCCATTCATGTGCAGTTGTTCTATGTTAATCTTGAGAAATCCCTGAGCCAATGACGTCATCTGGATATCATCCAAAAGCCTATCAACTTCTCTCCAATCATTGTGCAAGATGTAGTACTTTAGTTGAGATTCCCACGGTAAACTAACTTCTGAAAAACTGTGTTGATCAAGAACCATCTGCAAGGACCAAAAATACTTATCAGAATAGAACTAAGGACCAAAAATACTTATCAAAATAGAATTGTTTGATACACTTGAGTTATTTCTGAAGGTAATCATTGCCAGGTTCCATGTCAGAAATCGCAGCTTAAAAGAAACTACACAAGTTAAGGGTAAGTATCACAATGTAACACAATCATCACCTTGTTCATTTTTCTAGGCAACCTATTCCTGCATTAATGCTACTTTTCAAAAGTAGATTAAACAAAATTTAAAGGTAAATAAGATTTAACATTGGAAAACCATGCCAAATCCCAATTATGAGTCCCAGGCACATAGGTATCAAAAGAAACCAGACTGTTGGGAAAAATAAAAGACTTGTTTATTCCATAGAACCCTAGGCTCTCTTATATAGAGGAGAGACATATGGGTAAATTACATAAGATAGACAGAATGAAAATAAAATAAGCAACTACCACTCAGAGTACATAGAATTATCTCTACACTCCCTCACAAGATGGAGCATAGATGTCAATCATGCTCAGCTTGGAAGAACACCTCTGAACTGATCCTCTGAGTAGTGCCTTGGTGAAAATATCCGTCGTTTGTTCTCTCGTACTGACATGTGAGGTAGAAATTAGGCCCTTCTGAATCATGTCTCTAGTATAGTGTCAATCTACCTCAATGTGCTTCGTTCTTTCATGGAATGTAGGATTATTTGCAATGAATAAGGCAACCTGATTATCACATTGTAACTGCATGGGCAGAGGTGTATTTATATACAAATCTGTCAGCACTGCTCGAACCCACATCATCTCTGTGCTTGCTTGTGTAATAGCCATATACTCAAATTCGGCACTCGATCTATCTACCACTGTTTGTTTCTTACTTTTCCAAGAAACGAGATAACTGTTAATGAATATAGCAAAGCCAGACGTAGACTTCCTATCTTTAGGGCACCCTACATAGTCTGCATCAGCACATGCAAATATAGAAAGGTCCATTCCTTTCTTGAATAACAGTCCTGCACCTGGAGAAGATTTCAGATATCGCAACATCATATATATAGCATCCATATGAACCTGTCGGGGCTGCTCCATGAACTGACTCACCCGATTCACAGCAAACGAGATGTCAGGTCTAGTAATAGTAGCATATAGGAGCTTCCCACCATCTCTCTGTATCTTCTTTTGTCAACCTCTTCTGTATCATTCATATAGTTTCATGCTAGGATCCATAGGAGTAGTAGATGGTCGAGAACCAATCATGTTTGTCTCAACAAGCATATCTGTAACATACTTCCTTTGGATCATCACAAGATCCTGCGCATTCCTAGCAAATTCTAACCTTAGAAGTATCTTAGGGTTCCCAGATCCTTTATAACGAACTGACGACCTAGAAAATCTTTTGCCATTTTTATTCCATGCTCAACATCACCTATAACAATTATATCATCAACATAAACCATGATCACAGCAGTGCCTCTAGGCATCCTCTACACAAACAATGAGTGATCTGCATTTGATCTCTTGAACCTCTGTCTTCCCACCAACTCAGATAGCTTTTGAAACCAAGCCCTTGTACTTTTCTTAAGGCCATATATTGCCTTATGGAGTCTACACACCTGCTGACACTCCCCCTCAGCAGCAAACTCCGGAGGCTTCTGCATATAAACTTCCTCCCGTAGATCGCCAACAAAAAGGTATTTTTAACATCAAGTTGAAACAAAGGCCAATCATGTACCACTGCAACAGAAAAAAGGATCCGGAGAGTGGAGTGGTGTGCAACGGGAGAGAAGGTGTCCATATAATCCACGCCATAGGTATGAGTGAATACACAAGCTACGAGTCTGACCTTGTAACGATCAAGTCTCCCGTCCACAAGATGTTTAACAGTAAACACCCATTTGCAATTGACAACTGAAGCTCGAGGAGGAGCAGATACCAAACTCCAGGTACCACGTGATTGTAATGCAACCATCTCTTCTTCCATAGCCAGGCGCCAATGACTATCCTTCAGAGCCTCATGGTAGCTCCATGGAATATCCACGGTAGAAAGAACAACTGCAAATCGCTGAAAATCCCATGTTAGACGATGGAAGGACACCTGAGACGTTAGGGTAAGATGCACAAGTACGCTTTTGCTTCCGTAATGCAATAGGTAAATTCAGGTCATGGGTAGCATCACTCACTTCTGAGCTCGTTTCCTGTAAAGATTCCTGCACAGATACATCTCCAAACCCATCATTAGACATCATATTATCAGAACAAACCTGAGGCGTGCTGGATGACAAGCGATGTCCATGAGCAGATATAGATCGACGGGAATAGAATTTTGGTAATGGAGGAACAATATGAGACTGGGTAGAAGATGGTAATGGTGGAGGAGGAGGCGGCGGTGGTGGTGGTTGAGGCATAACAACAGGTACAGGTAGCGGAGAAGACGGAGATGTAGGAGGAGGTGGTATGTAAACCTCATCATACAACTCTGACGAAGCCAGTCTATCTCCTGTAGGAGAGAACATCACCGACTCAAAAAATGTGGCATCAGCACACTGTGCGAAGGGTCATAACATCGATATCCCTTCTGGGTCCTGGAGTACCCAACAAACACACATTTGACAGCCCTAGGAGAGAGCTTGTCAAGACCGGGAGCCAACTGGTGAACGAACGCAACTGAACCAAAGACATGAGGGGTAAGTAAGAACAACTCCTTCTCATGAAAGACAATGGATAAAGGAGATTTGTCACCCAAGACAGTAGAGGGCATGCGATTCACTAGATAACATGTAAAAACAGCATCCCCCCGAAACGACGGTGGGCATTACTCTGAATAAGAAGTGTACGAGTGATGTCAAGTAAGTGGCGATGTTTTCATTCCGCAACGTCATTTTGCTGAGAAGAGTAAGGACATGTTGTTTGATGAATAATACCATGTGATGAAAAGAACTGGAAGAGAGAACGTCTACAAAATTCCAAAGTGTTATCTGTTCTCACAAATTTTACAGAGAGAGAAAACATTCTGAACTTCAATGATAAAAATTATGGTCGCTTTTCTTTTAAGTTGCATGTCCGGCTCCTCGACCTGCCAACGCCGCCGGTCGGGGCGGTTGCGGGTGACGTCGTTTGGCCTTCGTTGGCGGATGTAGGTGCCGACGTTTGGCCTTCTCAGGCGACGCCGCTTGGACATTTGGGAGACGTCGCTTGGCCTTCCTCGGTGGAAGGGGAACAGTCTCCTCGTAGGGAGGTGTCGCCTAGCTCTTCGTGGGACTCCGTTATGTCGTTTCGGAAGACATTCCACTTTCGCGGTTCCCATGCATCAGTTGCTTAACTGTTGGAGGCGAGAGTTTCTCTGTCGATTTGGTTTCCTCCGCGGGGCCCGATGGGGCTACAGTTGGATCAGCGATTTCAGATCCTGCAGGTGGACCTTCTGGTTGCTGCATGCACTCGAGCTTCGGACCTGATTCTCTCTCGAGTCGCGTTTTTGGATGCACCGCACTCGGGTGCGGTTTGCTTGGAGGCAGACTTCTTCGGATCCGTGGGCCCGGCCCTCTCTGGGCAGGGCTTCGCGGGTGCTTTGCACGATGCCTTCCCCGAATCCCCTGGCGTGGGGGCTCCGGGCTTCCTGCCCCGGTGCCGGGCCCTGGTGAGCTTCGTGGACGCTACCGGTGGGGCTAAGACGAGGGGCTTCCGCAGTTGCCGGGGGTGGCCCGCTCTATCCTCGACGCAGAGGATGATTGCTTGTCGGCTGGCATGGTGGCGGTCTGCCAGGTCGATGAGCCCGCTCTGGTCGTTGGGGCCTTGGCAGCTTCCCCTGACGGTTAGGGAGGGGATGATCGGAGGTCTGGGAAGAGGTATCGGAGGAGATCTCGTTCCAGGGCCGCAGCGGCGAGGCCTACTCCTGTCTCAGAGCTTAAACTCATGGTTGCAAAGGCCGCAGGGGTGGTGAGCTTGGGGGGAGGGGTCAAAGCTAGTTCCAAATGAAGATTCTCTCGTGGAACGTAAGGGGTCTAGGCAACCCGGAGGAGAGGAGAGTCTTGGGTTCGAGGTTTGCGGAGTGGGGTTACGATGTGGTCTTCCAGTAAGAAACTAAGCTGGGCTCGCTCTCAAGCATGGTTTGGCAATCTTTCGGTGTGGGCTCGATCACTGATTTCGACTCGATTGAGGCAGTTGGCTCTGCGGGCGGGCTTCTTATTGCTTGAGAGGGCTCGGCTCTCGCCCGACGTGCAGAGCTGAGGGGGGCGCATATTCTGATGGTTCTGTTGGAGTACCTTCCCTCGGGGGTGATGTTAGCGCTTTCCTGCGTGTATGGTCCGTGTCAGGTGTCGACGCGGCAGCAGCTTTGGGCGGGACCTGAGGGCCGTTAGGGAGGCCTTCCCGGGCATCCCCTAGCTGGTTGGGGTGGGGGGGGGATTTCAATGTCACCTTGCTTTCTTCGGACAGGCCGAGACTACGGAGCATTCAGGACCCGGGCTCTGAGGCCTTCGTGGAAGTGGTGGGCTCGTTGCAGCTGGAGGTTCTGGATGCGGTAGGCACTAGATACACTTGGCGTAACGCCAGCTCCAGGTCGTACCTCGATCGGTTTTTGGCGTCGGCGGAACTTTTGGAGTTGTTCCCTCTCTCATTCGTTGCTGCCAAGCCGCGCACTAGGTCTGATCACACTCCCATCTTGTGGGAATCCGGTGATCCTCCTCCCACACGTGATTTCTTCTGCTACGAGAGGGATTGGATGCTCGAAGATTCATTCAGGGGCTTGGTGGTTTCGCACTGGAATACGGTCGTTGTGGCGGGTCTGCTATGACGAAGTCCTTCTAGAAGCTAGACTCTTTGTGGGCGCGGTTGTGCGCTTTCAAGCGGGAATCGAGGGAGGACCTCTGTGCGGCCAGAACCGCGATGGAGGGTGTGGTCAGCATGCTCGACGCTTTGGAGGACGAACGTCCCTTATTGGGGGACGAGCTGAGGCAGCAGACGGAGGCACAGAAGAAGATTTTTGATGAGGACAGGAAGAGGGTCACCGAGTGGAGGCAAAGATCCAGGCACAGATGGCTCAGAGAGGGGGATGCGAACACGGCTTTCTTCCACAAGGTTGCCAGTGGGAGGCGAAGGGAGAACGTCATTAGATCGATGTTCGTTGGCGGGGTAAGGGTAGAGGGGAACAGGGAGCTGGGAAGAGCGATTGCGGACCACTTTCACGAGTTCTCAGCGAGGGGGCTGGTAGGCATTGGAGGTGGTTTGGGCTGGGAGCGGTGCGCTTATCGGACGCTCATGCGTCTAGCCTGACTCAGTCAGTTACGTTAGAGGAGATGAAGATGGCGGTGTGGAATCTCAACGGCGATGGCCGTCGGGCCCGGATGGTTTCCCGGTTTCTTTTTACAGGGACTTTTGGGACTTGGTTAGCAGGGAGGTGCTTGATGTAGTGGTGGAGTGTTGTCACGGCAATGCAGGTTTCGAGCGGGCAAACAGGGCATTGGTAGTGCTCCTTTCGAAGAGGCACGGAGCGGAGAGGATCGAAGACTTTCGGCCTATTGCTATTTCCAATGCGTTGTATTTGATCGTTGCTAAAGTCTTCACGACCAAATTGAGTAGAGTCCTGGAGCACGTTATTTCCCCTTCACAGACGGCATTCGTGCCAGGAAGGCAAATTGCGGGCAGCTTGGTCGTGGCGTCTGAGATTGTTGTGGATTGGAAAAGGAGCAGCAGGCAAGCCCTGTTATGGAAGGTGGACTTCTCAAAGGCTTTTGACACCTTGGACTGGCACTTTCTCTGGACGGCATTACATAGAAGAGGTTTTCCTGAGGTCTGGATTTCTTGGATGAAGCAGTGCGTGACTACGGCTTCTATGACTGTCCTCGTGAACGGGCATCCGGAGGGGGGTTTTTTCAGCCGCAGAGGGGGGCGAGGAAGGGATGCCCTCTCGCTCCCTTGCTCTTTATCATTGCGGCGGGCGTTCTTGCTTGTATGATTGGCAGAGTGCAACAGGTTGGGCTCACGTGCACTTACTCAAGGGATGACCTAAGAATCCCGCTTCTTCAGTACGCTAACGATACCATATTCTTCATTGAAGGGGTCCTCGAGGAGGCTAAGGGCCTGTTTGGTTGCAGGGTTGGACTGGGTTGGGTTGGGGTACACCAGTGTACCCCTCCTTCCAACCCTCTCAATCCTCCTCACAGTTTACTATTCACAAGGGTACAGTTTACTATTCACAGGGGTACCCCAACCCAACCCAACCCAGTCCAACCCAGCAACCAAACAGGCCCTAAGGGCATGGTTGCGACGCTGGAGCTTTTCAGTGAGATATCCGGATTGATGCAGAATACCAACAAGTCCAAGGTGGTCCCATTTTCTATGAGTGAGGAGGTGGCGGGTCTTTGTGGTTCGGCATTGGCTACTGAGTGTGACGGGTTTCCCATTCACTACCTGGGCTTGCCGCTGAACACAGGGAGATCGAAGATGGCAAATTGGTTGTCGCTGGTCGAAAAGGTGGAAAAGCGGCTCGCGGGTTGGAAGGCGGCAGTCCTTTCTAAGGGGGCATCTGGTACTCTTAAGGGTGGTGCTCTATGCCATGCCGGTTTACTACTCTTCCACGAGGCTTATGCCGGCTGGCATTAGGAGGAGATTTGAAGGTTTGATGAGGCGATTTTTGCGGGGCAGGAATGGGTAGGGTCCTAGAATTCACCTAGTTAGCTGGGACGATATCACTCTCCGGAAGTGCGAGGGCGGGCTTGGGATCTGTCGGCTGGGCGAGTTGAATGAGGCCCTGTTGCTGAAGTGGGTGGCCAGGATCTGGGGAAGCGGGGAGGACCTCTGCTCCAGTCTTCTTCGGCGGATCTATGCGGTCATTGGGGTGGCGCCTGAGGGGGTTGCGGCGGCAGGCGCGCTTGGGCTGAAGCCCTCGCCTTTCTGGAGGGTTGTTCAGTCAGTCACTCCCAACTTTCAAACTTTGTTCAGACCAGTGCTGGGGAATGGGCTTAGCTTCGCCTTTGGGAAGGACGACTGGACGGACGGGGGGACGTTGTCTTTGCGCTTCCCTCGTCTATTTGCTTTGACAGCGGTTCAGGATGTTCGGGTTGCTTCTTGCTCGGTGGATGGGAACTGGATGCCGGCTTTCCGTTCGAATTTCTCTGATCAGCGCCTGGACGAGTTCTTGCGGCTGCTTGACGCTCTTAGGAAGGCGAAGGGGCCCTCCATGGAGCAGGACTACTGGGTTTGGCACAGGGGTTCTTTCTCCGTGAGGAGGGCTTATTCGACGATCTGCAGGCCCCCTCCTTCTCTTTCAGCAGAGCTGGTTAGAGACTGTGATTTCTTCTGGGGTCTGGGTCTTCCTGCGAGGGTTGCTTTCTTCTTTTGGTTATTCAGGAGGAAGAGACTGATGACGTGGGACCGTTGTGCTAGATTACTTGGCGTGATCTCTGACAGATGCTTGTTATGCAGTGGTGGGATCGAGACTCTGGAGCATTTCTTTTCTCTTGTCCGTCTGTGATGCCTGTTTGGGACGATCCGGACTCAGGTTAGGTGAGCAGGGCAAGCGTTGAGGCTTTCTGTGGTAGCTTGATTGTGGTCATGCATCGGCTGAGGAGGGAGCTGCTTCGGCCGCTCGCGCTGGTTTGGTCTATTTGGCTGGCTAGGAATGGGATGTTGTTCTCTAGTCATAGATTTTACAAGGAAAATGTCTATACCCATGTTTCCAGTCTGTTAAACTCGTGGCTCGCCTAGAGCAGCTATTTGTAACTGTTTTCTTTTCTCTCCTTTTTATTATATATCTGGGGTGAACACCTATGAGTATCTCCCCTTTTTTTGCTTCAAAAAAAATTAATCGTATCCCATGCTTTAGACTTATTTTTTAGTAAGAAAACCCATGACAACCGAGAGAAATCATCAACTGCAACAAGATAAAACATGTGCCCCTGATGATCAGGGACACGACTTGGACCCCAAATATCAACATGAAATAATTCAAATGGGGAGCTATTGCTCCGACTCTGACGACTAGGGAAAGACGATCGATGATGCTTTCCCAACTGGCAAGCCTCGCACTGGAAGGACGACCCGGGTGAGATCTGAGGAAAAATATGACGCATCTTCTGAAGAGGGAGATGACCGAAACATAGATGCCCGGTAAAAGGAGAGACTGGTCCTGCAGGATTGGAGGATGCGCCTGCATACGGAGTTTGGACCAGTCGATAGAGACCACCCTGCTCACAGCCACAGCCAATCACCCTGCCCGTGAGAATGTCCTGAAAAATAAGGGAAGATGGGTCAAATATAGCTCTACGGTGCAAGTCTTTTGTAATATGGCTAATGGATAACAGATTCGTAGAAAATCAGGAGCATGTAACACGTTCTGTAGACGCATTGAAGGCATCAATGTAACCTCCCCATGTCCTGTTATCGGGGAATGAGTCCCATCAGCTATCACCACAGTGCTTCCTGGGGGAACCTGTTTGTAGGCTGTAAGTTGGTCCTTGTCTCCACATAAATGGTGTGTTGCCCCAGAGTCCATAATCCACTCTGTAATCTCATATCCAAACGAGGATGTAAAGGCATAAATGCTACCTGAGGTGCTAGTTGTAGCAAAGATACTGGCGGAGGCTGAAGCTGCAACATCTGAATGGCCTCCAAGAGATGCTAAAGAAGGAGGCATAATATCTCGTAGTCTGGCCACGAGATAATCAAAACTCTGATCTGGAGTAGAAGTAGCGGGAGAGTCAACCTGCTCCGCTACACGGGTTGATGCGGGGAAACCATGCTTGGAGTAGCATGTCTCCTCTGTATGACCTGGGCGATGGCAAAACGTGCAGGGCTGACGGATGCAGTCTCCTCTACTGCGAGTACCACGATCACGAGAGAAAGGAGCACCTCCTCTGCCACGGGAGACCGCCATCGCTCAAGAGTTCTTTGTAGGGGCAGAGGACGGAACAGTGATCCTGTTGAGCCTGCGGAAAGCTTCTTCCATAAGACGAATGGTAGCGTCTGCGAGAATCTGGGAGTGAGCAGCATCATATTCAAGATCCAGAGCTGCCAGAAAGAAGCCAACCATGGTAGCATTCCTGTATGTTTTTTGTTGCTCCGGGATAGCCGTAAGAGGCATGAAGCTGTGAAGCTTCTCAAACATCCCACGTAAGGATGTATACAGCGAATGGAGAGGCGACGGTTCTGCTTGATTGTGAATATATCGTGCTGAAGCTGAAGTATCTTGGTTTCGTTCCTCGCCTGAGAGTAAGTAGCTACGAGGATATCCACATAGCCTTAATAGTAGGGTGGTGTAAGACATCATTGGCGATCTCTATCGTCAATATCCTTGAAAGCTAGACTTTGGCATATGCATCATCAGCCTCCCAAGAGGCGTTCGAGCATGTCTTCTCCACCGGTTCCTTCTCAGTAAGAATATGCTTCTTACCATTCGACTTCATGAGACTCATGAACTGCATAGCCCAGAGCTCATAGTTCATCCCATCCATCTTGACTATAGGCGTTGGACCTCGAAAGGCGTCTGTGGTGGGCACATCAACTTTGGTTTTAGACATTTTCCCGGTGGAAGAATAATAGGATTACGTAGACCAAAGAATAGATGTCTACACAGACATGTATGGATTTGAATGCATATATAGACTTATGCACCCAAATCCATTATCCCTAGCCGAACCCCTGCGATGCGGCAAAGGAGTAGCCGGCGGCTACAAAGGGCCGATGGCCGAGGACGGGCTTCTACGACAGAAGCGGCAGCGCCGCTTGGCCGAACACGGTAGCGGCGAAGTCGCTAGGCTCCCGCAACGGTAGCGGCGGAGCCGCTGGGCTGAACCGCAACGGAGGGCGGGGCAGTTGGGCCGAGCTACAACAGAGGGCGAGGCGAGGAGAAGGAGCCGCTGGCGACGGCGGCGGAAGGAGAGAGAGTGAGAGAGAGAGAGAGGCCGACGGGTGGGGTAAGGGTTAGGGTTAGGGTACAAAGCATCGGTCTAGGACCGTGGCTCTGATACAATGTTGGGAAAAATAGAAGACTTGTTTATTCCATAGAACCCTAGGCTCTCTTATATAGAGGAGAGGCTTATGGGTAAATTACATAACATAGACAGAATGAAAATAAAATAAGCAACTACTACTCAGAGTACATAGAATTATCTCTACACAGACAAAATGCAAAAATCAAATCCTTAAAAGTGGCCAATGGCAATTGCATGATTTACCATTTCAGTTGGTAGAATGAATAAGAAAATAGTACCCACTTAAATGGTCTGGTGGTAGTGCAGTGTGCTTACCACCCAAAAGACCAGGGTTCAAATCCCCCCTGTGGGGGTTGCGTTAGGTAGTCGACAACCAGCGTAAAAAATAGTCGTATCTTTCAACATGGAATTGATCAAGAATCCATGTAGCCGACCCTGCTTATAGTAGGAGAAGGCTTCGCCATTTTAAACCCACTTAAATGGTCTGGTGAAGCAAATACGAAAATCGGCAACGGCGAAATAATTAAATATTTGATCGGTGGATTTTGGTAGAAGAAAATGGAGGGGTTGAGAAGAAGAATTCATCGGGAATACGAGGGTTTTGGAGAAGAAGAACACGTGTAGACCACGCGGGGGAGAAGGAGAGAGACGGAGATAGAGATAAAGATCTCAATTTTTCATATATCTCAACTGACTAAAACAATGGACCCTCATCCCTTTATTTAGGAGGGATGAGATTACAAAAATAGAAAACTAATTATCCTAAATAGACTCTATCTAATTAACCGACTAAATTTAGAATTCCAATCTCTAACCAACTAATTGAGATCACAGGCGATCTCGTTTATTCAATTAAAAATACGACGACGTAAATAAACGTAAATAAAATTAACATATAACATTAATTAAATATGCAGCCCTATATCCTTGTTCCACGCTGCATCAACTCTCCTCCGCTTTTTAAAAATTCGTCTCCCGACGAATTGTTGGATTTGCCGGCGTGGAGATTGATAATTCTGAATCCGCGTTCTCAGTCATTCCCTGGAAGTATTGATGTGGAGCGCATGGCGGAATCCACACGTGTGCAACGCGGGCGTTGGTGACACGGCCTTCGTGTTGGAAGAACATGTGTGGCGCAAACGGCGGCTTCTCCCTGAGCTTTGTCTCCTTATTGCGGTGCTCGTAAAACTGATGAGGCATGAACATCATAACCTTAGGAGAACCCATAACAAATGTGTGGCACAAACCTAGGATGAGAGGAGATGTGGGTAATGCATTTACCCATAGGGCCCCTTTATAGGCACATCCCACATTCATAATCCTAATTGTAGAAGGCGACAGCCTCATTCCCTTTTTCTCATTCCCTTTTTCTCAGCTCCTTTCTTTAAATAATCTCGTACCCAGGGGTTGTAATGCAATTTTTTTACCCCTGCAACAATGCATATCCAAATCCCACCAACTACAACCTTCATATAAAACTTTTTATGGGGGAGAGTACCTATGCAATTTTCTCAAATCATATCCCATTTACTATTTTTACGGGATCCGATTTCCCTAGGAAGGAAATCACATGTTAAGGCTTCTTGCTCCCAAAGCAAGAGGCGGCGGATACTTGCTATGTATGGCCACGGGCGGCAGCGAGTTCCTGGGGTGGACAGCCACGCGTAGTGGCGCCGCCGAGGAGATTGCGCGAGTTGTACATGAGGCGGCGTGCACGGGCTTGGGAGGCGATGGGGCTTGTAGCGTGTGTGGAGATGATTGCACCTGACGCGTGCGTGACGGCATCTGGAGCTCGAAATCGAGCGCCGGTGGGTTGGGTTGGGTGATCGTAAGCAGCGGCGGCGTCCTCTTGGAAGGGGAATGTCTGGCGGCGCAAGGCAACAAATA
The DNA here is from genome assembly GCA_037367405.1 of Ottelia alismoides. Lineage (NCBI taxonomy): Eukaryota > Viridiplantae > Streptophyta > Magnoliopsida > Alismatales > Hydrocharitaceae > Ottelia > Ottelia alismoides. Next base: position 210,197 of record JAZKJV010004713.1, read on the forward strand.
CGGTGGGGTGGCGATAGTTGGGGTCGGCAGCAATACATGCGGCAATGACGGCGACTGCGACATTCACACGAGAAGCATTGACGGCACTGGATGGTGGCGTGGTACGAAGGTAGCGGCGGTGCAGGTCGTGGAGTCTGAGGGTCCCGAGGGGTCTTTATAGTGACGACTTCGACCCTGGACAGATTTTGGACTTCTTGGACAGAAACTCCTGCCGTGAACAACTCAAGGGCTTCCACTTCCTCCTCTGTGGAATACTCATCGAATGTTGGCCCTGAATCTTCCCCCTTTTTGTTTTTTAATTCCTGGACAGCAACGTCGATTGCTAAAAATCCGAGGCTTGCGCATTCCTCATCCGTCGGATCTTCATCGAACATTGACCCTGTAGCTTCATGGCTTTGTTGTACAATAGTTGTGGGTATAAAATCCTCTTCCAAACAAAAATTACCTTCATTTTCTGGGCTGAAATCAGATTGAACAGCAAGTGCTTCGTTCGGATTGTTGTCGTTGACGACGAGATTTTCATCTTCAAATTCGGTTTCGGTGATTGGTGTCGCTGAAGCCTTCGATTTGGCGGCGCGTAGGGCCTCGAAGTTAGCCATAAGAGCTCGAAACTCGGAGTGGAATGTGGTTTGCAAATCACGTAACATGTGCTCTGTCTCCTTGTTGTAGGCGTCGATGGCAGAGATGGCTCGTCGTTTTTGTTCGGATGAACGATGGTCCCTTGATGCATGTCGGTGCGAGCGCCTGGACGGATCGTCAGATCGTGAGGACGATCTGTAGGCCATGCTCTGATACCAAATGATGCAAATACGAAAATCGGCAACGGCGAAATAATTAAATATTTGATCGGTGGATTTTGGTAGAAGAAAATGAAGGGGTTGAGAAGAAGAAACTCGTCGGGAATACGAGGGTTTTGGAGAAGAAGAACACGTGTAGACCACACGGGGGAGAAGGAGAGAGACGGAGATAGAGATAAAGATCTCAATTTTTCATATATCTCAACTGACTAAAACAATGGACCATCATCCCTTTATTTAGGAGGGATGAGATTACAAAAATAGAAAACTAATTATCCTAAATAAACTCTAACTAATTAACCGACTAAATTTAGAATTCAAATCTCTAACCAACTAATTGAGATCACAGGCGATCTCATTTATTCAATTAAAAATACGACGACGTAAATAAACGTAAATAAAATTAACATATAACATTAATTAAATATGCAGCCCTATATCCTTGTTCCATGCTGCATCATCTGGTGGCAGTGCATTTGCCTATCACCCAAAAGACCAGGGTTCAAATCCCACCATTGCGGGGGTTGCATTACGTAGTCGACAGCCAGCGTAAAAAATAGTCGAATCTCTCAATGTGGATGAGTAAGAATCCATGTAGCCGGCCCTACTTATAGTAAGAAGGCTTCGACATTTTTTTTAGAAATCGGCAGAAATGAGAAAAAATAAAGAAAATGAAATGACATCACATGGCAGTAAATAAGATCCTGAAAATAAACCTTACAAGCTGGAAAAATAAGTGAAAACAATCACATCAGTTGGACATTATTAAGATCCTTAAAAACAGCCATGTAAGCTCCATAGATGCTTCTAACGTTTGTAGTGTAAACTAAGAATCACTATAGCACATCCAATGCTAAAAGGTGAGGAGCAAGACTTTTACAAACTATAATATGCAGGGTGACATATGGGAGATCTTTCGAGAAGCTCCAGTTGTGTTAAACATTAAGCCAAAAGGGTAACTAAATCGATATTGACCACAAAGGTATTCTTATATTCAGAACTCAAAGTGGAAAGTAGATCCACCTAGATTATCAGAAACTAGAATAGACGAGACCGATGGACCTTATATGAACCATTCGATTAGAAACGAATCGTATTTTACTATTTTATAAAGGGTGAGGGGATGACAGAGGGAGATATCCAATGTTCTGTTGCAGTTTCTCAGGCACCAAAAGTCAGTTAAAGTGAGGATCTAAATTACTCTAAAGGAACTTTTTGTTCATGGATTGAGAAACGATTTATTCTCCTCTCAGAAAAACCCATATGCTAAGTGAAAACAAAAAATCAGAACAACAGAAATATTGCACCATAAGAATTTTAACATAGAGTTAAACATAGAAGAAAACTACCAATAGATACAATCATTAGAGAGGATTATTTTGTTTCACTTTTTGCTTTAACAAAAAACTTTTCAAAAAATAATAGATATTACTAAAGATAGAACAGAACTGATCTACAAACAGATAGATTACATTAATGGAAGGCAAGAAGAAATTGTAACTTCCGTATCAAGTAAATCAAAAAATACTGAAGGAAAAAAAGCAATGCTTCCTGGTTCCAAAAGGCTTTCATAGAAGAATTACAGGATGTTAAAATCCAGGCTACATTGACCGAAAATAATCGATGTCAACAATGAAACATAGGTACAAAAAGGTAAAACAGTTATGTTGTTTTTTGGTCGGTAAAGAGGATGTTTTGTTATGTAAGCAAACGAAGTTTTTGTTGCCGAATGGCGGTATAACTTGCATAAAAAATAGAGTCAAATACAAAAAAGTCATGGAACTATACACCCGATTTCGATGTCATATCCGAACCTTAAAAGGTAACAATCAAGGAAGGCCGTATCGATATCTATATCATTTCGGTCCGCACGGAAATAGATATATCGGGATATATCATCAATATATCGATGATATCGGTGGAAATGTCGGAAATAGCTCAAAAAAGCCATTTTTGTCATTTTTCAGAAATTAAGATCATCCAAGATATTAATACAACAAATAACTTACAAATACATACTTAAGTCACATATCGGTAATTTATAGCCCATATATCGCACATATCGGTCATATCGAACATAGCGTTGTTAATGTTTATTCTTGACCTATAGATATTGGAAATGGATTAAATTCAAGTTCTTATAACATTAAATAACTTACAAATATACACTTAAATGACACATATAGATCATTTATGAAGACTATGATCCTTATATTGCACATATCGGTCATATCGAACATATCGCCGTTACTGTTGGTTGTCGTTGTCCTATATATATTGAAAATGAAGTTCATCTAAGTTCTTAGATCACTAAATAACTTACAAATATGCTCTTAGATCACACACATCGGTCATTTTATGAAGCTTATATCGCAGATATCGATCATTTCAAACATATCGATATTAATGTTGATTCTTGACTTATAGATATTTTTTTGAATAATTGACTTATAGAGATAGGGAATGAATTTTCATTCAAGTCTTACAACATGAAATAACCTGCAAATATACTCCAAGTTGAAGAACCATTGTATGCACCCTCCTGTCGCATCATACCTTGTAGCTAGATATGTGTTTTAATACTGGGTGTAGCTAGATAAGTAGTTGGATCAATCTTGCATGAATAATAGCATTGATATATAGAGATATCGGCGAAATATTGGCGATATCGATCGATATCCAGGATTTTTTTTACTAAATCTAGTCATTTTTTATCGATATGAGCCGATATGGCGATATATCGCCGATATAACGCCGATATCTCTATAAAAGGATATACTGGGTGATTTTGATACCCTTCCCTGTCGAAACCGAAATATCGGCGATATATCGTCGATACATCCTTCTATGGTAACAATGTGGTACATGTACTTTAAGATTTGTCTCAACATGGTCCTTTACTATTGATATTTAAGATTAGAAAGATGAAATGATGAGCTAAATAAGGTGTATAGTTCAAGGACTATTTGTAATTTACTCTAAAAATTTAAGGGCAAATTACAAAATGATTCTCATAGCCATGCCCTCCCCATACAAAAGGCTTGCTCTTCTCCGTCCATGATAGATATGGTGAGTTTCAGTTTGCATTACATTTTAACTTTTCAAATATATGGACATCCTTCAGTAAAAGCGTAAGTAAATCGTTATTGACCGCAAGGGCATTCTCATATTCAGCACTCAAAGTGGAAAGTAGATCCACCTAAGTTTAATAGAAACTAGAATGGACGAGACCCATGGGCCTTGTATGAATCACTGGAAAAGAAAGGAATCAGTATTTTACTATTTTATATAAAGGGTGAGGGGAAGTAAGTAAATCGTTATTGACCGCAAGGGCATTCTCATATTCAGCACTCAAAGTGGAAAGTAGATCCACCTAAGTTTAATAGAAACTAGAATGGACGAGACCCATGGGCCTTGTATGAATCACTGGAAAAGAAAGGAATCAGTATTTTACTATTTTATATAAAGGGTGAGGGGAAGACAGAGGGAGATATACAATATTCTGTTGCAGTTTCTCAGGCACAAAAAATCAGTTATACTGAGGAATTAAGTTGCTCTAAAGAACATTTTGTCTACGAACAACTTTCGCTCAAGTAGCAATTCATTCTTCTCTCAGAGAAAACTGAACACTAACTGAAATTTGAAAACCAAAACAACAGAGACATTGCACCATTAGAGTTTTAACATAGAGTTGAAACAGAAAGAAAACGACCAATAGATACAATCATTGGAAAGGATTAATTTATTCCACATTTTGCATTAACGGAAAACATCTTCAAAAATAGTGTTCTTAAATGAGGAGGGTAGCGCGTTAGGTAGCCGACAACCAGCCCAGGAGAGATAAATTCTTAAATAGTGTTCTTAAAGTTCTTCTAAGAACACTATTTATGAATTTGTCTCGAAACCGTTTGGATAAATTCCTAAATAGTGTTCTTTTAGGAACACTTTTTAGGAATTTATCTCGAATTCGTTCGGATCTTTTAAACATGGATTTAAGCAAACGTACACATTTCGTTGGGGCGTTCCCTACTTGCGACGCGTTGCATCGCCCGAATGCAATGAAAAATTGGCAAAGGCCGCTACATCGCAGCCTGGATGTAGTTCAAAATTTGCAAGGGTTCTCGCATGAGGTACGCATGCGGGTAAATAAGCTAGTTTCGCTGCATCACCGCCCGGATGCAGTCCAAAATTTACAAGGGTTCTCGCATAATGGACGCATGCGAGTAAAGAAGTTAGTCCAAAAGAGATTGCAAAGGAAGTTACGGTTTGGTAGTTGGAATATCGGTACTTTAACTGGAAAATTGATGGAGATAGTGGATACGACGGAAAGAAGGAAGATTCATATATTATGTCTTCAAGAGACTAAATAGGTTGGAGAGAAAGCAAGGGAGATGAGAAGACAAGCTTTAAACTTTGATATTCAGGTAAAGATAAGGGCAGAAACGGTGTTGGAGTGGTTGTTCATAAAGATTTGAAGGATTGTGTGGTTAGGTGCAAAGATTTGGGGATAGGATTATCTTGCTAAAGTTGGTGCTTGAAGAAGAAATTCTGAATATCATCTCAGTTTATGCACCGCAAATTGGTTTAGATGAAAGGACTAAACAAGCTTTTTGGGCGGATCTGGATAAGATTTGACAAGAAATCCCACAAAGAGAGATGGTTTGCATAGGTGGAGATCTTAATGGACATGTGGGAAAAGATGTTTCAGGGTATGCAAGTGTGCATGGAGGACATGGTTTTGGGGATAGAAACGAAGAGGGAAAAGTCATTCTGGATTTTGTAACTGCATATGACCTTTTCATAGCAAACACTCTTTTCAAGAAGAGGGAGGAGCATTTAGTTACTTACAAGAGTGGCTCAACTAGAACACAAATAGATTACTTTGCGTGGAGGAGAAGAGATCGGTTGTGTTGCAAAGATTGCAAGGTAATCCCTGGAGAGAGTTTGACAACCCAACATCGCTTGTTAGTCTTGGATTTGCAAAAAAAAGGGTTGGTAAAGAAAAGGAGGGTTCCTAAGATCACTAGAACTAGGTGGTGGAATCTTTCACTGAAGCAATCAAGCTTTAGGGAGAAGGTTTTAAAAGACTTATCTTGGGATTGTAGCGGTAGTGCAAACGAGATGTGGGAGGCAGTAGCATCTTGTATCCGAAAGGTAGCCAAAGAGATGCTAGGCGAGTCAAAAGGAGGAGCTCCGGGCCAAAAGGAGTCTTGGTGGTGGAGTGAAGGGGTGCAAGAGAAGCTAAAAATTAAAAGAGCTTGCTTTAAAGCTATGTCTAAGGATAGAACAGAGGAAACTGTCACAGACTATAAAATAGCGAAGAAGGAAGCAAAGAAGGTTGTAAGCGAAGCTAAGTCAAAAGCTTATGAAGTTTTGTATAAAAATCTCGACTCTAAGGAGGGTCAGAAGGATATATTCAGGTTGGCCAAAGCAAGAGAAAGAAAGACCAAAGACCTTTCTCAATTGACATGCATTAAGGACGAGGAAGGTCACGTGCTTGTTACTCAGAAGGATATAGAGACTAGATGGGAGCAGTACTTCCATAAACTTGTCATAAGGGAAGGAAATAGAGAGATCACTTTGGGTGATCTAACTAGTAGTGAAAGTTACTTGAATCGTGCATGCTATAGATGAATACAAAGAAAGGAAGTAGAGGAGGCTTTGAAGGTTATGAGACCTGGGAAAGGTGTAAGACCAGATGACATCCCTGTAGAAGTATGGAAAGTTTTATGTAAGCGTGGTTTGACTTGGCTTACGAATCTATTCAATGTTATTTGGCGAAGCAAGAAAATGCCTGAAGATTGGAGGAGTGTCGTGGTGCCTCTTTATAAGAACAAAGGAGACATTCAAAATTGTTCAAATTACAGAGGTATCAAGCTGATGAGTCACACTATGAAAATTTGGGAACGTGTGATCGAAAGAAGGTTGAGGCAAGTTTCCTAAGTAAAAGAAAACCAATATGGGTTTCATGCCAGGTCGCTCAACTATTGAAGCCATTCATTTGCTGAGGAGAACAATGGAGATTTATAGAGCTTAAAAGAAGAATCTCCATATGATATTTATTGATTTGGAGAAGGCTTATGATTCCGTCCCACGAGAGATACTGTGGAGAGTTTTGGAGAAGAGACAAGTACCCGTCCTATACATTAATCTCATAAAGGATATGTATGATATGGCTTTATCTTGTGTAAGGACCCCGACGGGGAAGACTGACTATTTTGATATCAACATTGGTTTACATCAAGGTTCAGCTTTGAGTCCATTTCTTTTTACTTTGATTATGATGAGTTACCTTGGTGTATGTTATTTACTGATGATATTGTGTTGATTGACGAGACTAGAGATGGAGTAAATGAGAAGCTTGAGGTTTGGAGACATGCATTGGAGACTAAAGGTTTTCGTATAAGTAGGGCTAAGACGGAATATATGGAATGCACCTTTGATGGAAGCAATGGTGAAGGAATCGAGGTGAAGATTGGTGACGATAACATTCAGAAGAGATATTCTTTTAGATATCTGGGATCTATTTTGCAACATGATGGGGAAATTGATGGAGATGTTACTAATAGAATAAATGCAAGCTGGCTAAAGTGGAGAGGAGTCTCCGATGTTCTCTGTGATAAGAAAAATCCTTTAAAAATTAAACGAAAGTTTTACAAAGCAACCGTGAGACCTGTTATGCTTTATGGATCTGAATGTTGGCCTGTGAACCATAGACATGTGCAGAGAATGGTTGTAGCAGAAATGAAAATGCTAAGATGGATGTGTGGACATACACGTAAAGATCAGATTCGAAATGATGCAATCAAAAAGAAAGTTGGTATAGCTCCGATCGAGGATAAGATACGAGAAAACCGCTTAAGATGGTTTGGCCATTTGCAAAGAAGGTCAGCTGATGCACCGGTTAGGAGATGCGAGTGTTGGGATGTTGAGCCGGCTAAGAGAGGGCGAGGACGGCCCAAGAAGTGTTGGAAAGAGACTATACGAAGGGATCTTAGTTTTTTGGATATAAGCCCGAGATTAAGCCAAGATAGATCTGAATGGAGGCGAAGAATCTATGTAGCTGACGCTACTTAATTGTGGGAAAAGGCTTTGTTGTTGTTGTTGTTGGAAAACATCTTCAAAAAATAAAATATAATATTAAAGCTAGAATAGAACTGATCTACAAACAGATAGATCACATTAATGGAAGGCAAGAAGAAATTGTAACAATAGTTTCAAGTAAATCAAAAAAATAAAGGGAAAATGGAAAAAAGCAATGCTTCCTGGTTCCAAAAGGCTTTCATAAAAGACATAGAGGATGTTAATATCTAAACTACCGTGATCAAAAAATAATCGACGTCAACAATGAAACTTAGGTACTAGAAGGTATAAAATAGCTATGCTGCTTTTTGGTTGGTAAAGAGGATATTTTGTTACGTAGGCAAATGAAGTTTTTGTTGCCAAATGGTCATATAGCTAGCATAAAAAAATATAGAGAAAAATTGCAAAATGATTCTCATAGCAATGCCCTCACCATACAAAAGGGGTCTTCTCCGTCAATAATAGATATGTAATGAATCCATGATTAAGCCACCTTATTACTCATTCTCAATTTAAATTTTAATCCCCTCAATAAATTACCAAATAAACCCCCTAATAAACCCAAATAAACAACGCACTCTTTGTACATAATTAGAGTTAATTATTATGTATTAGTTAATAAAATCATAATCCTTCTCTTATATATAGCGTATATATTGTACATATGTTCCCTTGTTTTTTCTTGTAAAAATCCATAAAAATTAGATTAATTTTGTATATATACATGTACATAAATGGTCAATATTAAAAATACAAAAAATATAAATATCATAAAAATAGGTATTCAATATATAATACATTAAATACCTTCCAAAAATATAAGTTTGTACAAAAGAGTATTTTGTGTTTTTGCCCTTCATGAAAGTTGTATATCTCCTTGAGATGAACAGCTTTCATGTTGAACTCTTTTTCATTTTAATTCATTTATTATTTCTTTTTATTTTTCTTTATTTTCTTATTTTTTCCATTGGGCCATGTGGCTACATCTAGGGAGGCCATGTAGGCGGCCCTTCTTTACACTCCATTGTAGCCCTCACTCGTTAGATACATCTGACCCAATGGCGCTCCTTCATTCCGATGCACCGCACTCCTCAACATTTGGCTCTCATCTAATCCAACGGCCTCCATTAACCCACCGCTTCTCTTACGTGGAGCGATCTCGGTCCTCCATTGCGTGCTCATCCAACAGATGTGCATCGTCGTCTTCCTCCAGCGCCTCCTCTCTCCTACGATCTCATGTCATCGGCTCCGCCTTTTCCCTTTTCCTCCCTCGCTTCCACGCATCCTCTCGATATCCAAAGATGACCAGCAGTTAGCCCTGACTTCCCTCTCATTCGCCAACTGCTCGGTCCACTCCCTGGGCCCACTATTCGTTCGCTCCACTCCCTCAAAACCACAACCTTACGTCACATGGAGCATACATAACCTTGTCGCCCCCTTCCATTCTGAGCTTGATCCACCTTCACGCGAGAGTCACCCGACCCCCTACTCTTCTCGAGGTGACAACGGAGGTGTTGTGGTCGAGCGATAACAGGTCAAACCACTAGTGAGATCCGGCGGAGTACCTATGCCACTGCAGCATCCCCATCCATGTGTTGCTCGAGCTCAGGCACAGTTGCGCCTTCGAGCGAAGATCGAGAGCTTTGCAGCTCCATCTCGAGCACTCTCTCTGCCTCGTTATGCATCTTCTTCCTCAGATAGTCCGGATCTCGTCGTCTTGTATGTTTTCTTCATTTGTATTCGCATCACACACATGCTCCGACCAACATGATCACCACTATACCTTTACCGCACCTCACTGGTCCTCGCCAGCCATTCAGGGCACCACCTCTCTGGCTCTCCTTCTCCAAACCTCCGACCACCTCGCTCCGTCTCCTCCTTGTGCAGGAGGACCCATAAGGTCCCCAATCTCTCCACCTCCCTCTCTTCCTCTTACCCCTCTATGTTTCGCTTACTCCAGTAGGTATCTGGAGCCTTCACTGATTGAAAGGAGTGACAGAGCTCCGATCTCCAACTTCACCTCCGACGAACTCGCTACCGACTCACCATTCCGATTATCGTAGACACTCCGCCTCGCCCCTATCACCTTCGCCAGCCTCCTCCGAAGCATGAGGGATATTGTAGTCGCCGAAGCTCGAGGGATATTGCAGTCGCCTCGCGCCCATCACCATAGTCCATGTCATGGCCTCAAATTTCAACGAAATTCCACTAAAATGCTCCGAAATTTCCATTTCTTTAGGTCATCAGCGAAGTGTCATCGAAATTACAGGTCGTTTCGAAGAAACAACAAAGATAAGGGAATCTACCATTTGCTTTCATCGAAAGTTGCATATATTAATGAATTTTCAGGTATTTATTCGCTAATGTGTTGAGTTGTTAGAATGGTTTACATTGTTAAAAGAAGTTTCTTTAATTAGTTTCTATTAAGGCCCTAAATATCGGTTTCGGTCCCCATTTCGGTGACTGACCGAGACGGAATTTTGGTCGAATTTCGATCGTAGGTCATTTCGGTCATTTTATGTATTAGGGCCCCCATATTTTGGTCATTTAGGTCGAATTTCAATTTCGACAGGATATCGATATTCGACGGATATTCGATTGAATTTCGTTGAAATTTAAGGCCATGGTTTCTATATTTTAGATATAAATTCAAACCAGACTCAAGATTTAAGAGTTAAAATAAATTTTAACCGAAGATCCTTATATTTTTTGTTTTTTCTTTATTTTGATATATATTTTTAAATTAGTAGTTACCATATATGTCGCATCATTCTTATTAAAGAGGAGCCCACGTGTCACCATTCTCTTGACATTCAAGAGGAGAAACTAGTGGCTGCTAATTATGGCTCCAAATCCGGTTCTGTTTTTAAGCAGCATACTACTTTTTTATTGTTGGGACGATTGGATGGAAATTTAATGTAACATAACATGTTAATATCTTACTATTAGCAAAAAATTATCTTTCTATTTCATTTATTGAGCTAAAGAATATTTTGGATGGAAATTTAATGTAACACAACATATTAATATCTTACTATTAGCAAAAAAACTATCTTTCCATCTCATTTATAGAGTTAAAGAATATTAGAAATCTTTATTTTAAAAAAATGAGTGAGTTTTCAAGCAATTTTACCAATTTTCGGCAGTTTCACCGAAATTACATTGAAATTCCATCGAATTTCTCTTTCCAGGCTTACCGAAACGAAACCGAAATCCGACATTTAAGGCCTTGGTCCATGCATACATGGAGAACTTATAAATAGGCCCATGTGGCTTATTTTATATGCAGATAAGTCCTTGTTCGTACTTTTAGTTAATTTTAATTATGTTGTTGCAAGAAGACCTGTTGCCTATATTGTGGATATCTTGTGCATATGAATTATAAATTGAATAAAATTGTTCTTGTTTTAAAGCTATGTTAATTACCCTTATGATGGTATGCTATACTTTTTGATATGATGTCCATATAGTTATTTTTTAATCAGAGAAGATTATTGGTTGTTAATTCTTATTTTAAATGCCATAATTAGCACCTAAGTCCAAAACTTGTAATTAAATAGGCCTCGTAAAAGTTTACTTCACATATATGTATATATATTAGAAACCTAGATCTCTGATTTAGGATCATTAATTTCCTGATTAGATGATATGTGTGAATTAAGTGATTTAGTTACTTAGAGAATTGGATGCATTGTTATAAGCAGTGAAATTGGAGCATTAGTTAGACTCTAATTTGAGACTAGCTTGAGATTAAAACATTAATTCATGAGCTTGCTTGTGATTGTGTGTGCATTAAGCCAGCATACATTTTGTGGCATTTAAACTTCCAAAAAATCACTAAAAAAACAGCATTAGTTAGACTTTAATTTGAGACTAGCTTGAGATTAAAACATTAATTCAGGAGCTTGCTTGTGATTGTGTGTGCATTAAGCCAGCATACATTTCGTGGCATTTAAACTTCCAAAAAATCACTAAAAATTCATGCAGTGCATTCACCTTAACCGAAATAACACTATCAACAACAACAACAAAGCCTTTTCCCATAATTAAGTAGGGTCGGCTACATGGATTCTTCACCCCCATTCAGATCTATCTTAGGACAATCTCAGGCTTATATCCAAAAAACTAAGATCCTTTCGTATAGTCTCTTTTAAACACTTCTTGGGCCGTCCTCGCCCTCTCTTAGCCGCTCAACATCCCAACACTCGCATCTCCTAACTGGTGCATCAGCTGACCTTCTTTGCAAATGACCAAACCATCTTAAGCGGTTTTCTCGCATCTTATCCTCGATCAGAGCTACACCAACTTTCTTTCTGATTGCATCATTCCGATCCGATCTTTACGTGTGTTTGTGTGTTCACACATCCACCTTAGCATTTTCATTTCTGTTACAGCCATTCTCTGCACGTCTATGGTCACAGACCTATAATAACACTATATTAGATCAAATAGATATTTTTACCTAGATTATATAGCTTAATGGCGCGTTCCCCTGAGTTCGATCACGGACTTACCCATGTAAAAAATAAGCCATGTCTCTTCACAAAGACACTTTAATGTGATTCTGTATATTTCATTTTTCGTTAGTACTACAACGACCACTTTAGCATAGCGAAAAGAGTGGATTATCAATATGGTGAATTTCAGTTTGTGCTAAATTTTAAATTTTCAAATATCAAGGGCATCATTCAATAACAACTACAACCTTATTTAACACCAAGTTGAGATAACTTCAAAAATGGCAAAGCCTTCTCCCACATTAAGTTAAGATAACTTCCTTACAAAAAATAAATTTGTTATAGTTAATGTATCTATAAATATATTTGAGTTAAATTCCGCTGTGCTAAAGCCCATTCTTATTCAAGTTCCAAGCATAGAACTTCCAATAAAAAAACTTGAATTCAAATTAAAACCTTAAAATCCTAGTTTCAGTTAATAGGATTCCCTCCTGGCAATAGAAGAGTGACACAAAATATTTATAATAATGTGTGACGAAGATATGAAGTCACAGAATACATACACGATCTATAGTACATTGGTTCCAGGCATCCGACCAGACAGCAGCGCAAACCCAATAACCACAAGAATTAGTATCTTCATCAGCATCAGCTTCAGGCATGACAAATTCATCGGATATGTTCGCCCAGGGGTCAAGCACTGCTCCATCAGCATCTCCACATTCAATGCTAAAATCATCCCACACTTGGAAACGTATAGAAGAACTATTTAGTTCGGAGTAAATACTGGGAGTAATTTCATCGTGTTTCTTCTTATATGTATCCCAGAAGCTACTGTGAGGATATGATCTCTTCAACAAAAAAAAAGTTAAAGCATTTAGCATAAAAGGGCAATAAAAAAATTTACAAGCAGCAAAATGCAAAAAGCACACCTCAATCAAAGATAACCTCTCCAATGTCCTTAGTTCATGTGATTTCAAGTACCCCAGTTTATTCATTTCCTCAGCAGTTTCTTTTCGGATTGACCTCCTTAAAGTGCCAAATAATAACTGTCTGAGGCTCACTTCAACATTCTCACCAAGTCTTTGCAGAGTCGTTGTCGCTAGTTCTGTTTCTCCCTGTAGATACAAGAGCGTTATAGAGATCAAGCTAAATTGTCACCAGGATCAGCAGTAATTTACCTCTAGAAACATGTTATAAGCGATAGTTTTCCCAACATTACGGACAACACTAAATGTATCACGAGGATCTTCCCCAGAGGCTAATTCATTTAGATGCTGAAGGTGAAGCTGAAGAACAGCCAACGGAAGGCGATCAGCCAGCAAAGCATCTCGGACAACTGACCGGAGATCAAGATTATCAACAACCCAACGTGTCATCATATCTTTTGGATTTTCACGAGAAGTAGATTTTTTTAGTATATCTGCATTTCCATTTTCTCCTACAACTGGGTGTTCCACTGGCAGCAGTTCGAGTTTATTCTCAGGATCATGTGCATCACTGATGATTGCAGAAGATGCTTCTGGAGAAACAGCAGTAGCCTCACTTGAAGGAGATGGTTCATCTTGAGAAAGTTTTGAATCTAAGACAACTAATGAATCACCATCATGAGCCTGCCCCACATAAAAAATTGACATTTAAATCTGATCAGAAAAAAATGCACATAGACCATACCATTCATTACCTCGTTTGAACCACTCCTTGTACCCAATCTGCATTGTATGTTTCTTATAATTTCAAGAAACAAAGCCATTTCCTTCATTTTTCTTAAATTGTGTGGTTTAGAGTTAGGTACATCTTGAGGCAGATAGGATAGTTCAATACCATTTGAATCTGAATCATGACCATTATCTTGCTCGTACTCAAGTAGACCATATCTTCGAATCATTTTGGTTGCAAAAGAAGCAGCTAAAGATAGAAACCTGCGAACAATAGGCACGGCGTAAGACAAAAAAAATCTGCTTAAGATAACAGAATAAACCAAGCCATGCCGATCAATTATGCCATTTAAGCACCAAGATAAACCATCTCCTTTTTTCACACACACAGATTGATAGTACACATCCGCCTTTACCCTGAGTTAGTAGTAAAGCTTGCATATTAATACGTTATTGTGTACACGACTTATTACTGAGAAATACTGAAACAACAAGATAGAGGTGTCTATGTCAACCAAGCACATCTGTCACTATAAAAGTTAAAGATATTTATTTATTAAAGGTAAATACTTTTTTGATAAGAAGGTTGAATCCCGAGGGGGGATCCACCACAAAATTAGATTAAATTAACAAGCATGAAAACAATTACAAGACTGCCTACTCCAATGAGTGACCTAATAAATTTTCTGAATAGAATCTTTGACCCCGGAAAATAAGCTCATTTCTAGCACACCAGATAAACCAAAGGAGGGCAAAAGCCAAGGAGCAGTACTTGTGGGAGTTTTTTTTTAAGCCAAGTACTTGTGGAAGTTACCGTAGACCGATCTAATGGAGACCCAAAAGGATATGTTGTCCATCGTTCTAAGACGATAGATTCATGCCCTTCCAACACCGCCACCGAGTATGGACATTTGAAAAAGAGATGGTTCATATCTTCATCTTTGTCATCGCATCTCGTGCATCTTCGATCACCCGTTCCCAGAATAATTTCCCGTATTAACTTACTAAAAAGACATTCGTTCCTGGCCATTCAAAGAAATATTTTGATCCTCTGTGGAATCTGACTTTTTTCCAAATAATCAGGTAGTAGTGATTGAACTCCTCATGTACCAATTCAGGATGGCGAGCAAAGAACCGATAAGCCTTTTTGATCGAAAACTTGTCGTCAACCCAACAGAAGTGGTCCCTTCCATGCGCTATGCCTTTCACTTATGCCAGCTCACCCATCATCTCTAAAAACTCCCTAAATCTTTATTCCGAGAACCAAGTTGTGAATGTTGGAGTCCATGATCCCGCCACCCCAATATGTTGTACCAAAGCATTCTAGTCCCCGACAATTGCAAATAAACGAGGGTATCGCTCTTTAAGAGCTCCCGAGCCCGTCCAATCATCAAGCCAAAATCTGAAAGTGCAATCATTTCCAACCACCAGTCGAAACCAAGGTTGCAAAAAGCGGTAGTCGGTATTCAGTCAGTATGTCATCAATTATTGATTAAACAGTATGCAGGAGTTTAAATGGAAATTAAACAGGTTATGTGATTTTGTATTTTTTTAATTAATAGAAAATTATTCCATATATAATTAAAATAAAGTATAAATAAATTAAAAAAATATGATCATATATTCACAATATAGATCAAATATTATCAAATTCAAGGAATTTTTCATCCAAAAATCAAAATAGATAGTGTAAATAACTAGAATCCATAGACAAATGTCAAAATAGACAATATAAATAATTTTCGTAGCATGAATCCGAAAAAGTCATGGATAACACAAAAGTCTGCAAACGAATCGTTTAAACGATCGTTTAACGTCGTTTATGCGGCCATTAGCGATGTTTATACGTCTCACCCGCTTATGAGCCCGACTTTGACTAGTCGGTGCGGTCGAGGGCTGCATACGTTTAAACGGTCATTCTGTTTAAGCCGTTTTTAGCATCCCTGGCTGAAACATACCATCCAACTCTAGTATAATTGTAATTATGCCCTACCACAAGAAGAAGAGAACTGTATGGTGTTTCTTACGAGAGAGCCTCAAATGTCATAGATGTTCCGCAGTAGTCGGCACACTAAGTTCTCTCCCTTTCCCCAGATTATGGTGATCCATCTCGTCAGAAGTGCATTGTTCATATATTCAAGTCTTAGAACCCCTAATCATCCCTCATTCTTCAGCTTCATAATGGTGTCCTAGGCAATATGATGGATCCCATTTTTTTCATGTCTTCCGTCAGTCCAGAAGAATTTCCTCATCAGTTTTTCCATCTCCAATCGCACTCCACCAGGGAGAAGTCTGGTAGAGCAAAAAAATGAGGATGGCTGACAAACCGTGCTTCAGAAGAATTAGCTTCCCACCTTTTGACAGTATTCTTGTCTTCCACCCAACCAGCTTACCACCTAATTTGTTTAGCATTGGTCTCCAATGAGACGATCGAATCCGTCTACAAACAAGCGGGAGTCCAAGGTACATAAGCAGTAAGTTCCCGCTCATGCGTCACAGGATCAAAGAAGCATCATTGTCTCGGTTCAGACAAAGGCCAAATATTTCTCCAAATATGTCCATGATACTGGAAACCCATCTCATCTACTTTGTCCTACCTCCTAGAAAAAACATTGTATCATCCGCATATTGAAGAATCGGGATGGAGATATCACCTCCAATGTAGGGCGAGCACAGCCGATTATCCGATGCCAGCTTCATCATGGCAGTCAATGCATCCATCACAATCACAAAAAGCAAAGGGGACAGCGAGTACCCATGTTGCAGTCCCGGCTGGGGTTGAAAGTATCCTCCCTCTGGCTATTTGTTGACCAACACAGCGTATGATGATGTCGTAATACATCTCTTAATCCGCGTAATCCAACATTCTAGGAAGCCCTTTGCTGTAATGATGTCCAATGACAGCGTCGGTCAATGCAGTCATAAGCTTTAGAGAAGTTCACTTTCCATACCACACATCTTCCTTGTGTTCTCTGTCAATCAAGCACCATCTCCGACGTAAGCACACATCCATCCGCCATGTGTCTACCAGAAACAAAGGACGTCTGCTCCAGTGACATAATGCTATTCAGGACCCCACAAATTCGTTTTGCTAACATCTTGACAATAATAAGATGTACCGCATTGGAAAGAGCAATGGGTCTAAAGTCTTCCACTCTAGTCGACATCTCTTTCGTAGGCAGTAGGAACAGAAGGGCCTTGTTACTTCGCTCGAATCCAAAGTTGCAACCTTTGAACTCCTACAGGACTGCAAGAACACCCTCTTTCACTATCTCCCAGAACTCCCTATAGAAGCATATAGGGAAACCATCCGGACCAGGCGAGCCATCCACATTAATTTGCCACACCACTCGCTTAACCTCCTCCTTGGTAAACTGGTGTTGGGATAAAAAACATTCATATGATAAAAGAGACCCCAGGGCTCTCTTATATAGGAGAAGAGCCATGGGTAATTACATAAGTGATACCCAAAGAAAACATAAAATATAAATATAATAGTGAGATATAAACATCTCAACACTCCCCCTCAAGCTGGAGCATAAATATCAATCATGCTCAGCTTGGAACAGCATTTCTGAAATGGACCTCTGGCCAGTGCCTTCGTGAAGATATCTGCTGTCTGATCTCCTGTGGAAACATGAGAGGTGGATATAAGGCCTTTCTGGATCATGTCTCTATTGTAGTGAAAATCCACCTCGATATGCTTTGTCCGCTCATGAAAAGCAGGGTTATTGGCAATAAATAAATCTGCTTGACTATCACATAAAAGCTTCATAGGAAGAGAAACCTCAACAGTAAGGTCGGTTAATACTGATCTGACCCACAACATTTCTGTACATCCTTATGCCATAGCCTTGTATTCAGACTCAGCACTAGATCTGGCCACCACAGTCTGCTTCTTGCTTTTCCATGAAACAAGTGCGCTGCCTACAAAGATAGCAAAACCAGAAGTCGATTTTCTGTCCCTGGGACAACCAGCATAATCTGTCCCTGGGCAATAAATAAATCTGCTTGATTATCACATAAAAGCTTCATAGGAAGAGAAACCTCAACAGTAAGGTCGGTTAATACTGATCTGACCCACAACATTTCTGTACATCCTTATGCCATAGCCTTGTATTCAGACTAAGCACTAGATCTGGCCACCACAGTCTGCTTCTTGCTTTTCCATGAAACAAGTGCGCTGCCTACAAAGATAGCAAAACCAGAAGTCGACTTTCTGTCCCTGGGACAACCAGCATAATCTGCATCTGCACATCCTGTCACCTCAAGTGATGCATCCCTACTGAACATAAGGCTAGAACCAGGTGAAGTCTTCAAATACCTCAAGATCATGTGGACGACATCCATATGCACCTTCCTGGTTGCTCCATGAACTGGTTGACTTTGCTAACTGCAAAAGCAATATCCGGCCTAGTAATGGTGGCGTATAGGAGCTTCCCAACAAGCTCTCTATATTTATTCCTGTCAATTTCTTCGGTGTCCTCATCATACAATCTCATGCTTGCATCCATAGGAGTAGAAGCAGGTTTGCACCCTGTTATACATGTCTCAGATAGAAGGTCCATAACAAATTTCCTTTGATTCATCACGAGTCCACATTGATTCCTGGCGAACTCTAATCCAAGAAAGTAGCGAAGATTGCCAAGGTCCTTAGTCACAAACTGCTGACCAAGGAACTCCTTGACAGTAAGAATACCCTGCTCACCATCTCTTGTAAGACAATATCATCCACATAAACAAGAATAGCCACGGTACCTCTAGGTGTCCTCTGTACAAACAGTGAGTGGTCCACAGTAGACCGCACAAACCCCTTTTGCTCTATCGACTCTGATAGCTTTTGATACCAACCTCTCGGACTCTCTTCAGGCCATAAATCGCCTTGTGAAGTCGGCACACCTTCTGAGACTCCCCCTCAGTAGCAAGTCCTGGTGATTGTTGCATATATACTTCCTCCTGGAGATCCCCATTGAGAAATGCATTCTTGACATCAAGTTGATACAGAGGCCAGTCCCTGGAAACGGCAACAAATAGCAAATGTGTAGTGTCGAATGTCTTGCTACTGGAGAGAAGGTGTCCTGATAATCCACCCCATAGGTTTGGGTGAACCCTCGAGCCAAAAGCCTTGCTTTGAATCGGTCGACACTGCCATCAGCCCTTTGCTTGACCGTGAATATCCATTTGCAGCTCACAATAGATGCTCCTGGTGGAGGTGATACAATGCTCCATGTACCACGTGATCGTAGAGCCACCATCTCTTCTTCCATAGCAAGGCGCCACCTACTGTCCTGGGGATAGTAACAGCAGATAGTCCCACTAAACTTTTTGTAGTCCTCCGACAGGTGATCCAAGGAAACATGTGTAGCCATTGGGTAAGTGGCACATTGGCGACGAGGTTTCCTTAGAGCAATCGGTATCTCCAGGTCATACGCCTCACAGTCCTCTGGAATTAACTCTTCCTGTTCATTATGAAAATCTCCAGCACCATCAGTAGAAATAATATGTTACCTGACATACCTAAGGCATGATGGATGATGTGGTAGGCGCATGAGCAAAGGGGCGAGTAGAAGACTTGCGAGTATAAACAAGGGGTAAGAATGTAGATTCTTTGGGAGGAGGTGGAGGTGGAGGAGGGGGTGGTGGTGGTGGAGGTGTTGAAGACCGAGGTACATCACAAGGAGCAGATGGAGGTGGAGGAACCACAACATCCTCTCTGGATCCAGTATTAGACAATCTGTAGGAGAGAAATACATAATAGATTCGAAAAATGTAACATAAGTGCTCACATAGTATTTTCTCCCAGCAGGATCAAAACATCTATACCCTTTTTGGGTACAAGAATAACCAACAAAGATACATGGACAAAAGCCACCGATCCAAAAACACGAGGTGTAAGCGTGAAGAGCTCCTTCTCAGGAAACGCAATCGAGAAGGGACTCTTCTCTCCAAGAATAGTGGATGGCATTCGATTTACCAAGTAACAGGCGGTTAGGACCGCGTCCCCCCAGAAAGAATGAGGTGTACTACTGTGAATCAACAAGGTCCTCGTGATGTCTAAGAGGTGACGATGTTTGCGTTCTGCAACCCCATTTTGTTGTGATGCATAAGTGCATGAAGTCTGATGAACTATACCCAGAGACTGGAGAAATTCTGCCAAATGAAGAGTAGAAAATTCCAAAGCATTGTCGGTACGAATGTATTTGACTTTAGCAGAAAATATGTTGTTAATCTCAATAAGAAAAGTTTAAATTATAGCACATGCTTCAGACTTATGTTTAAGCAAGAAAATCCAAGAAAGTCTAGAATAATCATCTACATCAATAATATAAAATCTATGCCTCTGATGATCAGGAACACGACTTGGACCCCAAATGTCAAAATGAATCAACTCAAAGGACCGACTACTACGACGACTGGGACAACTCGGAAAGGAGGAGTGATGGTGTTTCCCAAGCTGACAAGCTTCACAGTCCAGAGTAGTACGAGTAGATATTTGTGGGAGGACACGTATCATCTTTTGAAGAGGAAGGTGGCCAAAGTGAAGATGCCACAGAAAAGGCGAAGCAGATCCAGAGGGAATAGAATTAGAGGCCACCCCAGCACGTGATGGAACTGCAAGTTTGTATAATCCTCTCTGCTCACGGCCACGAATAATCATCCTGTCAGTCAGTATGTCCTGAAACATAAGAGAAGAGGGGTCAAAAATGACACGACAGTGTAAAACTTTTGTAATCAGACTAATAGACAAAAGATTCATTTAAAAGTCTGGAAAATGTAAAACATTCTGAAGACGTATAGAAGGGGCTAAAACAATCTCCCCCTGACCAACAATGGGTAGTCGAACTCCATTGGTTATGATCACGGATCGCCCAGGAGGAATAGTCTTGTACGAGGAAAACTGTGTCCGATCGCCACACATGTGATGAGATGCTCCAGAATCCATAATCCAATCGGTCACATCGGAACTACTGCTATTGGTAAGCACATATGAAATACCTGATGAACTGGGTAGTGCTCTGGTGATGGCCGCTGCATCTGATGGTCCTGCATTCTGAGTCACGGGAGTGGTCACCATTTCTCGGAGACAAGATCATCAAAACGTGCATCAGTAGTAGGTGCAGGTGAAGAGTCAGTCTGCTCAGCAACACGTGCAGATGCCAGAAAGCCATGCTTGTGAAAGCATGTCTCCTCTGAGTGGACAGGACGACGACAATAAGAACATGGTCCACGCTGACGACCTCTACCTCTACCACGAGGTCCACGACCACGGAACTAGGACGCGTTGCCTCGTCCATGAGAAGCAGCCATAGCCGAGGACGTCGATTGTGATGTGGATGTAGGTGTAGTAGTAATCCTGCTCAGCCGCTTGTAGACCACCTCCATTGGTGGTATGGTCTTGCCAGTCAGAAGTTGAGTACGAGCGGCATCGTACTCCGAGTCAAGGGAGGACAAGAAAACTCCAGTCATAGTAGCATTCCGATACGCTTGCTGTTGTTCGACGCTGGTAGTGATAGGCATGAAACTATGGAGTCGTTCAAACATGCCTCTCAGATGTGAAAAATGTGCATGTAGAGGTCGACCATTTTGCTTGGTCGAGAAAATGTCGAACTGAAGTTGGAGTATCTTGCTTTCATTTTTCGCATGTCTGTAGGTAGCGGCCAATATGTCACACATGGGCTTTGCAGTTGGCCGATTGACAATATCATTAGCAATCTCTGTGCTAAGCGTCCCAGAGAGCCATATACGAGCCTATGCATCATCTTGCTTCCATGATGCATTGGCTCCAGTCTTGTCCGTAGGCTCTAAATCAGTCAAAATATGCTCCTTGTTGTGGCATTGCATTAGGGTACGAAAGTGCATGGACCATAACTCGTAGTTTGTCCCGTCCATCTTCACGATAGGTGCCGGTCCTTTGAAGGCACCGGAAGAGGAGAACACGCCACCCTTGATTTCTGACATCCTTTAATAAGCCAAAATGCGGAACAAGAGGGGAATATCTCAGCAATAGACTTGTCTACAGCATCAGATGAGGGATGAGGTGTATCTGTAGACTTATACAATCATCCTTAATGCAGTGTTTGAGGTTGAAGGGCGCAAATGAAGGGAGAAATCAGACTATATCACCCCTCGCAGATCAGTCCAGACCTCGATGCACGTGAACAAGGGTCCGCTGGACTCAAACGAGAGATCTGGGACCGCCGATAGTGCGCCGGGCCCCTTCTGAATCAGGTCGTAGCGCTTAAGGAGGCGAAGGGTGTCGCCGGGCTGGTAGTCGAGGCGTTGCCGGGCTGCTGGGGGGCAGCGGTGGCCGCTGGGAGGCGCTGGGAGGGGCCGCTTGCCGCCCGGGAAGGGCCGCTGGCGACGCTGGGAGATGTCGTAGGCCGCGCGGAGGCGCAGAGGCGCAGAGGCGCGCGAAGAGAGAGGGGGCGGCGGGTGGGGCTAGGGTTAGGATACAAGAGCCCCGATCTAGGACTGTTGCTTTGATACCATGTTGGGATAAAAAACATTCATATGATAAAAGAGATCCCAGGGCTCTCTTATATAGAAGAGCCACGGGTTAATTACATAAGTGATACCCAAAGAAAATATAAAATATAAATATAATACGGTGAGATATAAACATCTCAACAACTGGCAATAAGTCCGCCTGAGAGGAGATCTCCCTGACTCCCCTGCCGCCATCCACAGCACGTACAGGTGGACCTACTATGCGCAAGAAAGTGTGCCCGCAATGCTTGTCCCACCTCCAGATCTCCATGTATCCAAGCCCCATCCACAATGAGACAATGAATATAGTTCCTTCGCCTTCCAGTGGTCATGGAGTGGAAAAGGTGTGTATTTACATCACCTTCCTTAATCCAGTGTTGTCGTGACCATTGGCTCCATTCAACTTCCCTTTTTTATCTTCCAGTTGTATCTCTTGCAAATGTCTGATTCTCATCGTGATTTCTTCAATAGTCAGCTCTCTCTCATCTTCTAAGGAATCTAGTCTCCTAATCTCCTCCTGAGTTGTCACTCTTTTACTTCTATGTTGTTCCCGCAGATGTCTATTGTACTCCAACATGTGTCTTCTCAAAGATGCACTCTTGGTTGCAAGACGAGTTGTAGCCGATCCACAAGTTTGGCATTCACGCCAGATTTCGCTCGCCAAGTCGCGGAAACCATCCTCCAAAAACCATGCCCGCTCAAATCTGAAAAAGGTTCACGTCTTCATCTCCTCCCCAGAAGACCAAAGCAGCGGAGTGTGATCTGAATGAGAGCGTGGTAGGGCCCATGACTGGACCAGGCAAAACAGATGCAACATCTCAGATACCAGAATGTGGTCAATACGAGATCTCGATATGGAGTTCCTCCAACTATAAACACATCCGGCCGTGTCAAGAATCAACAAACCAAATTCATAAATGAACTCTAATAGAGCCACGGAGCCCCCCCCCCCACATGTGTAGCATGTCTTCCGGACGGAGGGTAACATTGAAGTCGCCACCTAAAATCCACGACTCATTTGGGTAGTTGAATCTAATTAATCACGGGTCTTCCAGCAGCTCCCTCAGGTTGGCCCCATTGGGTGGGCCATAGCATTCGCGATCACGACACTGGAACCATCAGACCGTCTTTGTAGCCATACCGAAAGCGAGTGAGTACTAAAGTGAACTTGTCACTATTCCAGTCTGATACAATTCCTCATGATGCCCTAATTAAAGTCAAGGCCCAAAAACTGGTGAATCTTGTGTCACCAATCGAATTCCAAACTCTGCTCATATTCTGGGAGATTTTTGTTTCCTTCAACAATATGATATCGACTTTTGCATCCGCACACACATCACGCACAGGAAATCTCTTCGCTAGCCTTCTCAGGCCTCTTACATTCCAAGTCAATATATTCATTTAGATAGGGTCTTGGCACCTCGCGGAGGAACCACACCCAGGCAATCTACAGTTCCCTGTCAATCCCTTGTGTTTCTGACTAAGCTAAGCTTCCTTCCATCCGACCTTGGTGTTGCTGCGAGAGATTGACCAACCCCAAAGGCTCCAACTCCTCCCTCCCTAGCCCGGGAGCCGTTGCAGGTGCATCCGAACCGCAAGACTTCTCTGTCACCAGTTTGTTCAACTTCATTATAATTCCCCTATGTTGTTCTCTCAAGTATAATCTCAAGTAGCTCTTCCCAAATCGCCACTTAGACAAAAATCGGGTAGACAGCAGCTCATGCATACCCCGTTTTGGAGGTGTCGACTTGCCCTGGCCCAAGGGTTCTGGTCACCATAGAGAGTGGTGCGGCTCTCCTGTTTTACAACCTTCATGTCGTCATCATCAAGGAGCATGGCTTGAGAGTCAACCAAAGCCATTTCCGCATCAGCCAAAGTCGATGGGGAGGGAGCAGGTTTTGGCGAAGCTCTAGGGCGTGAGTTTTGCAACCACAAGTCGTTCTGGAGGAGATTTGGGTCTAGAGAGTGTCTTCGAGGGGACCCCGACCCAGACAAACTCGAGTCCCAACACGGAATCGGGTTCGAGAAATAGTAATAGCTATTTGGGCCGAACTCACACCAAGCGCCACAGGGTTCGACCCGCGATGACATCCAGATGGGTTATCCAGAAGAAGGGTGCCTCCTGAGGTACTCAACTCGTTATGGTGACACAGCACCACATCTCGGAAGGATCTGGAGAGCGCAGAGTCCGAGAAAGGTGTGTTTTCTCGAAGTGGAAGCAGAATCAAAACGTCGCTTCGACTCCCATCGGACCCCGATGTCGCTATCGAGCTCCTCGCTGCTATGTCGCCTCCGACGGGAGGGGATCTCTTCAACGCTCACGCGAAACACAGCCTTGCCAACATGAAGATGAAGCTCCAAAGGGAGGGACTCACCTTGAATCGCCGCCTTGACCTTCACCCGCAACTCGGAGTCCTTCGACAGACCGTTGGAGAGCATGGCAATTAGCTTCCCATGCTCCCCAAGCACTTGGCATGTCGGCAATGCTAGATCTCTTTGGTACCATGTCAGGTTTGATGATTAACAGGAGAAAATCCTCTTTCGTTCCTTTTGGCTCTCACGTCAATTGTGGAAATATTCTTGACACCCCAGTTTCCAGTCTCCCGCTCCACTATTTGGGTCTTCCTCTATCATTCAAACAGCTTACAAAGAATCAATGGCTCCCTTGCTTGAGAATTTAGAGAAGCGCTTGGCAGGTTCGAAGTCTTCCACCTTGTCGAAGAGTGGAAGGATCGTACTTGTAAACTCTATCCTATCGACTATTCTCATCTTTTTCTGATCATCAAGGATGGTGCCAACTGGGGTTAGGCAGCAGTTAGAGAAGATTATGTGGCGGTTTCTGTGGGCAAGGGCCAATCGAGATGCTCGCTACTTCGCACCTGTCACATGGGACATGATTACTACACCTAGATCTAGGGGTGGTCTTGGTATTAAAAAATTGAAAGATATGAACCAAGCCTTCTCTCTAACTGGGTTTTCAGTATTTCGGGATCTCAGAACGACATCCTCATCGGGCTGCTTCAGGGTATTTATGGAGTTGGCATGAACCTGGATGTTGACCCGAACAGGACTTTAATGTTGTCACTTTTTGGAGGGGTATTTGTGAAGTTTTGCATGCCATCAGGAGGAGGATGATGCCCGTTTTGGGGGATGGAACATTATTCCATTTCAAGAAAGATGATTGGATGGATGTTCCTTCATTGGCAGCTAGATACCCAAGTTTGTTTGCCCTAGTTATAAAGGAGTGCAGCTTTGCGGATGTGTAGGAGAATGATGCTTGGTGCCATTCCTTTCACTCATCTCCCGGAGCAACGTGTGGTTGAGTTTATGCATATGATAAATGTTATCAATGAGATGGATTTCAGACACTGATGCAGATACTTTCAGACTGATTTGGCGCTCCCTTATTCCACTGCATGTGAAGCTTTTCCTCTGGCAGATGAAGAGGGGTAGAATTAACTACTAAGGCATGTAGATTCGCTTGGCTTCAGTTCGGTGATCCCTGATGACCGTGTTGCTCCCTTGCATCGGAGGATTGCAACCATTCTTCTTCTCTTGTCCTCTGGCAGCAGATCTCTGGAGTCACATGGACTTTCATTGGCTTCAACTTGATTCATCTGATGAATTCTATGCTTCCGAGTTACATAGCTCCACGAGATGGGTGTTTGAGACCTTTTGTTATTCTTCGGGTGATATAGCTTTTTTGTGGTGAGTGATTTCCAGCATGAGCAAGGTTACGTGGAGAACATGTACACTCATGTCAGGGCATTGTGTGAGTTTGGTCAATGTGATCTTATACTTCTTTGCATTAAATTCCATTTAGGGTGTGATTCACCTCAAGCTCACACCCATTTCCTCTAAAAAAGAAGCTGATTGGGATGTTGTAGGAAACATTGATGAGATATGAGTCACACTGGCCATTTGTGCAATGAAAATTGCCATAGAGGTTTTAGGTTGGTGTAAGAAGTGTACTACCAAAAGAAAGCTTGAAGATATATGCAGAAGTACAAACGAAACGGTTGATTTTCAGAATGTTTTTTACATAATAAGACGGAGAACCTTAGGGATTCTTATATACGTAGAGACCTAGAGTTAGGGTTACAATGGGAGGCGACTCTTTATTGAGTCAACCAAAATACCCTCAGGGTTAAGGTTTACAAAATAGCACTCAACACTTCCTTCAAGTGGGAGCATGTATATCAATCATGCTTGGGTGAGCAAGCGGCTTGGTGAACATATCCATTGTCAGATATATAGAAGGTATGCTGAAAGTACAGAGCATCCCTCTTGGCATCAGATCTCTAGTGTAATGGCAGTCAACTTCAACATGTTTAGTGTGCTCGAGAAACACGAGGTTTTTGGCTATATGCATAGTTGCGTAGGTGTACATCTAAGTTCCATGTTGTCGATGCGAGCGATAAGAAGATATATGAGTACGGATCCATTCCATACTAGTTCTATTGCGGCATGGGACATGGATATATATTCACTCTCAATACTTGAGCGGGAGACGACTTCTTGTTTCTTGCTCCTCCAAGTAACCAAGTTTCCTGCCAAGTAAGTGCAAAATCTGGTAGTAGATTTTCTAACTATCATGTGTAGTCTACATCTGAATAAGCTATGGGATCGAAGGACTTGCCCTTAGAGAATAGTAGGTCTATCCCTCAAGAGGACTTGATGTATCATAGGACCATCATGCATGCGTCAAACTGAGCGGAAGTAGGAAAGTCCATTAACTGACTCAATTACCCGAAGGCAAGAGATATATCAGGTCAAGTAACGGTTAGATACAATAATTTGCCTACTAGTCGCCTGTATCGACCAGTATCTTCAACACCTCGTGGCTAATAGATGAGTCCCTTAGGATTCAAGGGTATATGTGTTGAGTTCGACCCTAGCATCCATGTCTCTTTAGGCGGATTGGAGGGATACTTCCATTGGGACATAATTAGTCATTGCTTGGATCTAGCTTATTTCAATCTTAGAAGTATCTCCATTGTCCCAACTCTAACTCTTTCATCTCAAATTTTGTGTTAGAGAATGCATGTAGATGGGCAATTAGATCTGTCTAGGATACAATTACCACGCACTCATGTTTAGTCCCACGTCATCTATTAGTGGGATGTTGGTGTGTCTGCGGAGTTATAAAGAGCCTTTCACCCATGTGCTCATTGAGAGAGAATAAAAGGGGAAAGAATGTTTCTTGTTTGTCCCTCCTATTCATTTGTTCTCCCAACCATTGTTCACGAAATCGGCTCATGCGGCGGCATATGTGGTTGTATATGCCTATGTGGTTGCCTTGGCGAACGAAATACATGAAGCATAGCTCTATTACTCTTCGCACATAAACATGCCACAAAAATGGGACGTGTGACCACATATTTGGGACGTGCAGCCTCTTAGACTTTACCGAGTTAATCGGATCCTAGTCTTCAAGATCCGGATCTGACAGCCTTTAAACCCTATCTGAGCTATCTCGAACCCAACTCTCTCCCGGTCGATATCCTCTCCAGCAAAACCCCAAATCCCCAAGCTCTTCCCGAAGCTCCTTTGCCTCAAAACTCTGCCATGAAGCCCCTCTGCCACGAACCTCCTCCACCTCCAAGCTCATTTGTCGCAACGAAGGTCCTCCACCTCCGGTAACCCTAGAATCCTTTTTTTCATTTTTATGATCATATTTTCATCTTCGCTCCAGTGCTTTTACTCTGGAGCTTTCATTCTCCCATTGCACGTTGCCTTCTTTCAAGAAATATTCATCATTTAATTTTTTCATTATGTCGTTGCTTGTTGCCTACTTTCAAATAATATTCATTTTGTAATTTTTTATGCTTCTACATGTTGATTTAGATTAGATATGAATGTTTATCTGTAGGGTTAGATTACATATGAATGTCTACTTTGATTAGATTACATGTTCTGTTGGATTACATTATATATGAATGTTTGCTTAAATCATATTACAAGTTGCCAGATGTGATGGAGATCATTGCTCTTGCATGTTTTTTTTGAAGTCTGAAAGGTAGGGGGAAACACTCGGTGGTGTCCGCCCCATCAAATTTATTCCAAAATAAAAAAAGTAAAAACAAGGAAGAAAACACAACACGCACCGGCCTCACAAGATCACTACAACACCCAGTCCTCTACCATGCGTTTGGCAAACACCCCCACGTTCTCCTTATTAAATCTTTGACCCGGGAACAGCAAGTCATTCCTTCCTTGCCAGACCGCTCATGGGATAGCCATGGGATAAAGTCGCTCCCTCCTTGGTCTAGTCATGTTTGCGTGGATCGAATTTCAGAAGGCCTGAAAGTCGTCGATGCGACACCAAGCTAAGGCAACCTCCTGCCATATCTGAGAGACCAAGGGGCAAGAGAAAAAGAGATGCTCCACAGATTCAATCGCATCATTACAAATTAGGCACCTGTCCGAAATGACGCCAAGGAGCCTGGCGCACCGATCTCGCGCCATTACAAATTGCTCTTGCATGTTGGGTTAAATTGGATATGAATGCCTGGAGGTTACTAGGGATGAGCATTGGGTTGAGCTAGCCCGGCCCAGCCCAAACCCGAAACAATTTTGGTATGGGCTTGAGTCAAGATTTTAGGCCCATTTATTAATTAGGGTAGCCTCGGGCTCATCTCAACCCAGCCCATCAGGACCGAAAACCCATCCCGTAAGAGAGGCCGAATTAGGGCCCACGAGCCCAGCTTGATAGAGAGCCCGTGAGTCCAGTTATAGAGCCCAATAACTTCCCTAGTGGGCCCTAACTGGGGGGGGGGGGGGGGGGTCCCCTTCCCCGTGCGAGTGCCCCCCACCCCCTTCTGATGTTGTGCCCCCACCCTCACCCTGCACCCGCTAGCCCTAGCTACCCTGCTGTGCCACCTACCCCCCCTTGGTCGATGTTGTCGTGTGGAGGCTTGGAGCAGCAGCACACATGCGTGTGGAGCACCGCCCACCCATGCCTCTTTCTTTCAACAAGCAGCTCAAGAAGGGTTCGTTTTTTTCTTAATCTTTTCCAATTTCTTGCCTTAGTATTATTATCGGAAATATTTAAAGTCGTGATTATAGCTTGTATTCGATTTAGGGCTTGGGTTGTTAACCTTAATGTTATGGTATTAGTTATAACTCAACTTTATTACTCAAATAGACATCCAAGACCATTTAATGGGTCGAGCTTGGGCTTGGGTCCCAAAAAATAAAATTAGTGGGCCTAGGCTCAGCCCAAAGCCCACAAAAATAATTGGGTTTGGGCATGGGCCCTACAGGGCCCAACCCAGACCCGGCCCATGCTCATCCCTAGAGGTTACCTTCATATTCGATTTGTCTTTCAAAGCATATCACAGTAGTCATTAGAATTGTACTGACAAAGAAATCGGATGGACTTGATTTTCCTACTAATGGGAATTTGTTTGTGCAAGATGTTCTCAATCAGCCTTTTAAGTAATAATCGATATTTGACATATTTATTCATCAACTCAATTCAACTATAATCACTTTTATAGATATTTATTTATTTTAAAAAAATCAGAAAACCGTGAAGAACCACATATACTCTGAATATGCCCCTTATACAACTTAACCACTATTCGGTAAACTGTCCGAACGCATGCGGACACCACTTTCCTGAACTTCCTAATTTGGTCGAGTATCCTCGTGTTTCCGATAAGTATGGGAGAAAGAGGGAATATTGAGCAGAGGTTTCAGGCCCTACCATTGTTTGGAGCACTCTACATTAGAGTGACCTATCTTCTCATAGTTCTCCAAAGAGAGACTCATTGCAATCAATGCAGACTCCATCCTCCAATGACCGTGAACTCCAAAACAATATCATTGGTTGAAAAGATGGAGAGAAAACTCTACGGGATGGAAAGCATCTTTACATTCTCGTGGGGACCATTTGTATCTAGTGAGGTCTGTTCTTGCAGCTATATTTGATGTTTTCATGTCGTCCAAACTTCCACTTATGAAGATACAGCACTGCATTGAGATGAATATGTGAAAGTTCTGTCGGGGCAAAACGGGTCAGGACGCCTTAGGGAGTCACCTTGTCGACTGAGATACGGTGACTCTTCCTAAGGAGCGGGGTCGGTTCGGAGTCTCTAGGCTGGAGGTAATGAATAAAGCCTTGCTCATAAAGTGGATTCCGAGGATTTGGGAAGATAATGAGGATCTTTATTGTAGATTTATACGACATATCTATGGTATTCATGCGTAGTCTCAATTGGTAACTCTTCTCTCTCTTTTCTTCAGCATTCTGAAAAAAGCATTTATGTCGTACTGCCACATTTCCCCGACCACATTCACTCCTGAGGGATGGTTGTTCATTTGTTTTCTGGATCGATAATTGGTTAAACGAAAGGATGTTGGCTTCATGTTTCCCTCACATGTTTGTGCTTGCTACTAATCGAGATGCAATGGTGGCGGACTATTGAGAGAATGATGATTGGTTGCTCGCTATCCAATCAAATTTCTCTTATCAGTCCATGGAGGACTTCATGTCTATGATGGGTACATGCATCCGGTAGACGATAATCTAATTCGTGATTGCATACTTATTTGGGATTTAAAGGTTCCTAATAGGATCATAATTTTTTTGAGGCTATTGTGTCGAAGGCACCTCTTAATTAGGGATTATTGGTTAAGGTTTATTTCAAGGTGGCAAAGATAGATGCCCTATTTGCGAGATCAATGTGGAAACTATTAATCACCTTTTTCACATGTGATAAGATAGTGGGAATGTGGCGGCAATAAGAATCATTTGGTTGGATTTGAGCAACTCTGAGAACTTCTTGGACTCCTTATACATCGTAAGATTTTGAGCCAATACGAAACTGTCGCATCCTGTCGCATCAATTTGGGGAACCTTGTTGGCCAGAAATGGTGTTACATTAAATATGAGCTTTTTATATTGAAAATGTAATCTTCTATGCAAGGACTCTCCTCGAATCTTGGCTCCTATAAGGTAAACCTGGTATTCTTCAGTTTTTAATATAAGTCCAGTGGGCAACTTTACGTGTTTCCCCCTTTTTTCCTCAAAAAATAAAGATTTTTACACACATAACCATCTATAATTTTTCATTATTTATGCGTCGAACCTTACATAATTCCTAATTTACACATAGAACACCAAATAGTTGTTAATCATCATATGGCATAACCCGTGTTAACTTCCATAACCATTACATGGCATAACCCATGTTAATTTCTATCCACTTTCTATGTTAATTCCGAGGAAAACCGTTAAACATTTACAATTTCAACCATTAAGTTAATAATATTTACTAATAGTTCCACTCCCTCCTCTCATTTCCTCTCTTCCATCTTCCTCAAACCCTCCCCCTGAAACATTCATCGTTGCCACTGTTGATGCCGAATGGGGTGAAAATCCATATTACTAATAGGGATAATTACACTCATAACCCTGAATAGTTTCATAATTACCCCGGGAACCCTTACTAATTCATAATTACATGAGAAACCCCGAACAATGCTCAACACTTACAATACATAACCATGTGTTATGTTCAGTTTGTTTTGTCCATATTGGCAGTTTTCATTAAAAAGGCAAAATTACCTCTAGTACTCAATCTTATTTGTGAATCATGCCCTCCCATTCTCTTCCTCATTCTCACTCCACATAAGCACCACCTCGCCTTGTCGGAGGAGATCCGCGACCGCATCGGGCAGTGCCGCCACTGGCTCGGAAGGGGGCTAAAGGTGAGCAGTGGAGGGGGTGCGAGAGGGGTTGAAGTTTCTCTCTCCAATCGGAGTTCGGAACCGTCAAACTGCGGTGTCGAGCTCTATCCGCGTCATCTCCCTCCTCAGCATCCTCGCTCGAAAGAGGCACCCGACAATCGTCCAGGCCATCTCCACATCCTCCTGCGGCTCCCCCTTCTCAACCCTCTTGTAAAGGTGGCTCTCGAAGGTCCACTTCTGCACGGACTCGTCCATGTACATCTCCACCATCGCCTCATGATACCTCTTTATATGCATTAATATTATCAACTCTGGAATTCCATTTATTCTAGAAGATAGAACCCACAATGGAAATGTCTAATGACACAACAACTCCAGCCAAGAATTACGATTGACAATTGCCAACAAACTAAATCTCTACTATCAACTCGTTGATGTCTGGCCATTTCGAATGATCCCTCCAATCAGTTAGAGCTTCAACCTCCTCAAGCGACCTGGTCATCTCCATGAAATCATAGAAATGTTGTTCAAAGAAATCAACCAAAAAGGATGGTGATCAAGTCCCCTTCACCCAAGCGTGCACCATCAAAATATGTTGGTCGCTTTCCAATCATAAAGTCTCGGGATGCAATCTCCCAGTGAAGCTTTCGTCGAGTCATCCAACAAGCTTGAAAATTTCATCATTCCCAACAAACACATATAACAAGTTATCTCTTGGATGATCACTTAGATTCCCTGCCACAACAAAAACAGCATATGCACTGCATTCCGCATCGCAACTAAGTTCATACTAAAATCATATATCCCCTGCATCAGCCAGCAATATCAAGTCATCATTATTTCCCCAAAATATGGCTATCCACTTTGCCAATAGATTATTGTTCATAGCTAGGAGCATTAAGATACCAAGCCCAGCTTCCGTCTTCGATCTACCAACCATCGGCCCGTCAAGTAGGTGGGTCACATCTCTCTCCTCTCATGTTTGCCCAAAAGAAGCATCTCATCAATGACTCGAGCTTTGATCTAATTGTCAGGAGTGATATGGTTGAGCTAAAGAAAATCGGGATGGACGAAAGAACATGCTTAATACAACATCCATTGATCCCCATAGAGAGGATCGAGGCCTTCCAACCATCCAGCTTGCTCTCTAGCTTCTCCACTACCATTAGCCAATCTGAGTGACGAAGCCTTCCCTTGGTGATGGAAGGCTAAGTACATAATCGAGTTGGCAGCCACCATGCACAACGTAAACGTACATGAAGCCACCTCCTCATGAGAGAGTTCAAAAAGGACCATGACTGACTAATCACAATTGATCTTCAGACCCGAAACATCACCAACGATGTCTAAGACCAGGGGTCTGCTTTAAGCTTGCAAGTCTCCACCCTCAATAAAGAGTATCAATGACAGCAGCATACTGTATGAGTGGAATTGTTGACCAGAACTGCATACGAATTTTTTTAGGAGAAAGAGGGTGTAGCCCCAAGAATAGAGCTCACCACAAATTTATTCCATTAATACGGGATTACAAATATATACAAGTATACAACCAAACAGCACCAAAGAATGATACAACATGCTAAGCCACAAGAGAACGATACTACACGTTAAGCCACGACGACTTCAGTGCGATGTAGTGCCCCAACACCCTCTTACAGATAAACGGACGCCCCCGAAAGATTTTCTCATTTCTAGAACACCAAATGGCCCAAAGAATGGCAAAAGGACCAGTCGTGTCCTCCTGAGAACTACCACAGGCTATCCTAACCGAGCTCCAGTATGCTGTGCTGTCCACCGATCGCAGTCATGGCACCGCGACCCGCTCGCACACCGTGGCCGATGTTCTGCAACCAAAAAAGAGATGCTCGTAGTCCTCCTGCTCAAGACCACATCTATCGCACAGGATCTCCCCGGTACCCAGAAGCCTCGCATTGCACGCCTTTGAGAGCAGTCGTCAGTGTTTCGCTAACCACATGAAGACCTTGATCCGCATAGGAACTCTGCTAGCCCAAATAATTCTGTAGTCCCAAGCACCTCCTCCTGAACAGCATC
The DNA here is from genome assembly GCA_037367405.1 of Ottelia alismoides. Taxonomy (NCBI): domain Eukaryota; kingdom Viridiplantae; phylum Streptophyta; class Magnoliopsida; order Alismatales; family Hydrocharitaceae; genus Ottelia; species Ottelia alismoides. Next base: position 244,427 of record JAZKJV010004713.1, read on the forward strand.
ACACGGCATGGCGAAAAATCTATATGCCCTCTTTACCGAAAAGCTCCCCTCTTTCCAAGCAAAGTGACTGCCCACGTTGGGGTCGTCAACATCTTCCAGATCCCTCAAGAGGGCCACAACTTCATCGCATCTCTGGTTCGACAAAGCAGAAGCAAAAGTTGGGCACCATGATCCCTCTGTCCAACCCTGATGCTCCATAGCACGCATGTCCCCCGCAAAGGCGAACAGTCGCGGGTACTTCTCCCAGAGCGGACCCAACATCAGCTAATCATCCAACCAGAATCTAAAGCCATGCCCACCCTCCAGTACCGGTCTCATCATCCCATCGAGCTCCAGTAAGACACTCACCATCCCCCTCTTAAAGCAACGACGGCCTCCTACAAGCCACAGCTCTCCACGAACTATTGATCCCATAGATGCTCCGCATCACCTGACAAATCAGGTCATAGGACTTCCCCCAAAGTTGTAGGGCCCACTTTACCAGTAAAGCCTTATTCATGAGCTCTAACTTGCGGACCCTCAGGCCTCCCTCCCTCTTCAACGTCACCGTGTCCCAACCCACCAAGTGCATTCCCCCTCCCTCCTGCCGCTTGTCTGAACAAAAGAAGCACTTCATCATCCCCTCCAACCTCTGTCGCGCCCCCACCGACATCAACCTCATTGAGAAGAAGAAAATCGGGATAGCGGATAGGGCATGCTTGAGGAGGACAAGCTTTCCCCCCTTAGAGAACGTTTTGATCTTCCAACCCGCCATCATACTCTCCAGCCTGCCAATCACCACCTTCCAATCCGCCACCAGTAGCCGCCCAGCAATCAGAGGAGACCCAAGTATGTGGTCGGAAGGGATCCCTCCAGACAATGCAAAACTCGACAAAGCTCTTGAGTCTCCTCCTGCGTCACACAAAACGAGAAGACATTGGACTTGTCTCTGTTTAGCTTCAGGCCTGAGATCTCCCCAAAGATATCCATAATGCAAGATGCATGCCTCGCATGCTCAGTATCCCCATCAATGAACAAAACCACGTCGACATGCTGCAGAATGGGGATGGAAGTGTTGCCTCTCATGTACCCAACATAAAAACCGCCAGTCATCGCAAGCCTCATCATCACCGCCAGCGCATCTGCCACTATAACAAAAAGGAGCGGTGCCATAGGGCACCCATGCCGCACCCCCCATTGGGGCTGCAAAAAACCCCCCTCCGATCTGTCATTCACCAGCACTGAATAAGACGTCGTAGCGATGCACCTCTTCATCCAAGCAATCCAATCAGTCAGGGAAACCTCTCTTTTGCAGCGACCGCCAAAGGAAGAGCCAATCAACGCAGTCGTATGCCTTAGAAAAATCCATCTTCCAAAGGATTCCCTTCTACTTCTCCCTCTTCCAATACAACACCAACTCCGACGCCAGCACCCAAGAGTCTGCCATCTGCATGTCGGGAACAAACGCAGTCTGCTCAGGAGAGATGGTTCCCCCCAAAACAATCCACAGACAGTTTGCCAGGATCTTGGCAACAAGTAGGTAAATCTCATTAGACAACACGATAGGCATAAAATCCACCACACGAGCAGCCCTGGTTTCCCTCCTCGAACTCGCACAGCACCGCAACCACCTCCACCTTTACGCACTCCCAGAATTCCTAGGAGCACATCGAGAAACCGTCAGGGTCGGGGGCCTCATCCAAATTCAGCTGCCACAGAGCCCGTCGAGCTTCTCCTCCGAGATTGGTACCACCAGGTCTTCAGCCTTCTGGGGGGAGATAATTTCTTCACCCACGTAATCTAGGTTACTCGGCATTCCCTCTGTGATAAAGAGGTCAACGTAAACAAAATAAATAAAGAAATTTAAATTAATCTATTATAGATTAAATGACGTGTAATGTATCAAAGCCATATAATGGAAATATCAACTAATATATAAATTGAAGCATTCTAAAAAAATCTTGCATTAACTAGTTAAGTTTCATTTATTTATATTCTTAATCAATTTTTTTTCAGAAGCCCCTACTCGTCCTAATATATTAGAGTAGGTAGATGTTAATAGTTTGGAGTAGGAGAGGTTGCTTTCCAAATAAATAAGGAGCTGATTGGTCGATCTCTCGACGACCCTATGACAAAGTCTTTAATTCTACTTTTGGAAAGGCGCATTTTTTCTAGAATGCTAGTCATTGCATTCCTGAGCATTTGAGAAATCAACCTTCGACGTCAATCCTTTAACGTGTCTTCATTTCAAGTCCATTACAATCATTGAGGCCATTACCATGATGTCCATCATCGGTCTATTAAAAATAAAGGCCATTTGCACCAAGGAAATAATATCATTCACTATTCCGTGAGGCGGTGCACAAGTACCTTGGCCACAATAAGATATAAAGCATTGTCGAGGGAAATGAGCTTGAAATCGTCCACCTAAGTAGGTGCATCATGCTTAGGCGCCAAGAAGAGCAAAGCCTTGTTAATTTGCTCGAAACCAATTACTCCTTTTAAGAGCTTGATTTTCATTGTCTATTTTTCAAAGTCCGAGGGGTACCCTTGCAATCGGTATGCGCTTCTCGTTCTCCTTTGATATTCAAATAACCTAAAAGTGTTAAAAAATAACCCATCAAGGTTTGATGCAACAAGACCCTACATCTCAACCATAGAGGTTAGTGCAGTGATCAACAATGGCATAGCAGCAACTGAGATGGAGAGTCGGCAAGCAAGGTAGAAATGAATCAAAAGAGGGAAAAAGGTCGTAAGTAGGTAGTGAGCTCCTTGCAATGGAGGATGCTGAGACGACAGACTTTTAGAGTTGGTAGACGTGGATTTTCTCGATGGAACATTGAAGGGAGAGGAAGGTGCTCAGGACCACACCAACGAGCGTACGAGGGGGCACATAAGGCTAGAGGACTCATTAATGCAAAGGTGGAGCACCAACTAGCATGACCAACAGCTTGGGTGGCATTTTTGGTGATGACCAGTGCTTGGTGGACCTTACAAGTATGTAATCTGGTGGTTGTTAGTTGGCAACGGCTGGAATTAGTTGTGAGGGTCGTCAGAGAAGTTGACTAGGTTGTGTAGAGAAGTCACAAAAACTATAGGTTCAATAGGAATCCGGCAAAGGACGTGAGAGGTATAGGAGGGTGGTTAGAGGTGTGGAAGCTGAGCGATAGATTGCGGTAACAAAGTACATCAACCTGCGAAGGTGGAGATGGGATTTTGCCTTAAGAAGGGGTGGTAATTAAGTTGGTGATGATTGACGAAAAGAGATATAGGCATGAGAATGCAATTCAAGTTCTAAGAATGGGCCTTCATCTCTAATAGACGAAGAGATTGGTAGGGAATATAGAAAGGGACTGCCATATCATGGGATCGACATTAGTACTGACTCTGATACCAAATTATACGGTCTAGATTTTAAAAAGGAAGAATAGGGATTGAGAAAGCGAGAGTGGGCTAAAAAAGAATAAGAGATTCACCACTTGCTAAGGTTTTGGGTGGGAATACGCGGAGATGCTCAGGATGAGAAAGGGAGAATGCCAAGCCCTATGAAGGAGAAGAAATGGGATTGAGAAGGGGATTTTAGGGAAGAGGAAAATAAATAATGCAAGGAGAAGAAAATGATAAAATTAGTCCACATTTTTTTTGAAATGACTAAGTTGTAATCCATTCATTCCATCTTTGTCTTTACATAAAGAAGTTGCATCCGTTATTTAGGTGTATACATCTTATGTTTCCCCTTGGTGTTATCCATCTTTCTCCTTGTTGAAACAAATAACAAGGAAGTAGAATCATAATCAAGAAATAATAAAATATTGAACACTCGAAATTTTACGTGGAACCCTACTCTATGAGGAGAAAGATGAAACTACGGGAGAAAGCCTCAAAGGGACGGATCTTCTATTGTGAGTCTCTCAATGAATATAGGGGGTATGGGACTTCTTATATAGCTTCATAGACAGACCGGAGTCTCACTTATAAATGATGTGGGACTAAACATGAGAGTGGGTAATTGGATTTTGGAGAGATCTACTTACTCAACAATTACATACTATAACACTCTCCCTCAAGCAGGACCTGAGAAAGATGCAGGTTGCAACAAAAGAAAATATACAATACATCTTCACCCGATACATTTGAGAGAGACGGGAGGAGACCTGCTTTGCATAGTCGTTGCTGGTAGAAGACCTCGCACGACGACAGATGTGCAACGATCAGGACGTGCCTGTAGTAGAGTCGTTGCGACGATCAGGACATACCTGTAGTAGAGATGTTGCGACGACTAGGTCATGCCTAAAGCCAGTCACTAGAAGAAGTCCCGTGCGTAGAGTAGTTGCACCACATAATGTACGAAAGTAGTCGATGCTCGATGAAGATGGATGATAGCAGTAGTCTGGAGTGTCGATCTTAATGTCGTGGATGGGCAGTAGAAGTATGAGACGATCCCATGTAGAGAAGTCCATCTATAGTAGTTGATGTCGAACATTCCAAAGGTGTCAAGATGGCTTCTTCTACGTCTGGTGAGGAGGTTTACATTCTGCCTCCTTTGCATGTTCCTATCACACCTCATGTCGCTCGGACTTTGCCTCATTACTACATTCGTAGGTCAACTACAAGACCCCCTGCTCATGTGCCTTCCCCTATCATCAGCACTCCCAAAGTAAATCCTAAACATTCGGTTTCTACTGATGGTATTGTTGGTGTTTCTATACAACAGGAGACTTCACAGGGTGAGAACGTAGTTTGTTAAAATATCTTGGTACCAGAGACAAATCGTTTACAGGAACTTGACCAACCTATTGCACTTTGAAAGAGGTGTACATGTGCTATGTGCCTCTCCCAAGGTATGTTTCACTGGGCGTCTATCAGAGGACTTCAGGAAGTTAGTGGTATCTTACTATGGAGGAAGAGATAGATGTACTCTAATCACGAGGTACATGGAGTCAATGTTCATGAAATCAACATGTAGACCGAATCGATTTCATGAATCAGTGCAATATACGCCCTCCCTGTATATGTGGCCTGCATATGCCCGCATATGTCCCGCATACTGCTCCAGCATCTCCAACTTTCCAATCATCTCATTCAGATGCTTAATTTTGTAGATCTGCCTCTTCCTCCATTCAATTGTAAGAATATGGCATGCATTTGTATACAATTGCAATGCATTATACCATTATATATATGCAATATTTTATGTTTATCTCATGTATTATTTTCAAGAGTATATGCAATGTATCGTCAAATATTTTAATATATGCCGATTGAGGTTTTGCTCATGTAGTACATGTATTTGTAATGAAGTTTTGTTATTATGAAACATATAAACATATAATATGTGAAGTTTTGATGGCTAAATGTTTTTTGTGATTAAATGTTAGGCAATTAAAAACATATACTCAACCATCTAACATGAACCGTTTTTTCTTACATCTTTAACTCCACTTAGATACATAAATTCAGTAGTAATGTTATTCTTTAATTATTTTTAAATTAAAAATTAGAAACTTGCGTAGAACCACATATGCCCCCCATATACTGCTTATTCAGTATTCAGTGGTCTGTCTGAACGCATACGCATACCACTTTCCTAAGCCTTGCATGGAGTCGGTTACTGCCCCAGCAAGGAATTTTGTGGTTGGATGCAAGTGGGTCTTTACAGTGAAGCAAAGAGCATATGTGATGCAGCTGATGCAGCGTGACCCCAAATTATGGGGCCACATTTATTCAATTAAATAATTATCATTTTTATTTACGTTTTTAGCGGTCGTAGTGGTCTAATTTAATAATTGAGATCGCCTGTGATCTCAACGTTGATTTCGTAGAGTTTAATTATAATTGTTGGTGAATTAAATAATTAGAGTCCAATTAAGTTAGATAGAGGTCAATTAGGATTAAATTAGTTATAATTTGAGATTATTTACTATTTTTGTAAACCCTCTCTCCTATATAAAGAGAGGGTAGCCCATTGTTTTTAGTCAGTCAATGATTATGAAAATTTGAGAGTTATCTCATTTTATCCCCTCTCTTTCTCTTCTCCCTCCACGCGATCTCCGCGGTCTTCCCCTCAACCCCGCGCATTCCGGCGTGTTCTTCCTCTCAACCCCTCTACTTTCTCTCCTCAATCCCTCTCCTTCTTCCATCAAAAAAATATTTATTATTTTAATTCCGACGCCGCGCGATTCTCGTTTGCATCAATTGGTATCAGAGCATGGCATTTAGATCGTCCTCACGATCTAACGATCCGCCCCGGCGTCCGCACCGACACCATCATTCATCCGAACGAAGACGGCAAGCCAATGAAGCCTACGACAAGGAGACGGAGCGCATGTTACGTGATTTGCAGAACAACTTCCGATCCATGGCATCAATGTTTCGGGACTTCACGGCCAACCTTGAGGCCTACCGCGACGCCCAAACGAAGCCGTCAACCACCCAAACCGCGACCGCGACTGTTGACGAAGAAAACGACGCGGAAAAAGACCAAACGGTTGCTGTCCAGATCGTTGTGGATGGGAAAAACGTCAACCAAGATGATGTGCTCGCTGTCAACGAAGAAACCGCCGCTGTCCAGACCATGTTAGACGGAAAAAATGACAAAACGGTGGCTGTCCAGCACGTCCCAGCACCAAATCCGTCGCCGGAAGCGACCCCGCTGCCCCCTCCAACCACCCCGACGACCCTTCACGCCACCCCTGCAGTTCCAGTTCAGCCCCAAGCGGCTCCGGACCCGCCACCAACCATCCTCGCCCCCTCCTACCCCCTTCCGTGCGCACCCAACACCCCGAACCGTCCCCGGCGTTGCCGCACCTTAACCCCGACACCACCCACACCCTCGCAGCCACCCTTCCTGGTGCCAACGCCACCAACCCCTCCCGCCACCTACTTCTCCCATCACAGCCCCAGCCACCACCAACACGGCCCCTCCCCCTCAGCGGTTCCACCCGCACCACCTCCCCTTACGCCGCAACCCCGCTCAGCCCATCCTACTCGCGCCGCACCCCTGCTCCACGACATCCGCCTCCAGGCCATCCTCTCCCTCGCCGCCCAGCAGCTCGCGCCGTTCGCGCGCAGGCCCTGCAGCTACACCGTCGGCGACGACGCGCCAGCCTCCCGCGGCCTGCTCGCCGCTCGGCGCTCGCACCGCCCGGATCGCACCTCCGCCACCGTGCCGCCTTTGCGGTTCCGAGGACCCCAGCCCCGCGCGATTATAACGCAAGCAAGACCCCGTGCCCTAACAGGCCATCCGAGATTGAGGGGACCCAAATCCCTGGAAAAGGGGGATTGGAAATCAAGTGGGAAAAATTGCAAAGAAAAATTCCTCAAAACCCATATTTGCAGAAAGGTCCAAAACCATAGAAATGTGAGGCAAATTGAGGGGGTACGAAAATTGCAGGGACGCCCCCCAATTGGAAAAAATTACAAACGTAACGCGGAAAATGATCGCCTTAAGGGAAATTGAAGCCCAATTCAAGGATGATTTCTCCAACTATCCACCTACATCACGCAATTCGTCAGGAGCCGAATTTTTAAAGCGGTGGAGAGTTGATGCAGCGTGACCCCAAATTATGGGGCCACATTTATTCAATTAAATAATTATCATTTTTATTTACGTTTTTAGCGGTCGTAGTGGTCTAATTTAATAATTGAGATCGCCTGTGATCTCAACGTTGATTTCGTAGAGTTTAATTATAATTGTTGGTCAATTAAATAATTAGAGTCCAATTAAGTTAGTTAGAGGTCAATTAGGATTAAATTAGTTATAATTTGAGATTATTTACTATTTTTGTAAACCCTCTCTCCTATATAAAGAGAGGGTAGCCCATTGTTTTTAGTCAGTCAATGATTATGAAAATTTGAGAGTTATCTCATTTTATCCCCTCTCTTTCTCTTCTCCCTCCACGCGATCTCCGCGGTCTTCCCCTCAACCCCGCGCATTCCGGCGTGTTCTTCCTCTCAACCCCTCTACTTTCTCTCCTCAATCCCTCTCCTTCTTCCACCAAAAAAATATTTATTATTTTAATTCCGACGCCGCGCGATTCTCGTTTGCATCAATATGACAATGTAGACCGCTACAAGGCTAGACTTGTAGCAATGGATTCACTCAGACATGTGGATTATTAGGACAATTTCTCTCATACATCACGTCAATCTAATCTTTGTATCCTCCTTGTTGTTGTGGTACAAGAGCGGTCACTCTTCCAACTTGATGTCAAGAATGTCTTCTTGCATGGTGATCTGCAGGAAAAAGTCTATATGCAGCAGGCACCTAGGTTGGTTGTTGTATTCTAAGGGGGAGTGTCAGAAGATATGCAGACTCCATAAGACTATTTATAGCCTTAAGCATAGTCCTAGATCATGGTTCAAGAAGCTTTCGGATCTAATAGAGTAGCAGGGCTTCAAGAGATCAATTATAGATTACTCACTCTTCGTACATAGGACATCACGAGGTATCCTTGCCATTCTGGTCTATGTTGATGACATTATTATTACAAAAGATGATTTACAAGGGATCGGTGAGGTTAAGGAGTTCCTTGGATAGCAGTTTGTCACTAAGGATCTTCGCAAACTACGATACTTCTTTGGGATTGAATTTGCCATAAATTAGAGAGATCTTGTGATGACTCAACGCCTCAAAGGAGGTACATTACAAATCTTCTAGAGACCGGGATGGCAGATTGCAGACATGCCACCATTCCTATGGATCTCAGCATGAAGCTCGATGATGATGATAAAGAAAGTGGACAAGAAAAGATACATGGAGTTCGTTGGGAAGCTTCTCTATGTGACTATCACAAGGTTAGATATCCCTCTTGCAATGAGCAAAGTCAACCAGTTTATGAAGCAGCCATGACAAGCTCACATGGATGCAGTCTCCATGATTCTAAGGAATCTGAAGTCTTATCCATGTACATGTTGCTATACAGTAAAGGGACATTGCTTGCAATCCGTCCTATGCAGATGTTGACTACGTTGGATGCCCAAAAGACATGAAAAGTCCACCTCTGGATTTGCATTACTCGTTGGAGCCCATTGGTCTCTTAGAAAAGCAAGAAACAGAATTTGCTAGATCAAGAGCTGAATCTGAATACAGAGCAATGGCGCAAGGAAGCACTGAGATGATCTGGGTCATGTATGTTTTGACTAACCTGGCTATTGATGTAACTCCTCCCATGCAACTATTATGTGACATTCAGGTTGCACTATCCATTGTCGAGAATCGAGCCTTCCATGAGAGGACCAAACACATCGAGGTAGATTGTCAATACACTAGAGGTAGAAGGGCTTAATCTCTACTTCCCACATTAGCTCAGGGAATAGACAGCTGACATTTTCGATAAGGCCCTAGCCAAAGGGTTATTCTAGAAGTGTTTCCCCAAATTGAGCATGGCAGATATCTATGCTCTAGCTTGAAAAGGAGTGTTACAGGAAATGTAATTATGTATTTCTTACTTCATTTTTATATAGTTTCCCCATTGATTATTAGACCTCTAAGGTTTCTCTTCTATATAAAGGGAGCCTTATGGCTACAGAATAAACAACTCATTCATTTGTTCCCATCATCTGACAAAGGGAGAGTCGCTGACTGGTATAGGTCGACCTAAAGGATAGTAGACTAACCATAAAGCAAATGGTTATGATTTTTTTTACTAAGAAAGACGGGGGTGCCCTCCCAAGGCGGGAGTCACCACACCAACGCATTCATTAATAAGCAAGAAGATACATCAGTTGGAAATCCAGAACTTGTACAAGGCATTACATTTAGCAAGAACATTTTCAAAGTAAAACCAATGCCCCTTGAAAATTGTATCATTCCTGCCAAGCCAAATAGCCCAGAGCGCTGCAAATGGCTTGGAGACATCGCATGAAGACCCAAGCCCCACCGCCCGAATAGAACTCCAAAAGTGCTCCGCATCGGATGCCTGAACCCACGGGAGCCCCAACGACTCCCACACACTGACCGAAGACCTGCAGGTAAAGAAGATCTGGTCCGCATTCTCCATATCGCCCTCGCATCTGTCACACCTCATATCCGTCGCTCCCAACAGTCTGGCTCTTCTCACTTTGTCACAGATTCGGTCTCTTCTTAGACACGAAAGAAAGACCTTAACCCGAGTAGGGATCTTAGCCGCCCAAATCACATTCAAGTCTGCACAAAGATCCTCGTCACGCTCCACCAGCCCAGTAGCCAGCCTCCTGTAAGCTTTCTTCACCGAGAACTTGTCGTCTTCCCACACAAAATGGTCAGGGTCACCCGACATCTCCTCGGTCGGGGGAATCTCCGACAGCAACCTCAAAAACTCCTCCATCCTCTGATCCGAGAGAACAGCAAGGAACCTCGACGCCCATGACCCCGAGTCTGCCACCTCCGCCACCCGCGCCCCCCTATCAACGGCCAAAGCCATCAACCTAGGAAACCGATTGGCCAACGCCCCCTCCCCCGTCCAGTCATCCACCCAGAAACGGAAGCGGAGACCATTCCCCAATTGGGGCCGAAGAAAAGACCTGAGGCATGGAATCACGGCACGGATCCCACTCCACAACGAGGACTCATGACGCTTCCTCCCAGCCATCAACTCCCCCGTGACACCATAAATCTCCCTGAGCAACCGCAACACCGGCGAGTCGGATGGACCCCAAATGCGTACCACCCATTTGGCTAGCAAATGGTTACGATGCTATGTATCTCTGAAGTGCGAGAGGTTAAGGATGTTATCCCTGAGTTAAATGTGAACATGTCTCTGAGACCGGATGGCTTTCATGTGCTTTTCTATAGAAATTATGGACATTGGGGGTTCGGACATGACAGGTCTAATCGACGAGTTCATAGTAGGGGTCTCTGGCTTTGAGAGAGCAAACAAGGTTGTTGCTTGCAAAGAAAGGGCAAGCAGAGCTCCTACCGATCAGATCATTGGTGTTTTGTGGGAATGTTCGCAAGACAAATGGATTATGTGTGGTTACAAGAAAAAATCATCTTCTTATGGGCATGTTAGAAGTAGACATACTTAGTTGTGGACTTGTTAAATCAATATATAAAAGCTTAGTTATATACTCATTAATTGTTAATATAATTCAATACTTTCCGAAATATTATAACTCAATTCTCCCTTTGACTAGAGTGTAAAAACTCCATGATGGTATCCTACCCTACTTTGATCATATGGATAAACCTAGAGCTTATATGAAGAAGAGATCATTATATATAGCGAAAGGCACACAAGCCTATTACACCAATTCAAAATATAAAATTAAATAATAGTGTCTCTCATGCTTGAAAATTCTAGCTACTCTAACAACATACATGGTTAATCATTCAAAAGAAAGCATCTCGGAAAAAAGAAAAATTAAGAACAGAATATAGCGTTGATATGAAAGCTCCTTCCATACTTGTTCGAGATTTAAAATTACATGGAATGCAAAAAGAAGATTCTTGTAAAGCCTAAAATACAAATAATATGTTTCCTCCCTCTTGCTTTTATGCACAAATATTATCTAGAAAACCCGTATAGAACCTGGTTGCCAGAGCTCCCCCATCATCCCCACCAAGCAAGCTAGTAATCTGATAAACAGAAGCAAAAATCAGCCTTAAGATGCCTTCTTCTGCCAACTTCACATCCGCAAGCATCTCCAAGGATCTAAATCATGCCGCCAATAAGTAATGTTATCAATAGTGCATGTTTACAAACTTAGTAATGTTCTTATAAGATGTCTATGGCATCATGAAGGCAAGATCTGGAAGAAAATGTGTCCTACAAGATAAGAACTTAACAAAAATCAGAAGCAGAGCAGGTAAACCAACACAAAGACTGATAGTGATAATAATCAAGTTAAATGACACTGAATATCTACTGATAACCATATGTCTGGAAATTGTTTCAAGCACTTCGCATACAGTCCAACCACTCGTTTGAACATCAAAGTTGTTTTTGCAAACTACGTCTTACATATAGGAGTTGTAATAGCAATAAATATGATTAGTAAAAAAGGAGTAACATGAAAAGGTTACTTCCACATTGGTCAAGCAAATATCAAGTGCTACGGAAAGGTGTATCAGTGCATGGTACCCTGATTTATAATGTACTTGCTGCCGGTTCTCCAATGACACTATAAAGCTTCACTGTAGAAGTTTACATAAAAGCTTTTCAAGGAAAAGTAAAAGCAATGAAAGTATTTTCTCACGGATATATCAAACTCTGGACTCCACCTGAATCGGTGAATTCGATTGAATCACTTTTAAATGACGAAATGTGGACAATCAATGAGATCAGATGGCAATTATGTGGATGTTCAGAAGTTTTTAGGAAGGTGTATTGCTTATCTTACAAAATTACTCAACATTGTCTAGTGAAACAAGAAATTGCCAAATGACTGGAAAAAACATTGTGATAACCTTTTATAAGAAAAAAACACACAAAATTGTGCAAATTATAAATGTGCCAAATTGATAATAGAGGCAATAGCATCAAATATCGCAACATACCGGCGATGTATACCCGATATGCTGCTATCACCAGATTTGTTTTGAGGTAAAAAGCGGTGTGACACCCACCCGTAAACTTCTATATATTCACATTATCAAAAAAGATACTTTCAAGGATCAAAATATCCTGAATCATTTAGCATGCTCTAAAACATTCACCACATACATTCTTTCTCCCCAGAATACGGACTCGTTCCATGCAAGCCATATAAGACCGTAAGATAGCACCACCAAGTCTTGGTGGGGCTGCTCTCATGTCCCAGTTCATGCAAAGACTCCCAAAAACAAACCCAATTAAACGTCCATCGCAATAAAGTAGTCGAATGAGAGATGCTCAACATCATCCTCCATTGTCATGCAACGCTAGTGTGTGCTGCCAGTCCCAGGAGAACCTGGCTCTTCATTCTCCAGTATTCAGATGATCCCCCCTCAACAACCAGATGAGAATCCAAACCCACAACAGGATCTTCCAACTCAAGATGTCCCAGGAGAACCATTCGATTATGTATTTTAAATTATTTTAAATTATTTTAAATATAAAAATTATTTAATATATATATATATTCTTATATATTTATATACATATATGGTCATCAATCAATAAAAGTCCAAAGTATCAATTAAAAATTACACATGGAGCTTTAACATTTGTGGTGATTGTTGAAAAGTGTGAGAAGAAAAGTTATATTCCTCATAGCCCTGGAGCTCTCTTATATAGGAGAAAAGCTCTATGGGAAAATTACATAAGATAGAATGGAGAAATAAACAAATACAGATAAAGACGAACGAACATAGACATCACAACACTCCCCCTCAAGCTAGAGCATATATGTCTATCATGCTCAGCTTGGAACAGCAATGGTGAAAAGGGCCCCTCGCAAGCGCTTTGGTAAACATGTCTACAGTCTAATCTCCTAAAGCAACATGACAAGTGGAAATCAACCCCTTTTGGATCAAATCACGAGTGTAATGAGTTAATGACAATCTACTTCAATGTGTTTTGTTCTCTCATGAAACGATGGATTGTTAGCTATGAACAGTGGTGCCTGATTATCACATCGGAGGTGCATAGGGAGAAGCATCTCAATAGTTAGATCAGTCAAGACAGATCTGACCCACATCATTTCTGTACTCCCTTGGGTCATAGCCCTACATTCGGATTCAGCGCTGGATCGAGCAACAACTGTTTGTTTCTTACTTTTCCATGAGACTAGTGAGCTACCAATAAACACGGTAAAGCCCGAAGTGGACTTCCTGTCCTTGGGACATCCAGCATAATCCGCATCTGCACATCCAGAAACTGTGAGGGATGTATCCCTTCTAAAAAGAAGACCTGCACTTGGGGAAGACTTCAGATATCTCAAAATCATGCAAACTGCATCCATATGAACATGTCTGGGTTGCTCCATAAACTGGCTAACCCTGCTCACTGCAAATGATATATCAGGTCTGGTAATAGTGACATATAACAATTTTCCTACCAGCTCTTTGTATCTTATTTTAAGCTCTTCGGAATCATCATCATAGAGCCTAGCATTAGGGTTCATTGGTGTAGTGGCGGGCCTACACCATGTCATGCCCGTCTCGGATAGAAGGTCAGCAACATACTTTCTTTGTGTCATAACCATACCCTTCTGATTCCGTGCAAACTCTAGGCCAAGTAACGCAATGTGCCAAGGCCCTTGGTCACAATTGTTGCCTAAGGAAATCCTTAGCTCCCTGAATGCCATGTTCATCACTACCAGTAACAATGATGTCATCAACATAAACTAGAACAACAACAGTACCTCTCTGAGTTCTCTTAACAAAAAGAGAATAATCTGAAGTGGATCTGACAAACCCTTTCTTTTCAATCAAATCTGAGAATTTTTGAAACCAAGCCCTCAGACTGTGCTTAAGGCCATATATGGCCTTGTGAAGTCGGCACACCATAGTGGACTCCCCCTCAGCAGCAAATCCTGATGGTTGCTGCATGTACACCTCCTCCCGTAGATCTCCATACAAGAAAGCATTCTTCAAATCCAATTGGAAGAGCGACCAATCATGTACCACCACAACTGCAATAAGAATCCTCGGCGTAGAGTGTCGTGCAACAGGAGAAAAAGTCTCGTGGTAATCCACCCCGTAGGTTTGGGTGAACCCACGAGCAACCAATCTGGCCTTATATCTGTCCACAGTACCATCTGCCATGTGTTTCACAGTAAATACTCACTTGCTGCCAACAACAGACGCACCTCCTGTACAATATTCCACGTGCCACGAGACTGTAAAGCTATCATCTCCTCCTCCATGGCCAGACGCCATGAACTACTCCGCAGTGCCTCCTGATAGGTTCGTGGTATTTCCACAGCAGACAGCCCCACAACAAACTTTTGGAAATCCGGCGAAAGGCGCTCAAAAGAGACATGGGAAGCCATAGGATGCATAGTGCACGCACGTCTCTGTCTCCGTAGAGCAATGGGCACGTCTAGATCCTCAGTATGCGCAGAAGACATATCCTCCAACACCTCATGTACCCCAGTCTGTACAGTCAAATCACCAGTGCCATTAGAAGAACTCAAATGTTCAGAACATACCTTGGGCGTGGTAGATGATGGAGGAGGCGCATGAGCACGGGGCCTTCGCTGGTATACCTGCGGATAGAAGATAGGCGATGGTAGAGGTGGTGGTGGTGGTGGCGGTGGTGGTAGAGGCGATGGAGGTGGAGGTGGTGGTGGAGGAGCTAGGGGCGAAGATGGTATAGTAGAGATCAGAGGCATATAGACCTCTTCTCCATCCTCTGTAGAAACGAGCTTGTCACCTATAGTAGAAAAATACATAATGGACTCAAAGAAGATGACATCAGCACTAACATAGTATTTTCGTCGAACAGGGTCAAAGCAACGATATCCCTTTTGGGTCTTGGAATACCCAACAAACACATTTAACAGCCCTAGGAGAGAGCTTGTCAAGACCAGGAGACATCTGATGAACAAAAGCTATAGAGCCGAAGACACGGGGCGTAAGAGAGAAAAGATCCATCTTGGGAAATGCAATCAAGAACGGGATCTTCTTCCCAAATACTGAAGACGGCATACGATTTACCAGGTAGCAAGCGGTTAAAACCGCATCCCCCCAGTATGAATGAGGTGCACGACTCTGAATCAAAAGAGTTCTGGTAACGTCCAAAAGATGACGGTGTTTTCGTTCAACTACCCCATTCTTTGAGAGGTATAAGCACAGGATGTCTGATGAACATTACCATGAGATCTGAGGAATTGGGAAAGCTGAGTGCTGCAAAACTCTAGTGCATTATCGGAACGTATAAACTTGATTTTTGCCTAAAAATGTTCTTGATTTCAATAATGAAAGACTGGATAATAGGACCAGCATCGGACTTATTCTTTTTTTTTGAAGCCAAGAAAAGGGGGATACACTCAGTGGTGTTCACCCCAATATATTAGAAAAAAAACAAAGGGACGAAAGTACAAAAAAGGTAGCAGGGCAAAAAAAGAGGCGAGAGAGCCTCCCAACAGTGAAAGAAACTACACACCAAGAAAAATTAACTACCACTCCAGTCGTCCACCAAACCTGTAGCGCGAATCAACACATTCTCCTTGTAAAATCGTTGCGCCGAAAAAAAGCCTCGTTTCGACCAAGCCAAATCGACCATAATCTTGCCATCGAAGTCAAGAGTCGTCTTCTAGCCGTGTGTCTGTTCAAGAATAGCGAATCACAGAAGGCCACCACATCAGTAGCTCCCACCCAAGCCACAGCCGGGTCCTCCCACAGCCCACGAACCACAGGGCACTCAAAAAAAACGTGGTCAATGGATTCCACCTCTGAACCGCACAGCACACAGATATTAGAAACAGAATGAAACAATCTGGAGCAGCGGTCTCTCGTCAAAAGCCTCTTCCTGCGGACCAGCCATAAGAAGATAGCAATGCGCAAAGGTAGACCCAATGCGCAAAGATAGCATCGGACTTATTCTTAAGAAGAAAAACCCAAGACAACCTTGAAAACTCATCAACTGCAACAAGATAAAACATATGTCCCTGATGATCTGGGACACGACTGGGACCCTAAATATCAAAATGAATTAACTCAAACAGACTATGAATGCTACGACCCTGACGACTCTGAAAGGTAGAGCGATGATGCTTCCCAAGCTGGCAGGCCTCGTACTGAAAGGTGGAACGAGGAGAAATCTGTGGAAGAACATGATACAGCTTTTGCAGAGGAAGATGACCAAATCAAAGATGCCACATATAGGGAGAAACAGATCCAGTGCGAGGCACCAGCATAAGGACATTGCGCTAATCTGTAGAGACTCCCTTGCTCATGGCCAGTTCCAATCACCATGTCCGTTAGTATATCCTGAAACAAGAGTAGATGGATCAAATATGGCACGACAATGTAAATCTTTGGTGATTTGACTAATTGAAAGTAGATTCATAGAAAATTTAGGAGCATAAAGAACATTCTGAAGTCTCATTTCGGGGGTCAACTGCACATCCCCTTGACCGGTGATGGGAGAATGCGTCTCATCTGCTATCACGACCGATCGTCCATGCTGAGTCGGATGAAAAACACTAAACTGGCCCCTGTCATCACAGAGATGATGGGATGCTCTGAATCCATGATCCATTTTGACAAGTATGTCCTGTAACAAGTAGTAAAGGCATACGTTGTACCTGATGTAGACACTGATGATGAGGCAACCACCTCTGAAGATCCTGAAGGTGAGCCGGTCGACCTAGCAGTGGGCATAATCTCCCTGAGTCGAAGGACTCCCAACTGGTTGTGTCTGCTCTGCAACACGAGCTGAAGTAGGAAACCCATGCTTAGAATAGCATGTTTCCTCAGAGTGGCCAGATCTGTGGCAGTAGATGCAAGGCTGACAGGGTCGACCACCCCCTCCTCTACCATGGCTAGAGCTCCCTCTGCCACGATATGGTATATGGCTTCCCCTACCACGAGAGGCAGCCATAGCTGAAGATGTCTGGGACTGCAAGGTACCAACTGAGGATATAGATAGTCTACTCAATCTGCAATATGCCTCCTCCATTGGAGGTATGGTAGCATCGGTAAGGATCTGGGCACGATCAGCATCATACTCAGGATCAAGAGCTGCTAGAAAAACTCCAATCATCACAGAGTCTCTGTATGCTTTGAGTTGCTCTTGTGTAGCAGTCAAGGGAATGTAACCATGTAACTTCTCAAAAATACCCCTCAAGGAAGTGTAGAGGATATGAAGGGGACGACCATTCTGCTTTGATGTGAAGATATTGTGCTGGAGCTGCAGTATCTTCGACTCGTTCTTTGCCGGCAAGTATGTAGCGTCGAGAATGTCCCACATAGCCTTCGCAGTCAGCTGGCTCAGAATATCATTAGCTATCTCTGGTGACACAGTCCCAGATAGCCATACTCGTGCATAAGCATCATCTGCCTCATGCAGTCGGCTGGCTCAGAATATCATTAGCTATCTCTGGTGACACAGTCCCAGATTGCCATACTCGTGCATAAGCATCATCTGCCTCACATGAGGCGTTTATCCCAGTCTTGTCACTTGGCTCCTCCACCGTGAGGATGTGCTTCTAGCCATTACACTACATCAGACTCATGAACTGCATGGCCAGGGGCGGAGCCAGGAAATTTTTATAGGTGGGGCCAAAATATATATATGTACGATTCATGTTCAAGTCATAAATAAAATTGTTCGATGTGTGTCCGAATCATAAGGCACGTTATGAGGTCAATTATATGATTGAAAAAGTTAACTAAAAATATAATATAAAATGAGAAATATGGTATACCGGTATGCCCACTATGGAGAGATGGAAAAGTGCAGTTAGTAGCAATCACTAAAAAATATTATTACGAAAAAAATACAAATGTTGTATATATATATGGGAAAAATGGGGCTGCATCCTTGGGGAAGCTAACTTGGCTCCCCATCTCATTTTTTCTTTTATTTTATTTTTTTTGAAAAATGAATCCATAGAAATTCATCACTATAACCCTATATTATGTCGTTCAAGTTTCGTGCGAATTAGAGACTCCTACAACCTTCATCTAGGCAGTTACTTTTTAACGGTCGCAGAATTGTTGAAATCGACCTCGTCTGGATGGAGACCGTAGGAGTTTCTGTTTCACAAGAAACTTAAATGACATAATATAGGGATATAACAATGAAAATCAACGGAAGTGTTTTTTTTAGACTCAAAAGAGGGGGATACACTCGTTGGTGCTCGCCCCTGCAAAATATATTAAGTAAAGTTGAAAAAGAGAGATACTTACAGGGGGTAAGAGGGTAGGAAAGAGGGAGAGGGGGAATAAAAATACAAGGTAAACAAGCGGCAAACAAATGCCGAGACCCAACTAATTACACCAGTCTGATATAAATCTGTTAGCCGCGATCGTCACGTTCTCCCTATAAAAACGCATCCCCGAGAAGATAGCCTCATTACGAGCACGCCAGATGGACCAAAGCCGTGCTATGGGGCCCAGCATATCAGATCGATCCCTCGTCCTGTTGGACCACAGGATGTCGCAGAGGTCCTCAGTATTGTCCGCACGAGCCCAAGCAACGTCGTCCGATACCCGCGTGACCGACAGACATTGAAAGAAGAGGTGATCGGCCGTTTCTTCCACCTCCCCGCAGAGATGGCACCGGACGTTGGAGTGAGGAAGAAACTTGGCGCATCGGTCCCGGGTCATCAAACGCCGATGACGAAAGACCCATAAGAAAAAGGCGATCCGCGCCGGCAAGAATCAACGGAAGTGTTTTTTAAAAAAAATGAGAAAAATGGCTGGTGGGAGCCAAGTTAGCTTCCCTAGGGGGCAACCCCATTTTACCATGTGTGTGTACGTCAATGACATGTAACCAACCCTAAAATAAAATGAGATGGCATATGATTGGTTATCTGACATGGCCATATTCCATCAATCTTCGATAAATGGTTAAATTTAGATATCTATACATATTCCCAATCTCCAAATATAAGTGAATCTGGAATTGTGAATACTAGAATACTGATATCAACTAAAATATTTGTATATTAATACTAATTTCTAATGACGCACAATGTTTGATCCTGATTTATATAAGGTAAATACGTAAAATGTAGAGCTTATATCCATATATTAGAACATTTACATAACATAAAAATCTGAATATATGATAAATAATTGTACCGTCGAATGGATGACCGATGCAAATGTAGTCACATGAATGGCAAAGTGGACTTTGAATTATTAATGGTGTCGAGTCATCGATGTGCCGACGATGAAGCCACGCAAGAGTCGCTAACATGCCGGACTACTTGGACAATGAAATCGCACCAAGTCAGACGTGACGGACTACCGTGAAGGAGGCAGAGTTAGTGGAGGCGAGCATTACCTAGAGAACACGTGCTTGCTATCGTGTTAACATTGCTAGACCAATGGTTTTTCATGTGAGGTGATGGAGAAAAAGTTGTCATGAATGGTAAGGATGAGGTTGGACTGGTTTCAATATGAAATAATAGTGCGAAGGGGAGTGGAAGGCTGGCAGTTGAATCATTTCCTGGAAATTTAGAAAAATGAGGAATATGAATTATGAATGCAAACAGATATAAATATATCTGTATCTGACCGCTACCTTATCTGTTTTATACATATTTTGACATATGTATTCATTTTAAAATGTATATAGATATGGATATGGATATCACTTTGATATCCGTAAACCTCCCTATATGTATCTATTTATCTGTTTTCAAACATAAATATACTTATAGACTTATTTTTAAATATATATAACATAATTTTATACATTCTTTTACCTATTTGGTATAATTACTATGATATAAACAGATTTAATACACTTAAATGATGTGCATCTATCCAATACATGTATATTTAAGCTAATGTATACAATATTTCCAACATTATTCACATGCGATAAATGTCCGTTTTACATCCATATCCATCTTTTAAGGATATAGTAATATAGTTTTCATATTTTGTCAATATCTGTATCCACATCTGTATTCGGATTAAAAAATAGACAACGATATAGCAATACCTATATCTGTATATGTTTCTTTGCATCTTTAATATAAATGATGGGCTTTTGCCGAATTTTGAAAAATGAGGAAAGGAATGGTGGTGGTACCTTATGAAAATTTTAAAAATAGGAGAAAGGAATTATTGTCCTTTATAGAAATTTAAAAATGAGAGAGATGATGCCAAAAATGGAAAATGGCAATAACTCTTTAATATTTACCACTTTGGGAGGGGGGGCCACGGCCCCTACCCGCCCCCCTCTCCCTCCGCCCATGTGCATGGCCCACAGTTCATAGTTCGTGTCATCCATTTTGACAATGGGGGCTGGACCTTTGAAGGCCCCTAGGGATGGAACAACAGCTTTGTTGTCAACCACGACGACAACAACCACCAAGACTAGGATAGCAACAAAGAAGACCTGAGTCTCAGTGACATATGAGAAGGCGGTCGTGGGTGTAGACTCATACCACAACCTCTTCTACCCATGGAAGACGCCTTTGGGTGACTAGGGTGATCTTAGATGATCACGCCATACCCTAGAGCCTCAAGAGTGGTTCTGGACAGAGATGGCTAGGCGGCAGTCCTTGAAGGACTCGTGGCCTGCGAACAGGCTACAGCCCGCAAATGGGCAGTGGCCCGCGAGAGAGGTGATAGCCGCGAGAAAGCGGTAGCCACGAAGGAGCGGAGCACCTGCCCGCACGCGGTGAACAGGGAGGCGACCACCTCTGGCGGATGCCGTGAGCAGTGGTTGCACGCGAGAGAGGCCTCGAATCTCGCGCGTGAGGTGGCTGCGTTGCCCGTAAGAGAGGCGGCAGCAGGTGGTTGCGCAGCCCGCAAGAGAGGCAACGGCCTCGAGCGAGAAGAAGCTAGGGTTTCGGTGGAGAGGGGCTAGGGTTATGGCACAGGCTCTGGTCTAGAACCGTCGCTCTGATACCATATTGAAAAGTGTGAGAAGAAAAGTTATATTCCACATAGCCCTAGAGCTCTCTTATATAGGAGAAAAGCTCTATGGAAAAATTACATAAGATAGAATGGAGAAATAAGCAAATACAGATAAAGACGAACGAACATAGACATCTCAACATTGATACCGAGATAAATGGAAATCTTTAAAAAATAAAAACTAAAATAATCAGCAGTCGATTGCAATAGTCAGATGAATATTCGACCAAATACTCGAATACGCATGAATATTCAGGTTGGACTGAATATTAACCAAGTAGCAATATTCCATCCCCCCCCCAAGAATATTCGGTCTACAATGCAACAGTATGGCTAATGCAGCTTCTACAAAGACCTCCCGGACTATCTTCATTTGACTACACTATTACCACTAATCTAGGTACTATCTCAGCTATAGTAGCCAATTTTATTTCTACCTCTGTATTAGCTTGATTTTTTTATTTTGGAGCATCTACTCATTTGACTAGAGAAGGTAGCCTCTTCTAACTTCCCCAAAGCAATCATCAAATGCAAAAATAGTTCGATTATTCAATGGTGCCCATACATCTATTACCTCAGTTGGAAATGTGCAGTTCTTTTCCATATGCAAGCTTTCTATAGTTTTTTGTGCTCCGAACTTTCCTTCGAGCATATTATATGTATATAAATTATGTTCAGAACTCAGTTGTAAAGTGATATTTTATTCGCATTTTTTTATTTTTCATGACAGCCAGATGAAGTAAATCTTTGGTGGTGATTCATATTTTGTTAGAGTTGTCTCCATCTCTATCGACCCATTCATGTGGCATTCACATCTTGGTCATCGGACTGCTTAAGCTCTTTCTCATATATTCTCTGACTTGACGTCGTTGGAGATCTCTAAGTGTGAAGCATATTAGTTTGGCAAACATCGCATAGCATCTTTTGCTCGAAAGATTGACCTTTTACTTTGGTTCATTATGATATTTTAGAACCTTGTCTCTTCCATAGTATGGGTTGTCACAAATATTTTTTTATGATAATTATAGCAACTCTTCTTAGGTGTACTTAATGAAGGAACGATTGGAGATAAATAAAGTGTGCAATTCCTTTTTTCAAGTTTATAAGAACATCCTTCTATGGACATTAAATTTTCAGATTTGCAAATACTCTTGAATTTGTTCGGCAAGGCTTGACCAATTCTTTGATGCTTAAGGCACCCTTCACCAGACTTCGTGTCCGTACACCTCACATTGATAGCAGAATGAGATAGCAGAAAGGAAACCTTGTTATCTTCTTAATATTGCTCGTGCTCTTCTTACTTATATGAAGATCCCGAAAAACGTCGATGAGATGCCATCCTTACTGCCACAAACCTTATCAATATATTACTTTGTCCATCCTAAGTAGGATAAACCCCTTCTTAGTTTATGAAGGTCAGGAACCATTTCCTCTTCTGTAACGGATTTTTGGTTGTACTACCTTTGTTCATAATTTCCATACTGGAGATAAGTTATCTTCTCGTGAAATCAATTGTGTCTTTCTTGGGTGTTCCAGAACCCAAAAGGGGTACAAGCGTTATGATCTCGTCGGTCATCTCTATTATGTTTCTGCGACTACGAATGTCACATTTTTCAAACAAACCAGTTTTTCCTTTAAGCTCGCCAGTGACATCTCCTTGGGGCTTCACCTTCTGTTCCAGGTGTATCAAAGGAGGCACCAAATACAATCTAAGTCTATCAGCTCTGAGTTTGTCCTTTCACTTGTTCCTAACATGCGAGTTGATGAGTTTTTCCAGATCCCCCCCCCCCCCCGTTGCAGACCCAAATGACCTTTTAAAACTTCTTGTTGCCCTAAACAAGTCCAAAAGGCAATGTAATCTACACTTATGGTGCATTTTACTTTCACCAATACATTATCCAGGTGTTACACCTTCCTCGGGACCATTACATAGCTCTACAAAACCATGGTTGAAAACGCATTATGGATGAAGAAATAGATGTTCTTACTTCCAGTGAGACATGGGTTCTTGTGTAATGCCTACCAGGTATTATCCATGTTGCATGTAAATGGGTATTTACAACCAAACATTCTCCAAATCGGTGAACACATTGAAGGTCGGGCTAGTGCAGAAGGCTCTACTAAGACATGAAGTAGATTACTTTGAGACATTCTCTTTGGTAGCAAGGATGGGATCCATTCGCCATATTACATCTGTTGTTGCCAACGAAAGCTGACTTATTTTTCAGCTTGATGTCAAGAATGCATTCATCTATGGAGGTTTTGAGGAAGAGGTGTATATGACAGAGGCAATGCGTTACTCCATTAAGGAGTATGTGTCGTCTATGCAAGGCCATTTATGAACTCAAGAAAAATCCACGAGCCTGGGTTTAATAGGCTCACCTTGACGATCAGCTTTATAACATTTCATAGGACTACAAATTAATATGTGTTCATTTGATGAAGTACATCAGCTATTGTTATCCTTGCTGTATATGTTGACAATGTGGTTGATACCAGTGACGACGTTGTAAGCATCCTTAAGAACAAGACCTTCCTTCAGAAGGTGTTTGACACTATGGACCTTGATCAACTTTGTGGCTTTCTTGGGATTAAGGCTATCATACTTCTGGAGATTTACGTTTGTCACAAAGAAAATACTATCTTGACATTCTTGCAGATGATAGTTTACTTAAACAATCCTCTATTGATGCAGAATTGCATGCCATGCTCCCTCAACGATATCATGTTCGAGGGCACCACACAATAGAGAAACTTTATAAGAAAACTATTGTACTTTACATTCGCGATATCCAGTGGTGACACCATTTATGAGAACCGAAAAAAGATGCAGTGGTGACACATCTTTTCATCCTTGTTATCCACGTATTTGGGAAACATCTTTGCGCCATGGCAATCAATAAAAACTGCAAGTCTATTGTATCATACGCCTTGGAAAAGTCAATCTTCTACAACAAACCCTTTGTTTTCAGCCTCTTCCAGATTGCTATTATCTCTATTGTCATAGCTAAATTATCTGCAGTCTGTCTTCCTAGAATAAAAGCAGATTGGAGCGGTGAGATAGCGTGCTCCAAGACTCTATTAAGTCTAATTGCTAGGACATATGCCATAATCAAATAGATAGTATTTGACAAGGCAATAGGACAGAAGTTCTCCACTCTATCTGAAACCTCCTTAGGCAAGAGTAATAGCGCCTTATTTAGCCTCTCGAAACATGCATTACCTCATGCAAACTCAGCCACCATCTCAAAAGTTTCCATGCCTACACTACGAAATCTCGGAATTCTTTGAAAAAATAGATCGAGAACCCATATGGACCCGGAGCACCGTCCACGTTTAAGTTCCAAAATGCAATTTTGACCTCCCCTATCATAAAGCTTTGTACTAGACAACTTGCATATTGATCTAAAAGTTGAGAAGCCCACGTACATGTCCATCTCCAAGGACTTCCTGTAGACCTACGAGAAAAATTATGAAAGTGATCTGCAATGGCTCTCTCCATCTCATGCTCCCCTTCAAATCTTCTTTCACCAATGAGAAATAGAGCGTATCAGGTTGTGACGGCCTCTCCCACTAGCAACTCCATTAAAATAAGACATGTTCACATCTCCTTTGAACCACTTTTGTCGCGACCTTTGTTTCCACTATGCTACTACATCCATCAGTATTTTGCGCCATTGCTCTATCGTTAAGTTCAATTGTGGAAAGTTCTCCTTCGACCTCTAGGCCATCTAGTCTTGTCATGTCTAATTCGACCTTTACATAGGTCGCCCATCTAGCTTCTCTAATCTCTTTTTTTAATGCACATAGTTTTGACCACAAAGAAGTCAACTTCTAGTTCAAACAAGCAGTCATCGACCCAAAACAAACTGTAGATGTACAGTGGCTAGTGACGATCTTTAAAGCCCTCCTCCCGAATCCACACTCGTTCAAATCTGAAAAAGCCACAACGAACCACCTCCTCCCCAAAATCTCGGACAAAAGGGGTGCGATTTGATCTTGAGCACGGTCTGGCAGATGAGGTGCATAGTGGAAAGAGATCCAACTACTCCAAAGAAGCAAGAAAATGGTCCAACCTGGAACAAGAACCAATGTCTCTCCATGTGAGTGTATGTCAAGCACGCCAATAACCACCAACTGTAGATCGTCTATGAGTTCATCAAACTCAAAGGAGTTCGGATCTTGACCTCCCGTAAGCAAGGACGTCCGTGGTGAGCAAGGTTACATTGAAGGCCATGCCACATCCGGATAATATTTCTGGCTGTCTGGATGTCCTCTCAAAGTTCTGGTCTAATAATATGTGAAGTCAGGTCATAGACACACGAGAGGGGCACCTGAGTGTTCGACATGAGGCTCTCTAAAAGGATTGTTAAGACATGCCTGCCCTTCACCTCTGAGACAAAGGAGATGGAATCTTTCTACGGAATGACAATCCCTCATGAGTTTCCCACTGCATCTGTAGTTCTAAAACCCGTCAATGGACCCGGACCCACTGAGTTCCATACGAAGCTAGAACAGTTCTCCAGCTTAGTCCCTTGCAACATGACCACAACAAGGCCCCAATCAAAAAAGAGTGTACCCATCGATCTTCTCTTCTCCGATCTCCCAGACCTCTCACATTCCAGGTTAGGACCTTCATTTAGTAACCATGTTTGAACCCACTGCACAAACCACACCAACAGCTTGTGTTATCTTTGATTTGTGATCCGAGACCACGATGATTTCATGGTTCACCTGAGAAGATTTCTTCCTTCCTCTATATCTCTTGCCTCATTTGAAGAACACAGTCGGGAGGCCCGATCCGTCCAAAGGCTGCCTACAGGAGCTTTCTGAATCAAGGGAATCCACCACTTCAAGTAGCTCTTACACCCAGGGAGGTTCCTCATAAGTTGGAACACAACTTCGTTCTCATGGCAAGCAGAGAGGATTGGAGGAAAAACGGGAGGAGGTTCATCGGACTGCCCAAGGCTTCCGGACTCCATTCTGACCCAAACTTGTTTGAAACAAGGCACCTCCAGGCCCATCCGAGGGCTCCCAACCGGCGACAAATTCAGGGTAAGCCATATCGCGATATATCGGCGATATATAAGTATTGACAGGTGACCAGTATATCGCTGATATAGTCGATATTTGCCCTTCCAAGGCCATTTGCTTCACAAAATTGACCCGATTTGGGTGATATAACGTCGATCGTATCGACAAGTAGCTGATACCTTTACCGATATTACTTACCTTGGCGATGATGAACCCCCCCCCTTTGATTAGTTATTAAAAGGTGGTTCACAGACGACGCAGCGGAGAAAGAATAGGCAGAGGGAGATTTCTCAGTCTGTAATAAGTTTTTTTTATAAAAAAGAGGGTGAGCTCCCGAGATTGAGTCACCGTTAGAGCATTATATTAAATCAGAAAAAAGGAAAATTTAAATAACATTACCTGGACTCCCAAAAGCCTGTTAGAGCCTAGTGAGACACCACATTTTCTGAATAAAGCCTTTGATTTCTAAAAATAAGATCATTTCTTGCTAATCAAATTGCCCAGAGCGCCGCATATGGCTTAGCGACGTCATCCAAGGAGTTGCTTCCCACCTTCCTTACCGACTCCCAGAAGACTGCCAATCTGTCCACCTTCACCCATGAAATCGCTATCTCCCTCTAAACCTATGTCGCGGTCGCGCAAGTGAAGAAGAGATGCTCTGAATTCCCCGTTTGTTCCCCGCACTTATCACACGCCATGTCATGTATCCCAAAGATCCTCGTTCTTCTAACTTTGTCACAAAGTCTTTCTTTCCGTAGGCACCATTGGAAGACCTTTATCTTGGTCGGAATCTCGCTTGCCCAAATAATCTTAATATCCTGACATAATTCCCGATCTTGACCTTCCGAACCGTTTCTGAGTTCCATGTACATATGTTTGACCGAAAATTCCGTGCCCATCCATTCATAATGATCCCTGTAAGAGACGAAAATATCCGGGGATGGTGTTTCCGACTGTAAGGTACAAGCCCTTCTCTCCGTCTAGCCGAGAGTACCCCAGCAAACTCCGACAATCATGCCCCTGATTGAGCTACATACCTCAAAATGATTTCCTTTGACGTCGCCAATGCATAAAGTCTCGGAACTCTCATCTCCAGGGATCCATTCCCGGTCCAGTTATCCCTCCAGAATCTGAAGCTACGATCATCTCCATCTTAGGCTTCAACTTGGGAGTCATCAGCGGTAAAACCTCATGCACCCCCTGCCATAAAGGTGACTCAAAACGACAAGCCCCTGCCACCAGGCCTCCTATTACCCCATAAATCTCTCGAAGCAATCTGGTGACCAGGTCCTCAGACTGACCCCATATACGAATTACCCACTTGACCAACCAGGCTTTGTTTATGCAGTCCACGTCTCGTACTCCTAAACCTCCCTAATCTCGAGCCTTTGTGAGCTCCCGTCATCCAACCAGATGCAGAATTGTCCTTTGCTACTTCCCATCTGACCATTAAAATCTTCTCATCAACCTTTCAATCTTCTTTCCGACCCCTACAGGCATCAGTCTGGTAGAGAAAAAGAATAACGGGATTGCCGACAGCATATGCTTTAGCAAAACAAGTTTCCCTCCTTTTGATAATGTAGCCGCTTTCCACCCAGCCAGCATGGACTCCATCTCCTGAACAATCGCATTCCAATCTGATAATCTAAGCCTGCCAGCAACCAACGGAAGGTCAAGATAAGTGATTGGAAGAATGCCCAATGGGCACCTAAGCTGCTCCGCAATACTGTCTCGTTCCTCATCTTGAAATCCAAACGTGATAACCACCGATTTTTGTACATTTATCTCCAGTCCGGAAAGGCAGCTAAAAATGCCCAACGGCTCTGTCGATCTATTGCGCATCACATCAGTACCGCCAAGAAAAAAGGATTGTGTCATCTGTGTACTGCAGCAACCGCACCGAAATGTCTCCAAGCCGAAAGCCCTCACACCAGCCATCCTCAACTACTTGCTTGAAAAAGACCGCAAGAGCATCCACAACCAGAATGAATAGCATTGGCGCCAAGGGACACCCCTGTCGCACCCCTCGCTGCGGTTGGAAACCCCCCCCCCCTCAAGCCTATTGTTCACCAAGACTAAAAAGGACGACATAGTAACGCATCTCTTCATCCAATCTATCCAGAAAATCAGGAACCCTCTCCTTCTTAGGGACATCCACAAGAAATTCCAATCCATGCAATCATACGCTTTTGCGAAATCAATCTTCCACATCACTCCCTTTGTACTCTTACGCCGCCATTCCAAACAAATCTTCGAAGCCATGACTAGCCCATCGGTCATTTGACGGCTCAGTATAAATGCAGATTGCCCCTGAAGAACAATGGAGTCACCACCTTTAGCATGTTCGCCAGCACATTGTCAATAATGAGATAGATTCCATTGGGCAGTGCAATCGGTCTATAGTCTTCCACTCTCATCGAGATATCCTTCTAAGGCGGTAGGAATATCAATGCTCAGTTAATCTTCTCCAAGCCCCTGTTACCTTCCATGAACTTCACAATAACCTCTAAAATGTCATTTTTCAACAAGTCCCAAAACTCTCTGTAGAAGAAGATCGGAAAACTATCCGGACTCGGGGCCTCGTCTGCATTCAGTCCCCAAACAACCTTCTTCACCTTAACCTCTGAGAACGGTGCCACTAGACCCTCAGATTAAGTTGGTGCCAAGGACTTAACCCCCTCCCCAGCCATCCCCACCCTCCCCTTTGCCTCCTAAGTGATGCTTCCACAAAATGCTCTCTCAATGCATTGCCAATCTACGGCTCCCCCATAACCCTCCGCCAACCCACCTCAATTTCGTGAATATGGTTCCTCCTCCTTCTGCCAGAAACTATGTTGTGAAAGAATCTGATGTTGGTGTCCCCTTCTCCCAGCCATTTCTGCCTGGATTTCTGCCTCTGCTCCACCTCCTCCTTGTGATCCTCCAACAACAATTCCTCCAAAAGACAGGTTCTCTCCATTGCCTCATCCTGGTCTAAACCACACAGATCATCCAGACCATCCAACAGTACCATCTCCTCCTGGGCCCTGATTCTCTTCTCCCTTCTTTCCGTTCTTATCTCCCTCCCGAAAACCTTCAGGATGGACTTGAGCAGTGCAAGTTTAGTAGCTAGGCAACAAACCGTCGAACCTTCTGGTCTCCATTCTCTCCATAATTCCACCACCATCTCCTTGAATCCATCCTCCAACAACCATGATCGCTCTAAGCGAAAAAAGAACCTGCTTCTTCTCGCCTCCCCCGAAGACCAGAGGATGGGCGTATGATCAGAATGAGCCTGAGGAAGCGCCCAAGCTCGCGATAGTGGAAAGCTTTCCACCCTCTCAACTGAAAGAAGAAATCTGTCTAGGCTTGACCTCGATCGCACATTATGCTAAGTATGTGTACAACCCACCGCATCTACAATTGTAAGGCCGAAGGAGTGTGTCATCTCCAGGAAGGCCCCGGAACCGACATCTCGCCCCCCACCCAAATGAGGGCGATCCTGTGGCAGCAAAGTAAGGTTGAGATCCCCCCCCCCACAATATAGGTTCCCTATATTTGGCCAGTGTTTGCCTGTACCAAGTCATCCGCAAGAGAGTCCCTCCCTGATCCAGTAGGCCCATAGACATTTGTCACCATAGAAGAGAGTCCACCAGCGTGATGCTTGAGGCAAAATGAAATCGAAAAAACGGATCTCCACTCCTCCAACGACTCAAAACCATCCTTCTTCCAACCCGTAATCAACCCACCTGCTGCCCCCTGGGATTCTAACTCCGCGAAGGCAAAGCTTCGTCCAACACCCAAATCACGACCGACCACCTCTACTCTCCTTGATAGTTTCGTTTCTTGCAGTAAAAATATGCCACTTTGGCTTCCTCAATGAGATTCTCCACAGCTAGGCGCTTTTCGGGGCGGCCTAGGCCCCTCACGTTCCAAGATAGTATCTTCATTTAGAAACCATGATTGTCTCCTTTAGTGATCGGGGTTGCACTACCCCCAGGCATTCAGCAAAAGCTCTATCCAGAGGACATAAGCGACTCATCCTCCTCGTTCGTTGATCGTTCTGACACAGCTAAACATCCTGCCATGTGTTTCCTTCTACTTGATCTCAACGACACCGCCTTCTCAAAACACACACCAAATATGTGCCCTTTATTGACCGCTCGTGAGGATTCTCCCCCCGACTGCCTCCTTGAAACTCCCGCATCTCCAGCAATGGCCACCTGTATCAACCCCCTCGAGTCACCGACGAGAAAGGGCCATTCCTGCTGCTCGAGCGTTGCCTCCGCATGTCCTTCCTCTATATCTGGAGCCGCAAATATGCTTCTCTCTTTTGTCTCGGTGATATGTCCCTGATCTAGAGGTCCCGCAGTCTATAATAAGTTATCGGTCTCCTCAGAAATGGATGTTCCTGCTATCGGGGGATCTACAAAGTTCTACGCTCTTGCTGCTCGGTGCACAAGGTAGCTTCCAGATCTTAACTTTGAAGCCATCGGGTCAAAGACGAGTGTAATCGGTTTGCTTGGGTTACACAAGTCATTCGGGTCTTTGTTCTGAGCACCATTGTGTAAGGAACCAAATGGGGTGGATCCCATCCGACCCAAAAAGGAGGGTTGAGTCCAACCCATAAGTGGAGGAAGGAGAATAAAGCCCTCGTCCCCACACCCCCCCCCCAAACCTAATCACCAAGCGAGCCACCACCTGCAGAAAGATCTTGGAAGGATCCATTCCAAGATTTTGAAAAATCGAATCCCCAGATGCAATCGACAAATCCAAAGATCTCACTTCTCTTAACAATTTTGATATTTCACTTGAGAAGGCGCGATTTCACTTGAAAGGTCATATCTCCTTTGCAGCAAGCAGGGTGAGTCAGTTCATGGAGCAGCCTAGAAATGCACAAATGGATGCAGTCCATATGATTCTGAGGTATGAAAACCACATCTGGCATTGGACTTCTATTTAGCAGAACACATCCCTACCGTTACAGCTTGCACAGATGCAGATTATGCGAGGTGCCCCAAGGACAGGAAGTCCACCTCTGACTTTGCAATGTTCATAAGGAGTTCCTTAGTGTCATGGAAGAGCAAGAAGCATACAGTGGTCGCTAGATCTAGTGCAGAATCAGAATACAAAGTCATGGCACAAGGGAGTAGAGAAATGATGTGGGTCAAATCTGTTCTTACTGACCTAGCAATTGAGGTGCCTCTACCCATGCACCTCCAATGCGACAATCAGGTTTCTCTCTTCATTTCCAACAACTCAATCTTCCATGAGAAGGGTTTCATCTCCGCCACTCATGTTAGCTCCACCACTCATGGTTTTCACTACACTCGAGACATGATTCAGAAGGGTTTTATCTCTACCACTGATGCAATCCAGAAATCCCTAAGTTTCCAGTTAAGTATATGAATATGCAAAATTTGGAGCACTATTGCAAATAACCACTAAGCGTATGATTATGTTGTTATGGTGTTCAATTATGGTGGGACTTACGAGTAGATGGAATACTAGACATAGATAAAAATCAAATGACCTTTAGGGGATGATTGTTGTGCGCACACATGATGCAAAACAACAGCAAGCATTTTTTCAGATTTAGAAGGCTAAAACATATGCCAAGTTAAATCCCCTCAAAAGTTAGATTATAGAAGTGGAAGGGTCAATTTAGCAATAGTAAACCCTTGATACTTGGGATAAATAAATGAACGGCTCCAAACAGTGAAAAATAGACATTCCAGACCAAAATTGATTCTAGAACATGATGATATTTATTTTTTTCTTAAATGCAGACTTTGATTCAAAACAAGATGATAGCATACTCGGATTCTTATACACGTACCCAAACAAAGATAAAACTAACTTGAGTGAACTATTAAACCAAAGATCTAAAACAAGGACTGTGAGGGAGATGGACAGAGAGGGCTAGCGGCTATTGGGGAGGGAGCGGAGAGTGGGGAAGGAGAGTTGCAGAATGGAGAGGATTTGTTGGAGCTGTCGGTGAGAAAGAGGAAAGGTGTGATGGGGAGTTTGGGAGAGGGGATGGGTAAAAATATAAGAAATCTACGAGGAGAGGGAGAGCTGGGAGAAGAGGGAAAGCTTGCTGGAAAAGAGGAAGTGTGTGCTTCTGGAGAAGCGAAGAAGGGGAGCTGCTAGGAACAGATGAAAGAAACTGGGAAGAGAGGGACTTGAGGCCTGCTGGAGAGAGGAGGGGAGCTGGGGGAAGATAGAAGAGAGCTGAGAGGAGGTGAGAAGAAACTGGAGTTGGGGGAAGAGAGGAAGAGGAGAAGAGGAAGTCGGGGAAGAGAAGGTAAGGGCTTGTATGGGTCTTTCTTGGGTTCTTATGCTTGCCCTCTACCCTCCCCCTTGTGCCCCTTTTATAACAGGGTTGTCCCCTTTAAACAAAGAAAACCCAAAATTACATGGGTTGCACCATAGAAGGTGTGTTGCCCTTTCCAAACCGTGAGCTCCAAAGAAAATGACAAAAAAATACATGGAAGCCCTGGAGAGATGTATAATGACAAGGGAACTCTTTGATAATTTTTTTTGTTGCTGAAAGTTGCATATAACTCCTAAAGGTTGGGCATGAATTGCATCAACCACTCATGTTAGCTCAAGAGATCAAACACCAGACATGTTCACCAAGGCCCTAGCTAGAGGATCATTCCAGAGATGTTCCAACCTGGGCATGATTGAAATCTATGCTCCAGCTTGAGGGCGAGTGTTGAGATATTAGTTATCTTGTGTTTCTTTTATGTGTTTTCTTTTCTTTCCATCTACTTTATGTAATTTGCCCAACAAGTTTCTCCTCTATATAAGAGAACCTTAGGGACTCATGAATAAGCTATTCATTGTTTTCTCTCAATAATGTCAATATACTTGTCCAACTCATGTCTATCAAAGCCTCCAATGTAGACTCCAAAAGATTCTCGATCGATATATATATATATAACTACTTATGAATTTTGATCGACCACAAATACCCAAAATGCTTGAGACCAAAGGGTGTGATTCAAGGCACATTTCATTTGATGGTGGTACCATGAACATTGTGCAAGATAGAGAAGACCAAGGGCTTCGTCACATTAGTAATACCATGATGAGCAAAGAGTAGTAGACATCTCAAGTTAATCATAGTCATGGCACTAGGACACTACAAAAGGGGCAGAGTGATACAAGAGGGCAGAATGTCTCTAGTGCAAGAATACTTACGTCTAGAGGCTCGAGACATCATGATAAAAAGGGTGTCTAGACCCCCTTAGATTACGATCAACACTAGTTTGAGCAGTTAGAAAATCATGGAATTACAAAGAAGCCATGAGCACCGAATGGCATGTATAGGGCAAGGAGGCGGCGAGACATGTTTCAAGTATCAATGATGTTGCCAAGCGACCACAAGTGTTCTTGGCTAATAATAGTGCAGTGGTGGTGCTGCTATTAAGAGCCGTTGGGCAATGACCCAAGCAGAATATGATATGAGAGAGAAATGAGAGAAAAAAGAATGTGATAAACATCAATCTAAGTTTCTCCTGAGGACACCGAAATCGGGTGACTCTCCCATTTCATTTTCAAAAAAAAAAAATCTAAGTTGCTCCATTACCATGTTGAGAATAATGTTTTGCTTATTCAAAATGAAATTCAATCATTACATAAGAGAAGGGTGGGAAGAATTACAAGCATGTCTATAAAACAAGAAAAATATAGAAGACATACAAAAACCATAACAAATAACGATGTCCAACCCCTCTTCTCTTTCGCATATTAAAAAAATAAACACTCTTACTCCATCAAGCTGTTCAATCTCACCATACAACACATGCCAACAACTTAAAACCCATCACTGGTAAAGGCCCTAACATAGTTACTACTTAAAATGACAACAATACTACACAAAAGTTAGCCATAGAGACTAAAAATGATTGCATTTTTTGTTATTTTCCAATACAATAAAAATATTTTTTATAGAAAAATGTACCATCAATCACCAACATTTTTAAATAGATAATTTTCTCCTAATAACAAACAAGTTTTTCTGCTTATCATGTCTTTCAAGTTTTTACATCAATCTGGCCATTGATTTTCTCATCAATGAATAATAGTAATACACCTCAGCCCCCATGAACACGTGTCTGCAAATTTCATGACAGACTATCAAACACATATAGAGGAAAGCATTGCAACAAAAAATGGTTAGAAATCCTAGAAAAAAGTGTCTTTATCGTTATAAATTACTAGCAACGCTGGTATCTGAACACACGGAAAAAAATCTGCTCATCCCATAAATGCAAGTTACAAGCTCAAATTGGGAAAGTCGAAGGAAAAAAACTTTTTTGAGAAAAGGCAACGTTAGAAGCTCACCTCTCGATTTCTTCATATTTCAAATAGTGCAGTGCCAATTGCATCCTGCGGACACGAACAACTTTCATGTCCCATCCTGAAATTGGACCAACGGTCAAGTGAACGTAAATCGATGCAAACAGAATCGTGAATTAAGATAATATTGCAATCAGAAGCTCAACGTTCTTTTTTACCAAAAAAATCCATGAATTATCATGTTAAAGAAATTGCCATTATAAATTGTGATGGCTTCTAACATAAAACAGAATCGCTGTAATGACCTCGTATAGCGACAACTCCATTTTCAACTAGTCTAGCTAGACATGTAGCCATAGTAAAAAATCACTAACAAGGAAAACCTACTGTTAGTAGAATAAAAATAAAGCAAATAACAAGAGAACTGCATGCTGCTTTGTCCGATCATTTCAATTACCATTGTGAAAATTCAGGCCCATTATCTTTCCTTTTACTTAAACAAGATGCAAAATTAATGAAATTTTTACTAGAAGTGAAATATGATATAATGAAGCTACGGTATTTTTTTGGAATTTTTCGAGAATATATTATTTTTTATGAATTTTGTAATGAAAACAAAGTGACTGTGAGCGTTCAATTTCTAATAAATTCACAAAATCAAATTATCCAGAAACCAATATATCCCAAAAAGGTATTTTAATGATCACTCCACGAGAGGTGGAATTTCGCAAAAATAATGTGTGGATTTAATTAAAAAATATTTACTAAAATCAGTAACTAATTTATTTAAGGTACAGGACAACTCCAATTTAGATGAAACTTGGACAGTAATTAAAACACAATTTTAGACATCATTTCTGAATTTTAGGGAATTTTTAAAGCATTCATGAAATAAATATGACTTAAGACCTCACAGTGGGTAAAATAAGCAATATTATACTAAAACAATTTTAGTTAATTACCCGATGCTAACAAAAATCCAAATAAATATCCAAATGATAGATAATTAGTTGCTCAACAATAAACTATTTTTTATTAAATAAATGATGCGAAATTAGTGTCCAAATGAAATCATAAACACAAAGGTATCCGTGCAATACAGAACTGAAAATGCAACAAACTGAAATGTGCCTAAGGGCACTTTTGCAAATAAACAAACTTAACGGGCTGAATATGCAATTTTACCAAAAAAAATGGACCGTCAGACGTGGGTTCCCGAATTGGAACCCACATTTAGGGCAGCAGGAGGGCGCGACGCCCGCGCGGCAGGAGCTTGGAGGCGGGCATGAGGTGGAGGCGGCCGATGGGCGGTGGCAGCTGGGGCAGCACGCGATGAGGGAAGTCGGGGTAGTGTAGCTTGCGGCGAAGGCGCGCAAGGAGGGAAGGGACCGGCGACTTGAAGGGCATGGACCTGTAGGAGCGGGCAGGAGGAGGCGCGCGGCTGCGCGGTTGGGAGGCGTGGTCGTGCGCAAGCAGGATCAGAGGCGCGGAGGAGGGTTGATGGCCTGCTGCGTGGCACCGCACGCGTGGTGGACTGACGCGGGGGCGGCCTGATGTAGTGGTTGATGGCCGACGGTAGGAGGGCAAGCCCACGCGACGACCACGCGTGGGGGCGCATGCTGGAAGGTGTGGGGTTGCGCACGGCCGCAGGACTGTTGAGAGGTGTGGGGGCGCACAGCAGCTGGGGGAGGCGCGCGGCAAGGGATGCAGTTGCGCGGTCAGGCACATCGCGGCAGGAAGGTGTGGGGTCGCGTATGGCCGCGAGGTTGGTAGGGAGTGTATATATTACATATATACGTTACCCATAGCTCGTACTTTTGTATATATTATGCAATAATTATGGGGTGGGTAAAAAATTGTAAAAAAAACACTTGCATGTTTGTATATTGTATAATACTTGTATAATTTGTAAAATACTTGTAAATAATACTTTTTGTAAATTTGTTGTAAGATAGGAGGTATACCAATTTTGTGGGAAAAATTTGAAAAAATAAATAAATAAATAGGCTTCTTATTTACTCTTGCATATCATTTCGCATCAAAAAAAATGTGTCTTGCACTTTATTCATCTATATTGCATGTCATCTGCATTCCATGTGCATATCAAGCATATGCTAAGTGAAAAGTTAGTGGTTCTGAACCAACATATGAATAAATGTCGAGGATGGATTTGATTTGACCTTAATCTACCTAATTTCATAGGAACCATAAAAGAATTGGAGTTAAGATTTTTTCAGGTAAAGCGACTTAATTCTTTGAGTCTGCAAGCCTATGTTCACATGTCATCTGGATTGGTCTAAGTTTGTACACACACACGATTCTTTAAACAGTGACCTAACTTGGACAAACACCATGCACGTAGCTCTTCATTGTTGAGGTGGTGAGGAGGTAGAATCCTTAGGCTTGGAGTAGCATACGGGTAGAAACATCCATCCTCCTCTAGGGAGGGTAGTGCATCTCAACCTAGTCTAGTGGCGACGAGATGCTGGGGGTTACAAAAATGCTTCAAAAGATGGATAGTCTACTGGCTCAAGAAGAAACTCATGATGTACATGATGCACCTTGTACATATTTCAAAAAAAAGAAAAAAAAAAAGAAAACTCCAAAAAAGTAGACAGGCCTGATTGAAAAAAAATGCTTGCGGAGTATGTAAATTTGCAAGGCATATGCTTCAAAGCCTCATACCAAGGAATCCTGCAGCTGGAGACTTGGCTATACTGGTCAAGGTTCACGGATACGTGACTACACTGGTCACAGTCCATTCTCTTCTCTACTCCCTCTTCTTGAGCCGGTTGCACTTGAACTTAGAAGGAAATACCCCACTCCTCGAATAAAGACTCACTAGACTGGGGAATGAGAGTTACCTTGTTAGAGGAGGTTGCTTCTTTGTCAATTCTGATATGGAGAGTTATATTTAACTTACACAGTACAAGTAAGATTCATGGTCATCAGAATTTACGTTTGAGGATTTGTTTTGACCTGACTATCGGCATAAATCACTTGTTGTCTTCTTCGGTGGAACGAGCCCCAGGCATTCCGCTACCGCCCTGTTGAGGACACGAAACCGATTTGAGGTAACCTATACCATCCTCTCATCCGGAGACCTACATTGCTTGGTGTCGACTTTCACCTCTCCCGCTGCACTACCCACCAGATCCAATCTCCTCTCACGCCTGCAGCTTGCTCATCTCGCTTAACGAGCCCCGAATCTGGGAGGACCCCCCTCCACTACCTCAACCGCCGTAGAGGTCGTTCGAGGTGCCCTTGAGTGCAATGCGTCATCGGAGACAGCAGCCGAAATCGGGTCTCCATCCGCAACCCCCGCATTGTCACATAGCGGCACAGCCAGGGCGACCTGCTGCATCCGAGCCCCTTCCCAACCGGTTCCCAGATGTGGCGTCGCCGAGACCGGCTCCTCTTCCATCAACGACCGTCTGCCCTCGTCCGAAGGGGGGACCTCCTCAGTGTAGCTTCCCGGATTCCACTGGAACTCATCCCCCCTCTGGGCGGAATCTTGAGCAGACATAGATGCTTCCCTTCCTTCCTCCCCGGGATGTCGAGCCCGATCAACGCCGGAGATAGGAACCTGTGAGCCCCGCTCGGCTCCCTCCCCCGAAGGTCTCCTTCGTGAAGCCGGTGCCCCCACCCAGATGGGTTCGGTTAGCGGACACGCCCGCGCATGGGCCAGCCCAACACTGGCGAGATCCGCGAGACAGCCCAAGCCACCTCAACTCCCATATCGGGAAAACCCAACAACTTCTCACCACCAAACGTCGTCGGAGCGGCAGGAACGGGTTGACCCGACGACCCGTCAAACACAGCGCGCTCCCAGCAAGCGGCCCCACATCTTAACAAACCCGGGCCCCAAAGAGCTCCTCAGCACGGAAACTCCCGAAGCAGATACGTCGCGAGAACCGAGGGGACGTTTCACCTTCCCACGCTTTATCGATTTCCAACGCTTCCTCTCCCCAATCCGCACGCGTGATTCCAGGAGCCGATCTCGCTGCCACCGACCCTCCAACTTCCACCGGAGGTGCCTCCACCGCCACCAGCCCCAGCCCCCTGAGGGCCCTCTCCTCCGAAGGCCACCGATCACCATCAAGCCCAGGGCGCTCCTCTGCCTTCGACTCGCAGACCCCTCCCCACTGCTCAACACCACCAACCCGACTCGCGTCGGCCAGGTGAACAAGGACCTGCCTCCCTGTAACACAGAGCCTCCTCTAGCCCAACTTCTCTCCCGAGAGCTTTCTCACCCTAACCACAGGGTCCAACACCTCCACCACCCCACGCAGCAGCTCCCGAAAATCTTCCAGCTCGCGCACACCGACCGGGACCCCTAATAGACGAATGAGGACCACCGGCTTTGGCTGCCTCACATCGTCTGAGAGCCTCGAACTTCACCATCTCAGCAGGGACCCTCTCTCCTTCGACCATCGCAGCAACTCCCTGCACTCACACTCAGCAAGGCCCATGGCCACGACCCGCCAAGGTGACAGATGCACGACATCTCCCTTGAAACGCGTCGCGGAGACCATACCGACATCAGATGATCCCCGAAACAAGGCTTCTCCCGGGCCTCCTCCCTCTCCCACCAACGAACTGGACCACCCGAACCCATAGGGCCCCCCCGGGTCAGAGGGCAATTGCGAGACCTGTGAGCGTGTCGACGACACCTGAAGCATCGGATCGGCTCCCTGCACTGCATAGCCCAATGAGCCATGGAGCCACACCGGACACACCTTCCCAAAAGGATTGGGGAAAGCACGTGAAGAAAACTCCTTGGCCCCTCCGACCTTGCGTCGCCCGACCTTCCTCCACCCGACCACCTCCCAACCCCCCGCCTCCACCTCCTCGCCACCTTCACAACTCCTACAGACCTCCACCCCACCCCCCCACCCCCGCCAAAACCTTCTCTCCCGACCGATCCCCCGCTTGCTGCTTCCAGATGCCCTCCCCAGCTCGGACCGCCCACCGCAGAACCTCGCGCCTCCTCCCTCGTGCTCGCGTTCTCCCCCAAGAAGACAAGATAGATAAGAAATATAAATAAACCTCAAGGAGATACAAATATCTCAACAGACTTTATATATGATGGGAAGGACCGTGGACACACAAGATTCAGCAAAGTCATTTGTTCTTAGTTTAGTTGCATCAAAATGATACAATCTTCGTACGAATAGGATGTATCTAACAATGATGTTGTCGTTGTATAGAAGTGAGTGGGCTATGCAGGCATCTTGAAGTGAGTGGGCTATGCAGGCATCTTTGGGTGAGAATGGGCAGGGCAGGTTATTATTGGCATACTTAGTATCCTCGTGATTTTTTTATATTAATAAATTTTGATGAATACCAAACTATATTAATCATCCTTAGCTTGCAAGAAAAAGTTAAGACAAAGAGCAATAACTTTATCGTGGAAATACACATAACTCGAACAATACACATTTTTTTTTAAATGAAAAAAAGAAAGACTAGTGGATATCGGAAACAATATGAATTTTAACATAGAATGAAAACCAAACATTGAAAAAAAAAGAATAAGCATTTGTCGCCCCATACAGGCGGTAGAGTTGTGTCTCCCACCCAAAGGACCAAGGTCTAAGCTCCCTAAATTACCAATTCTTAAAAAAAAGTTGATCATCCATGCTGATTAAATAGAGTAACAAACGCACCATTTGCAAAACAAATGGCTTCAGCATATTCTGGCCCTTCATATAAAATAACTCTGTCAATTATATCAGTTTGCCAGGGGCTGCTGTATTGTCGCACGCTACTCTGCTCTACATATTCCACTTCATGACTGGCTTTACAGGCAGTGCTTGGTTGCCAAAACCTAAAGGATTCAGCCGGTGGATTATCTGATGATGGCAAAAGAGTCGGAATCACAATGAATAACCCTTCTTCGGTAACCAAATAAAGAAATCCCTTAAAACAAGATCCAACTGCATCATTTGAAAACGTAAACTCCTTCTTAAAAAATGCATAGTTTTGAAGCTGCTTGTCTCTAACAAAATCCCCTTCTGAAACTGAACTCACGTGTAAGAAGGTATGGACAATTTTGTGCTTTGATCCACTGAAATCTCTCACAAAGCGTGTAAGTCCAAGAGAGGAGAAACAAATACAATCATTTTTGTTCTGCACGGTTATGGGCATGAGTACTTTACGTAGACTAGAAGAAATCAGGCTGCTGGATGACAAAGCAAAACCATTGGAACAGGTGTTGAACTTATTTTCAGAACCCTGAATAAGTTGGCTCCCTTTCATCTGTCTAGCCAGCTTGCTCCAACATTCATTAACTGATTTACTTTCATTTAAAAACAAATCACAGTCATCAACAGCACCAGAAAATGCTCTCCTATTGCCTACTCCACTACCAGCAACCTTCCACCCAGACAAAACATCCGGCAAACAACAAACTGACTCTGGAGATTTACATTTCTGTGGCAGATATTCTTCGATACAAATTATGTACATTATTCCAAGATCATCAATAGCTGCTAAAAGCATTGAAGACGAAGCAATGGTCAACTTTCTGAATCTCCTTTTGGCATAAAAGTGAGTGAGCGCATTTTTTCCCCTTTCTATAACTTCATTCTCATGTGTACTTCCATGATCTCGGACCATAGGGTGTGGATCATCTCCCCTGGAAAAATTTAAGTGGTCAACATCATTTATTGCAGAATACAACCCACAGCTCTTCAGCGCATCAATCTGGACAACACTATCACCAACCTTAGCATCCCTGATACAAACCAATCCTGAACTATTCAGACAAACAAGAAAGTTATCTGAGAACTGGAAATCTACCCACTCATGTTGGAAACCTTGATCTCTGTTGAGGCACTCAAGATTCATGCAACAAAGCCACTGAATACCCCAAGGGTACACAATTACAACAATCACAAAAATCTTACTGTTAGCTTGATTTTCACCTACATCACTAACGCTGCCTAAACATGTAAAAACCAATCCTATAAATCTGTGCGATGAACCGCCAAAAACCTTGGAACACTTGCATGAAATCTCACCATCACTCCCATAAGAACCCGTACTTGAACTTGAATTCTTGGTTGAAAAAATCGGCCTGACATGTCGTTGTGGAGAATGTTCTTCACTGTGTGATGGAGATCCCCCATATATTGTCTCCCCAAGCTGATGTTTTGTGTTGGGTAAAGATTCATTATGATAAAAGTACTCCATAAAAATCTTTGTAAAGTTAAAAATGCTAAAAGATACAACCTCCACAGAAGAAGGAAATTGTGATTTAGGGGGCACATGAAGCAAATATTCACTTTCTGATCTAAAGACCTTTGGCTCAATAAAAAAGCTCCGAAGCCATTTCTTCGACATGAAGCCACGATCGTGTAAGGAAATATCAGGGGCAAGATTGTCATAATGGGAGTTTCTATCCACTACACCAATGGCATCTACCTCTTTGGAATAAACAGGACCACTTGAATCTGGAGAGGACAAATCCACCAGCTTCCTACCACAAGGACCCCACTCAACCCAATTACCCTGAACAATTTCACTTTCAGATGCTGATTTAATATCAGTATTTTTCTCAGCGCACCCGAAGAGATGAACTACAATGTCGCCGTCACTGGACACAACAAGAATTTCCCGGAAACGAAATGCTTCATGCTGATAGTAAGAATCTCCAAAATGTCCCCAAGCTAATGATTTCACATCACAAATAATCGGACACTGTAGCAACTCCGAGCCACCTGATGAGATTTCAGTGGGGGCAGCATCAGATGAGGAAATGGGCAGTGACCCTACACCATATGTTTTGCCATGTCTTTCAGAAATAGAAGTCAATGAATGCAGCTTTGGAAGACCTTCAAAGTTCTGCCTATTAGCAAAACTCCTGTCAGCCGAGGAATCAAGAGTTCTTTTACCTGAACTAATAGACAATAGACAATTAATACAAGTACAAAAAACATGCTATGGAACAGATTAGTAAAGGCTTCGATGAACAAACAACTGCTCGATCTCAACCCGATAAACTATTGCCACAAAAAGGATAGTCTTTAGATAATTCACCTTTTAAAGGTAGCAACAGTGCTTCACAATTATGGGAAAGCAAAAGCAATATCTCTTTCGAAGGAGATATAAAAGCTTCAACAAACTCCGATGGTGTGAGCTGAAAAGGCAGTTGGTTCCATTTTCTAAGTTGCAGCATAAAAGGGCCCTCTTCTGCCCCATCATAAAAAGGCATAGCCCCACCCACAGTGCCTGCCATGACCCAATATTAGAGAAGGAAAATTCAGTATATATCTAGCTAAACAAAGAGTATAATAAGACAAGCAACTTTCCTTGTTTTGAGAGATTTGCTTTCTACTACCCGGTTTAATGTGTGTTCACTACTCAACAATCAAACCGTATTGACACATATTGCCAACTTGAA
The DNA here is from genome assembly GCA_037367405.1 of Ottelia alismoides. NCBI lineage: Eukaryota > Viridiplantae > Streptophyta > Magnoliopsida > Alismatales > Hydrocharitaceae > Ottelia > Ottelia alismoides. The sequence continues at coordinate 287,587 of JAZKJV010004713.1, forward strand.
CCTTATAGCCATAAATATGGAACATATGGCAGTTCTAACTTTTAAACACTATGTTATGATATTGTCATAATCTATTGCTGCAAAGACAAACAAAAGAAAAGAATAATTCCATTCACAAAGGCAAATTTTTCCTTATTGTGGAAAATAGTACAACGGTTATAGGCTTCTTCACTGCTGTTCTAGAAACAGTCTGGAGCTGGGGATAACATTAATTTTGGCTTCAAAATAGCATAAATACAGCCATCATGAGGATGTCCATCATCTGTGTGTCTGATATAAACATCGTCTATAATAGATAAATAATATCCTTCTAACCAGGTGATGCATGTTAACAAGCACCTTCGTCGTGATGAGCTAAATGGATTTTGTATCCAAAAGAGAGCGTGCACCCAGAAAGTACACCCAAAAAATTATATTAATAAAATTAATTATATTGTCAATAAGTAAATAAACATTTTAGCGCAATGAGTCATATACTCCATGTATAAATAAATGCTCCACGTAAAAAATGACCCCATTTCTAGCGAGTCAAACAGACCACAACCATGCAATCAACCTCAGCAGATCCATACGCAGCCGTAGTAATCAAGCTCCAGAACCACTTAGGAGATGATGTGTCGAGCCACATAATGGATGTCTCAGCCTAGCATGCTCACATGTGAAGAAACAGAGCTCCATGTCCTGCAGTTAGCTCATACAGAGAGGAAAAATCATGTCAGCATCATGCACAAAGACAACCCTCCAGACATGAGTCATGAGATGGCCCTGCCGCATCAACCAACGAAAGAGCTTGACCCTGAGAAGGGATTTTGAGGCCCATATCAGTTCACAATCACATTTGAACTCCTCCGCAGCATGTGATAAATGGTCCATCAACACCTTAAAGACTTTCCACAAAGAACGTGCCTTGCCACTCCCAATGGTCCTTGAGCATAGAAGGGTTAGCAGCCTAACTCAAGGCCTCTGGCAGCTACAAGAACTCCGACAACCACTGATCAGAGAGAGATAACCAAAAAGTTGGGAACCAAGTTCTCCAAACTATGCATCCGCCACCAGCATATCCCGATCCATCATCAAAAGAAACAGTCTAGGAAATCTATACAAGAAACCTTGTGAGACATCTTCCAACAACTTTTCAGATATAGAAAGAGTAGCCATCCCCTGGAACAGGGATCATCGACGCAGCAGAGACATTCGGACTGATAGAGCAGATCCATAACCTAAAACAGATGACAGGGAGGACAATGATTCTCAACTGGACATTTAAGCAGCAACCCCATATATAGAGAGAATCATCCTGCAAAGTAAGTCCTCACTGCAACCTTGAATCCCAACAACCTACATATCCAGCATTTCCTTGTTCATCTCAGTCGATTTCATAACACCCAATACACCCTAAGCTGCAGGGGTAGGGTGACATCATCACAGGCAACAAGATGCAAACCCCTAGACTTGCATCACTACCGCCCTAAAAGCAGTGCATGATTGACTCAATGTGTTTGTTGCACCCCTGACATGTATCAATGAAGAAAATAGGGATTGCCGAAAATATGACCTTGAGGATAACCAATCTATCACCACTCGAAAGACAAGAGGTCTTCCACCTCGAAAGCTTCCACACTACTTTCTCCATCAACTGCGCCCAATCAGCCTTCCGCAATCAGTCAACACGTCTTGAAAGACCCAAATAAGTGGTCATCAGGAACCGGCCAACGTCCATGGCCTCCACCTCTAAGAGACCAAACAGGATGATACCAAATTTCGATATGTTGATATGAAGGCCCGACATCTCACCAAAATGTCAAGCACGACCAATGTGTCACACACCTCATGCACCCTCCCTTCACAAAAAAAATGTATTGTCCACAAACTAAAGCATCGACATGGAGTTGTTGTCATTCCAATATCCACCGCAGATCTCTTTGTGCACCGCCTGCCTCACCATGCAAGATAACACATTAGCAACCAGCACAATGAATGCATTTTTAAGCAACATGAGCTAAATGATATTTGAAGCGCAATGAACCTGGCATCCTCCACTCTCTCAAAAACCCATTTTAGGAAACAAGAAGATCAACATCTTGTTCACAAATCGAAATACGAGTTCCCAAAAGAAAACTTAGAAACCCGCTACATGACATCCTCTTGCACAACCTACTGAAAATCCTTATAAAACCCCACAACCCATATGGACCAGGTAAACTATCCATATTCAACTCGATGGCCATCATCCGAATCTCATCCCTTGTAAATTCTCGAGTCAGGTCTTTCATATACTCCTAACGAATATTGGTCACCATTGTCTCCCACCACCCCCCACCCCACCCATGAATCTTCTAGTCAAGTGCTAGACATGATCCACCATTATCATGGGAACATCCTGATCGCCCATGGGCACGGTTGTAAAAGTCCCCCGACTGGCCCGACTAGTAGGTCCGACTAGTCTAGTTGGTGGGGTGACCGACCGAGTATTGACTACCTCCGATGAAGCCGACTAGTCAATCGATTTTTTATTGGAGATACCCTTTTTTTCTTTTTTTAAAGCTGGGTTATTCTAATGCGCTTAATGTTTTATTAAAATTCTAGTACTTCTTTTCTTTGTGATAATACAAAAAATGTACAATCTATGTAAATATAAAAGGATATACATATAAAAATGACTTATATATTTATAAAAAATAAAAATATTTCAAATTCGATTAAAGTACGACTAAATCCTATTAGTAGCCCGACTATCGATTAATCATTAGTCAATGACACAACCGATCGAATACCAACTACCGATTTTTGCAATCTTACACATGGGTCATGTTGCCATTCACCATAATCAAGTGAATATGCTTCTATCCCCACCTTCTACTAGTAAACGGCAAGGAAGAATTTAGTAGTAGTGTCACCCTCCCCGAGCCAGTTCTGCTCCACCTCCACTCGACTTCGCCTTTCTTGTCCTCCTTCATCACCACTTTTTGCTCAACCAAAAGCTCCTCTCTAATGAACTCCTTAGCATCCTCACTTCTATCTAGTCAAGAAATACATAATGAGCATCCCGACGTCAACTTTGGATGTCTAATTAATTTATTCGAAGCAGAAATACGACGGTTTCAAAGGAGTTAGACATGAAATGAAACAGGAATAAAGGAAAAAGGTATTGGGAGTAAATATATATTAACAACAATTAAATAACAGTAACACTTAAATATTTTGTATAAGAAATAAGAAAAGCGAAAGAGACAAACCCGATGGAGGATCAAGAGGATAAAAGGAGTTGCGGATGTGGAGAGGGTCGACAAAGGAAGAAGTCTGCTACGGCGGGCCAGCCCACCGGCGATGGATGGCGCACGCGGGGAGGTGAGGGCGATAGGGATGATGGCGAAGGGAGGTGGGTGCTGGTCGGAGGCAGGGCGATGGAATGGAAGGGGCGGTGGTTAGGACGAGGAGGCGGCGGTGCTGGTGCGGGACTGATGGGTTGCGGGGAGGCGCGGTGAGGTGGATGGGGTAGAGGAGCTTCGAGAGGAGGGATTTAGGTAAGCGTTGGAAGAGACTTGGAGCTGAGGGCGAACGGCGAAGCTGGACTTGGGGAAAGGGGGAAATTTGGAGGGCCCAAGCGGGTTTTCTCTGTGCTGTTTGTACCGAATAACCTCAGGTCGGATGACACGCGTTTGCACGAATAAGCTCCGTGTTTGAAGGGTCGTATCTTTGGTTATCCTAGCTAATAAATTTTCAGGGTGCGTTTGCTTGGTGGGTTATCCGGGGGTGGATAATTTATTTTTGTGTTAGTGTGTTTGGTTGGTGGGTTAAGAGTTTGGAGGGTTTGTGTGATGCGATTGTATTGAAATTTGAAAAAGTTGGTAGTTATTATGGTATGATTGTATTGAAATTTGAAAAAGTGGGTAGTTGTTGTGATGTGATTGTATTGAAGTTTGGAATAGTGAGTAGAAGTTGAGTATTTTATGATTTTTAGATGATATGATGGTATAATATATTAATTTTTTTGATGGGAATGGAGTGGGCCCCACTAGTGGGTTAGAAGTGTGGGTTTTGGGGGGACCCACCCAAAGTGGGGGGTAACCCCCAACCAAATGCACCCTTAATCAGTTGCGTCCCTCTGAGATATTGTAATTTCAGTTATACCTTTTTTTTGAAATATCAGTTGTTTCCCTACCTTTTTGCAAAATTTACAGTTCTGCCCTTTTGTAATATCAGTTATGTCCCTACTTTACCTTAACAGAAGGCCAGAACCGTGAATTTTGCAAGAAGGTAGGGGCATAACTGATATTCTAAAAAAGGGAAGGGCATAACTGAAATTGCAATATCGAGAACTGGGGATGAGATCTTTCGGTTTATATTACGAGAGAAAGTGGAGAGAGAAGAAGGCAACATCATGCCAATAGCCTACCTCCCACTTCATTAAGGAAATCCTCAAGCGCCTGCAAACGGCATGATGAAGGTGGCCAAAGAGGCCCAAGTTCTAGCAGTTGTTTATAACATCGGTTATAATTGTAAATAGTGACATGTAGGCAAACTTAAGCAAGTGTAGTACTGCATGGTTGAGAGTAGATGTCAGTTTCAAACGAGGGTGGCGACTTAGAAAGAAGGGCTCCCTTCCGTTCAATAGGTGGACGTATTGACATCACAGTTGTCGAGAGCTCTTCCCAACCTTTATGCTTACCCATGGAAGGAGATGTGTGGAAAGAAGGTTGGGACATCCACGTGTCCAAAAGCTAAGTAAAATTCCAACTTTAAAGTATAGTATGGTATTTTTCGTAAGTATTTATCCATTTCAAATCTTTCAAATCAACAGAACAACAATGGATGATAAGATCTGCATTTCGTTGTTTCGTCCTTATGGCTTACCAAACAATCGAATGAGATCAGAATGTATAATAATGATGGATTAAGTTCTTTTTTCATAAATGTTATTTAATTGGGTAAGTTACGTGAAAGGGTCCCAACTATGCCTTGGGTGAGTTACATGAAAAAAACCACAGCCTAAACCTTCCTAACTTAGGATTTCCAGTTAGCCGAGCCAACCAACTTTTCCACTAAATCTTGAGATCTTTAGACGCATATCTCAATCGATTACAAGCATGCAGCTTACAACTTTGAATCACACACCAAAGTCACAACTTTTGATCAGAACACCAAAGTCATCACTGTAAATGAGCTAGCTGCAGTACCGCTTGAGGCTTCATCTCGAGCTTCCTGCAGAGACAACTCCAAGAGTATCTGCAGAACCGTTGTTAGCTGAACATGATAAAACAATTATCTGAGCTGACAATATAATATCAATTATAAAAGTCAGATCATAATAATCAGATCAGCAAAGAGATTATATCAACAATATATTACAAATACTTGATTCAATCAGATATATCTCTAAAGCAAGTGAACGCTATGTTATTGAAAAATATCACCGAATTTTGTAAGTAGCTTCAAGAGGATCTCTAACTACACATAGAGAGCTTGAGGAGCTTGCTAGAAATTGGGACTAGCTTTCAGCTTAGAATTCTTCCTCTTGAAATAAACACTCAAGAATGAGAGAGGGAGGAATACTCGAATGAGTTGTGTGTTGAAATAAGGAGGTATGTGCATCTTTTATAGTGAACATAGGAAACCGTTGGGTGCCAAAAATAGTAAGTTCCAAATCCGCAATGATCGATCCGCCAAAAGTCATGATCGATACATACTCAGATGATCGATCAATCAATGATCCATGGCTGATCATAGAGTCTGTTATAGAATTCAAAATTCAAATAAATGATTGATCATAAAAAGTATCTTGTTGTCAATAAACAGAAATGGTCAAGGACATATAATGTTTAAAAAATGATTGATTGGGAAATAAATATTACCAATCATACCATCTTACAAATCATATCAAATGGAGTGATCGATCAGTTCAAGGTGTTCTTCAGCAAGCTGCAGATGATCCATCAGGTCAAGGACAATGACCGATACACATATTTGCAATGAGCGATCAATTGAAGATTGATTTGAAGTTGACTTTGTTGCATAAGCTTGACTTGAGTAGAAGCAATATTGATTCTTGTGTAGATCATCAGAGATACAACAATTTGAATACTATTAGAGTACAATCTACAATTACTCAATTAGTACAAAGCTTAAGAGATAAGATTTAAGAACAACACATAATATGAAAGGAAACTTCTAAAGAGCTTCTCTTGATATCTTGAACTTTGTGCGAATATCCTGCATAATCAGTACACGTATGCAAGTAGATCTAAAACATGTTTCCAGTTAAACCTTGTAACTTTACTTGAATAAAACTTTTGACATTTTAATAAAAACTTAAATAAACTTTAACCCCCACCCCTCCAAGCCAAGATCCCAATGAAGTTGAGGGTCTGTGCCTCGCGCATCACGGAAGCGTGGAGATTGCATTGTAATGATCTACGTCGATTAGTCACAATACTTGTAAGGAAAAATGAAATTTTAAATTTTTTGATGAAATCACATGACATGGGAACTATTCCCATGCCGTTTCATCAAGATCACACATGAGTATTATGGTTACCTCATGAAGCGTGATTACGATCCATGAATCTATAAACGAAGAGAACTCTTGCCTCAAGTCCGATCCGATGAAGTGAGCACTTATGGATGCGTGGACGAGACACGTGCTTCCCATAATCCAAGTCGACGATCCGAGCGGCGGACCTCCTGATTTGTTTCATGAAATCCAATGTCTTCTTCATGAGCACGAGGCACCGAAAAAGACAGAGATCCATGAACAGTCAATCCGACAGCACACCAACAACGTGACGACGATTGAGTCAACAAACCCTAGGGTGGACGGTCATCGCGAGTTGAGAGAGAGAGAGAAAGAGAGGGAGAGAGAGAGATGGTGTGTAGAGAGAGAGGGAGATGGTGCAGTTTTTACTTTAACTTATTTGTGTAAATGAAAAGGCTACGATTAACCTTTCTTTTATAACAAATTCGATGGTGGAGATGCACTCCTGATAGAAATCATCGACCAAGATTTTTATGCAATAATTTGCAAACATTATAAGTAATCTAAATAAGAAAATAAGTTGAAGACATTCTTCAGTAAATTATCTCAACCAAAAATCAATCTCATGAATAAATAGGAGTAGGAGAGAGCCTCCTTCCGTGAATGAGGAAAGGAGAATACCTCCTTTCTCATTTAGAGGTGATGCCCCCTATGATGGATTGGAGAGAGATTTTCTCTCTCCAATCCCCTTTAATAATTTTATTACAGTGAATCATTATTCAAAGAATTATTTGTCAATGAAATATCCCCAAATAATTTGTAAATTATTTGTTATAACTGTAAACAAATCATTGATACTTGTGATTCATATTCAACCATCAAATATTAAATATAAATCACAATCACATTTAATTGAATAATATAAATCCAAATCACATCAACTTATAAATTGTAACTCTTATCTACAAATTAAGTCTCCCTATGATATTATGAATTGCATTCACAATTTTTACGATTATTGTGGACAGTGCTATCCATATTAATCTTATCTGTGATAACTAAATCCAATTTAATTATCTTAGATGCCTCTCTACATATGTCCATATAATGTGAATCATATCTACATTATTTATGATAATTGAATCCTATTTAATCATCAATTTTCCAATGCTTAGATATTGTCAACAAATAGAATTATTCATGAACTCTTTCAAGAACAATGTGCCTTCTCCGTGGATAGTTGGAGATAAGGTTAGGGTGACTACATAATCCATGTATAGTGACTTGGATAATTAGATATAATCTCATATCTATATCTAAAGGACCTCTCATAGATGTCTAATCAAGTCAGACATAATATATAAACTTCTTATTGCATATGAATCATATTCATATCAATGTCCAAAATTTGGACTAAGATTAGATAACTAGTCCATTGAGTGGAGTCACTGAAATCCAAACTTGTTTCACCACTCCCTTTGAATGGAAGCGTCACAATTATACAATCGATTAGGATCACATCACCTATGAGTATTCCCAATACATGTACATCCTATATGCTGGAAAACCTAGAATACACTCGAAGTTCTGATCATATTTGAACTAACTTATTCAGGGTTTTGTTATTAAGTTTCTCGTTCAAACATTGGGAGTTGGTATCGATCATATGTCTTCCAAAAACCATATATCATACAACAAATCTTGTCATGCTTTCAAAGCAAGATGACCATCAATGGAATTTGGTTGGTCCCAATATCTCATGAGTGAGCTCATGTCTTCCGATTCAATAGTGGACCTATATTATCCCTTCAGGACATCGTATTACTCGCATGCCCTTGTATGCTCACCAGCTCGCCAGTCTATAGACCTTGATTAGGTCATCAACCTAATGGTCTGCCTAATGTACATACTCAGACATATAATAATGTATTTGTCACTGGTCAGAGCATGTGTGCCTATATCATGACAGCATACAACAAAGGTAATGGTTATCTTGGTCTTGTTAAGTCAACTCTTTGACTTAACTTATCCGACACATCTGAATCTTTATTCCCTATGCAGGGGACCTACATCAAGAGGTCGGTCAGATAACAACCTTTGGAGTAAGGATTGTCATCTCCTTATCTTGTTGGAGATCTTTCTTGACAATCATTTGACGATGTTAAATGAGTCCTCAATCTATCTCTTTAGATATCATCTGAGCACTAACCTATATGATCCAACCATTGAATCAACAGTTGTATGATTATCAAGATGGACATGGTATATAATCCTAAATGTACTAAGAGGCCTTATAAGTGCATACATTCATTAATATCAGATAGTGAGTGAAAATCAATAACTTTTATTGATATATAAAAATATCAAAACAACATTATTGTAGAAATGGTTTGCCCATGGCTCACAAGTGTAACAATCTCCCACTAGGCCTTAGAACCATTCAGGTACAAACTTTAAAACTATTCTCATTACATGCTAGTCAAAAATCTGTTGGGATAAAGGTTTGATAAGTGGATCAACAACATTATCAGCATAAGCCACTGATGAATCCTCACTTCATCACCTTTATCCTTTCATTTTGACCTCAAATCCCTAGCTAAATGCATGTATATATCATTAATTTATCAAAATAATCACTCCATAAATTGTAAAGAATATTGTATAAAATACTATGTAATTATTGTATTTAATTCCAAAATAAAAGAATAAAGGGAAGAAAAGGAAAAAGAATGAAGTGACAAAGATACCGAGCGACCCCCTAGACTCCGAGACCCAATCATCATGATGACTTGATCGACAAGGAATAAAGTAGGGGGAGATATGGCACAATAACTATACAGAAATACATAGAAAATCACATGAGAAACCTTAATTTTTTCCTAATAAATGATTTTTGGGATCTATTTTAATTAATTATTTTACACCTCAAATAATAAACCCCTTAACAAGAATATTGTACATAAAAATACAAAGAAAAATACAAAATTGATTTCACTGAAGAATAATGCATACTGTGCCTAAGACACACAAAATAAAAAGCCACAAAATAAACTTTGCAGACATGTATCTTCTCCATACTGTATCAAAATTGACCAAACTCACCTTTAGTTGCATATAAAATTAAATGATCTATTTAATGAAGGTGGTTTCATTCAATTAAATGATCACATTCAATATATTTATTCTTTATATTTTTCAATTTATTTTATGTTTATAAAATTGTAAATATTATTTGAATCACATGTCCATAATTAAATTGAAAGAAAACCATTAAAGTAAAATTGAAATAAATCAATTACTTTTATACATAGATGAAATATACCTATAGATACCTATAAAGAAAATATACATAATTAATTAAGTATACAAATAAACTCATAAAAATATAACAAAAATACTCAATATGCAATTAAATAAAATAAAAAATATAAAATAATTGTATATATTAATAAAATATATAATACAAATTAAAAATCAATTAGCTAATATATATGTATATTTACCTATAATTATACATGTAAAAAGTTACTTATAATAAATCACCTCGAAAAAATAAATAAAAATATGTGTAAAATAAAAATAAAATTAGAAGTATTTTTTTATTTTATAACCTAAAATTAATTAATTCATTTACCATTTTAATTGAATTTACAAATTATTTCCAAGGCCCTTTTTTCTGGTTGATCCATGTGGACCAACCAAGGGGGCAGGGACCATTGACATCTGGTCGACTGTCCTACCCCGCCCAGCCGATTTTGTCAAACTCATGTAAACCCTCATTTTCTCCAAATTTCCACGCTTCGCCTGCGCCCCCTTCCTCCTCGAGCTCTTCACCCTCGTGCAACCCCCATGTCCGTCTTCCACGCTGACCTCGCCCTACTCACCTACCATCTCTCTTGTTCATGCCATCGAGCCTCAAAGCCGTTGCTCCACCATCCTATAAAACTCCATCTTCTCCACCTTTTTGAGTTTTCATCATTCATAAGCCTATCTTAGCCCCTTAGAACCCATCAACATTCTTCCCCTTGGTGACAACTTTCGGAAGTCGGGTTTTGCAGCAAGGAGGAGCAGTGGAGGAGCCTGATCCACCACCACCGCCAGAGCAGCTCTGAACGGTTCTGCCTCCTTGGCCTCCGGCCAAGTTGAGGCCCTCTTTTCAGCTACTCTAGGCAACCTTAGGCCATATGTTTTATTTTAGATCTTTACTTTCATGTTTTAGTTAGTGATTTAGTCGTAATCAGAGATCCCTAATTGGCATGGAGCTTGAGCTCCATGCCCAAATTCACCGTCGATCGATCGTCCCTTCGCTCGATGTCCATTATACTTCATTCCCTTCTACGTTCTCTGCCTTTCCCCCTTCTAGCCAACCTAGATTCATCGTGGATCTGGGATCAAAGCTCCAGTCCGACACCCCTCGCTGGATCTCTTCGCATCTCCGCCTCCCCTACTGCTAGCATCTTCAAGGAGTGGCTGAGGCCTCCTAATATTTTAATGCAGGTCTCGGTCCCAAAGGACACTTCTGGAGCCAAAAATCAGACTTGGAAGAGCTCCAGGTCATCTGGAATAGCAGGACCTCCAGATCCTCACCGGAACCTCCTTGGCCTCATTGAAGGAGCCCTACACGTGCAGAAGTGTCCCAGCTAGTAGTATCCACGATCGCCTTGAAGAATCATCGCCAGAATCGAACGAAGAAGCTCGCTGGAGCGCATGTTCATCAACGTTCTTCCAACCCTTTGCCTAACTGTCAGATCATGAACACGACCCAGATCTAATCTAGGACATCCATTTTTATCAAAATGGTACACAAGGAGGAGTATCCAATCATAGACGTGGCACGCGTACGATGATCGGATCCAACAGGGTTAAGTGGTAAACCTTTTTCATTTTATATATAGCCTTGTAAATATTTAATTAAGTATAAAACTTTGTGGTAAGATTGCAATCAAGCCCTGTTAGTATTAAAAAATGAATTCAATAAAAAGTTTTTGGGTAATTTGCATGTGTCCCTATCTTTAATTTTTATTGCAAAAATACCCTTATCGGCTTAATTAATTTTTATGTATGATTTTTTTATTTTTTTATAAATAGTAACCATGCTCTAAAAATCATGAAAAAAATAAACGTAGATGCATGGTGACATGCTTGTTCACGCTACATAATTTATTTTGCATTTTACTCGCATTTTATATTTGTTAAAAATAAAAGGCACATTATTTCTTGTTTTCTTTAAAAAAATATTAAAAATGATAAAATTCTCACGGAAAAATTCAAAAAAATACCTGCTGTTTATTATCCTATTTTATCACTACGACCAAAAATTATAAAAAAACTAACAAAAAAGGACCTAAAAATAAAAAATCTGTGATAACCCGAAAAAAATGCAAAGTATTTTTGAAGACCTTGAAAATTATTTATTATTCTATATTTTTATATATACTATTTTCTACATATACAAATTAGTTTTGAGAAATTTTAGACATATTTAGTATTTTTTATTCTTAAAATAATTCAGCATATTTAAAAAGTCCTTGATTTTGTATATTTGGGAATTTAAAAGCACCTAAAAATTAGTAAAAATACTTAAAAATCACAAAAATAGAAGGAAAATATAAAAAAACATAAAAATAATTTTGTTGGTAATTTTTAAATATTTATAGCCATATTTATAAATATAATACCTTATACTGTATTGTATACTTATCTATAGTTATATATAATTTATATTATTTGCAATTATTATAAATACCTTATAAATATTTTTTAATCCTTTAAAAATAAAAAGGATTTTTCTTTCATGTATTTTCTGATTTTTGTATATTTATTATATATTATATATATTATACATATTACACATATATACTCTCATATATATACCTTTATTATATAATAAAAAGAAAAAGAAATTGAAAATCAGAAAATATAAAAATGAAATAAAAAAAGAATAAAAGAACATAAAAATCATAAAAATTAAATAATTAAAATCCACAAAATTTAGAAATTAAGTAAGTGAATACTATGTATAAATATACATTATTATTTATTATTTATTTATAAATAATAATACGGCTACACTGACTTGTTCCCTGAGTTCGACACCCTACTCTACTTGCCAATATACACATTTTATTGTAGGGTTATAATAAATTTTGATCCACATACTCTGCTTTGCATTGCTTGACTATTATTGTTATGGGTTGATTGTTGTTTTATTCGTCAGTTGTCATGAGGAGCCACCGCAACGACTATGGTCTCGTCTTGTGTGGACCGCACGACCGCTCCTCGATAGTTGACTATTCAACAACCACATTGGCGATGATGATGTCACCATGTTTTTGTATCTCTTGAATGATGTAGTATTTCCTTTCCACGTGTTTGCTCGTTTGATGCCACATGGACTCCTTCATATGAGCTATGGCTCATGTGTTATCCTTGAGCACCAGAATGGGAGAATTAGAGGAAACTATGCCAAATTCCAAGATGAACTTGCATAACCATACCGCCTCCTTCGCAACATCCGATGTGGCATTGTACTCGATTTCTATTGTTGAACCAGTCGTGGTATCATGTTTCTTGTTTCTCCAACTCACATTACCATTATTCAACAATAATACAAACACCGAAGTTGACTTGCGGTCATCATTGTCTGATTGAAAGTCTGAATATATGTATCCTAATACTTGGAGATCACTATCTCCATAGACTAAGATATAATCCTGTATCTTTCTTATATATTTGAAGATGTTAGTGTTGTTCTCCATAGCAGGACTGGTAACGACTTACCACTCCCACTACATGGCAGATATATGGTTTTGTGCACATCATGGCATATATTAGGTGTCACACATCTGATGCATAAGGGCATCCAACCATGGACTTTTTATCGGCAACACTTTGAGGAGTCATCCCTTTAGATGGGTGTATAGCGTGTCTTAATGGAAGAAAGCCTCTCTTGGAATTTTCCATATGGAACCATTCTAAGATTTTCTTAATGTATCTATGTTGAGACAATCTCAGAATCCTCTTTTCTCTCTTTTTGAACAGCTTCAGATCCAAGATATAAGAGACTTCTCCAAGATCTTTCATCTCAAAGGTATGGGACAATGATGATATCCCTTCATCTACCTTTATTCTTCCATTTTGTTTTTTAAATCCCTATCAAAACACCTGTAAATATAGCTAACTTATACAAATTAGCATTCATGATCCATATGTAATTAATGCAATATTGTATAAACACTTGTATTTAAATCTAAAATAAAATAATAAAAAAAAGAAAAGAAAAATAAATGAAGTATCAAAGATACTGAATGATCCTAAACCCAGAGACCAAGTCAATATTGACTTGGTCGACAAGGAATAAAGTAGGGGAGATAATGGCCAAATACTGTACATAGAAATTCTAATTTTTGCTCCAGAAAATAATCATTTTATCTATTTTATTCTTCATTTTCCACATCTCAAATAGTAAAATTTTCTACAAGAAGCTTGTACATAGTAATATATAAAAAATTAAAAAATAATTACTAAGAAATATAATGCACAGTGCAATTAGGACACATAGATGAAAAGTTGCAAAACGAACTTCACATATCAACATCTTCTCCATATGAATTCAAAATTTATCAAACTCACTTCTATTGAATAATCGATCTAATAAAAGTGATTTCATAAAAAAATGTAATTAAAGATATATAAGTTGACTTTTTAGGTACCATTGTGTATCTGTATATAATATACATATATTTTATTATTTATATTTTTACTCTCCTTATATTTTTAAATAATTGTCATTACTATTTTAAACATACTACGAACATAAAAAAATAAACCATTAATAATACATTAAAATATTTAGGTATACTCCACATATTGTAAATATACATGTAATTATTTATGCATATAAACAAAATCATAAAAATACAAAAATATGTAAATATGTGTTTAATAATATTATAAGTATATAAAATAAGTGAATATAATATAAGTATTAAAAATATAAAATAAAAATAAAATACCCAAAATATAGGTATATATACATATATACACGCATATGTAAATATTCACATCTCACAAACTAAGGTGTAATAAATAAATAAAAATCATCATAAATAAATTTGAAAAATAATACACATTTTTAATGTTTTGAGTTTTAATTAATAAAATCATTTTCCATTTGTTATTGATTTTACACGTATTTTCATTTTTTATTTTTGTCTTCTCAACTGACATGGACTAATGGCAGCCCGGCTTTTGTCGACCTTCAGGTCAACTATCCTGCCTTCAGCTTTGACTCTATCAGAGCTCATGAGAAGCACATCTTTTCCAATTTTTCACTATCCCTTCATATCTCCATCTCCCTCGAGCTCCTCACATCTCTTCACACCCCACTACCCTCACCCACGCCATCTCCATAGCCTCCACCGGCTTCATCTTCATCTCATGTCGCCCCAGTCACAAGATCACTCATTATCTGTTTATAAATAAACTCCTATGCCACTTTTTTGCTTTTTGATCCTCTTCTAGCCTTTTGTGACCCCAATCCAGGCATGAGAGTGTGAGCTGGTGACATAAGCTTCACCCTCCTGGTGTCGGCATGGAAAGTTGGCCGGGAAGAGTAGATCCAACCGTTCGTCGGAGCTCCTCTAGTGACGGTTTCCATTTACTCTAGTTAACCCATGTCGAGTTGTTTTCTTTAAGTTTTTAGTTGAATTTTGATTCCTTAGCTTAGTCGTAGGGTTAGTTTAGTTGAATTCCATGATTAGTTAGACTTAATTAGCCAACCCATAATACGACTGTGAATAATAAAACCCCTAAACAATCAAGCGAGGATGGAGACCATTTAATTATGATGTGACATCAAAGACTTAGACACGTGTATGTTTATAGGATCAATAAACTGGTAAAGGATGGTGATGAATAGATTCATCTACCTTTATTCTTACATCTTGTCTTTAAATCTTAGTAAAATACATTGCATGAATTAACAACTAACTGTAATATGTAATTAGTGTCTAGATATCTGTATTTAAAACCAAAATTAAAGAATAAAGAAAATAAAAGAAAAATAAAGGAAGTATAAAAGATACCGACTGACCCTAAACTCTGAGACCAAGTCAATATTGATTAGGTCAACACGGAATAAAGTAAGGGGATATAAGAGCCCAATACTACATAAAAATACACACGGAAACCCTAATTCCTTGTATACAGTATTTTGTAAAAATAACTAATATTAAACTATTTTATTTACACTCATACACACCTCAAACAATAAAGTTTTCAATATCAAACTTTTACATTTAATGTATACATAAATAGAAAAATAATAACAAAAATTAAACATGCACAATGCACATGGTACATACAGATGAAAGGCCGCAAACTGAACTTAATTGATCAACATCTACTCCATACGAACTTAAATTGAACCAAACCCACATCCATTTTATTTTAAATTAAATTATCTATCTAATGAAGGCGGTTTCATTGAAAATGGAGCTAACATACAAAAGCTGGGTTTTTGGGGTACTATTGTACTGGGGCATCTATACATATAACTGATCAGTTTATTCTTTACATTTTTACTCTCTTTATTTTTTTAAATAATTGAATATATTATTTAAAAAAAGTAAATATATAAATAGAAATAAAAACATTTAAAATACACGTAAAATAATTAATACCACGCGATATATAGGTATAGTATGCATATAATGCATATACATGTAATTATTTATACATGTAAACAAAACTAAAAATGCTATAAAAATATGTAAATACATATTTAATAATACTGTAAATATATAAAAAATTTAAACACAACATTATGTATATAAAGACCAAATAAAAAGATAATACACAAAATACAGGTATACATACCTATATATGTACATGTAAATATTAACATATAACAAATAATGTTGTAAAAATAACTAAAATTGTAATATAATAGCTTATAAAACAATGATTATTTTGTCATGTTTTGAGTATTTTTTTAATAAAATCATTTAGTATTTTATTTCTAATTTCCTTTCTTTTTATTTTCTGCTTTGTCTTATTCGATCCTATGTGGACCAATGAGATGCGGGGGAATGTTGATCGCCCGATCAACACCTCCACCGCACAGTCAACGAGCATGCGACCTGTTAGAAACCCTTAAGACCCTCTCTCTCTCTCTCTCCCAATTTCTACACCTTCTCCATGCATCCTCTTTAATCGATTTCTTCACCACTTTGTGTGCCCCATCTCCCTCTACTACACATTATGCATATATCTCGCCAACCACCATCGATCCTCATGCAATCTCAGTCACAAGATTGCCCCTTCACCATTTCCATAAATTCCACCCTCCACCTTCAAATCAAATTTTGATCCCACTCTGACCCCCGTAACCCCAACGAACACCATCTGGAGAGTGCCCTTGGTGATAGGAAGGAGCCACTAGTTCTGTCGGTGAGGATAAGGCTTGAGGAGGAGAGATCAACCTCGTCGGAGACCATCTTAGGCGAAGGTTCTAGCTTCCATATATTTCCTGTTGAAGCATAGCTTTAATTATGTTAATTAGGTTGCATTTTTATTCCTTAGCATAGATTAAACTTAGTTTTATTCCAATTTCCTTTTATTTAGCCTTAAATTCCCAAATCGTAGTTCATTGGAGCTTAGAGCTCCGATCATCTGTTCATTGTGAAACCTTATGTCTTTGAAGACATAACCACCCATTTCATTACTCGATGCTTCTACATCATCCCCTTCATCATTTCCACTCTTATTCTACAAGGATCGGACCAATCGAGTCTCTCCTCTGTCTCATCATTGGAGACTTGTCGTTGTTGAACGGGATTTTTCACGGGTCTAAAGTACGTCTCATACATGGCGGAGACACAGTCGCTGTGGTGACCCGCAAGAAACCCCAATTCAAACAACAATTAATCCACAACAAATAAATCAGGCAATGAAAGTAAGTGCACGGAGTTAAAATTTATTATAACTCTACAAAAGATGTGTATAGTGCAAATAGTGTAGAGGTCGAACACAGGGAGCAAACAGGTAGATCGGGGCAATAAATGCACAAAAATGACTGTGATGTACTTGTCTATATGTGCTATTTTTTGTGGGTTTTTAATTTTTAATTTTTTAATTTTAATTTTTTAATTTTTTATTTTGATTTTTAATTTTCTGATTTTATATTTCTTTTTTTATATTTTATATTTTTCATTTCTTTTTCTTTTAATAGAACTATTTTTGTGATTCTTCTATATTTTTGATATTTTTTGGTATTTTTAAAGTCAAAACTACTTAAAATAGGGAATAAAATATAAAACTGAAATTGAATTGGAGATAAAAATGTCAAACAGGAATCAAAATTCTCCAAATTAACTTTAAAATAAAATTAATAATATATAAAAAAATTAGAGACAAAAAATAGATTTTTAGGGTTTTTATGGATTTTATATATTTTTATTGAGATTTTTAGTGTTTTTCTATTTTTTTGATTTTTCTTCTATATTTTTAGTGATTTTGGCCTGAAGCTAAAACATATAAAAACACACAAAGTTTATTTTTTTGAGAATTTTTCGAAGAGTTTTTAAATTTTTTTGGATTTTCTAATGCAAACAGGGATGAAAATGCATGTTTTTGATTTTTTATAAATAATAAAATGATGAAAAAATGTCAAATAAAAATATGACAATGAAGTTCAATGAAACAAGAAGCTAAATATATTTTTGGGGATTTTTTTGAATTTTATAGATGCATGAAGTAAATAGAGAAAACAAAGAGAAAATGGACACTATCATGGGTATTTTTGGAAATATGGAAAAGTCTGAGGGCCACGGTGTAATTTTCCCACAAAATATATAACTAAATAAAAATATTTATGTACCAATTAGAAATCACCAAAACCCCCAAGTTATCTCTGCAAAAACGCCGAACTCACATACATGCGACACATGACCTAACATGGACCTTTTTGTATTTTTTCAAACCTTGGGGGCTGATTTGGCAAATAACCAAAAATAATATAACTGCAATAAATATTTTATGGACTGTTTAGAAATACAGAAATACCCGGGTTCCCTGGTGCAAAATGTCATCCCTCACGTGCACGAGTTACGTGAGGTGACGTGGCTAGGGATGAAAATGCAATAATAGAAAGTTCAGGGGGTGAGTCGTAAATTTTACAAAATTATAACACTACAGATGAGTGTTTATGTCCTAATTATTAAATACAAAATTGGCCGGGGGAGAATGCAAAATACCCAGCCTAAAGCGGATCGGGCGGCTGATGCACAGTCACTTGCCACGTGTCACAATCTTACGCCGCGATACCCCTTCGGAGATGAGCAGCCAGGATTAGATCCTGGCCCTTGATTGAACGGTGCTGGAAAAGGTAGATCCCACGACTGCTGTAATGTTTGGGACTCGGCCTAGATCCGATGGCGGAGAGCGGCGATGGACGAACATGGAAGAACCGCTGGAGAGGTGACCTTCCCCACACCTGATCAGCCTCTTTCTGCATTGCTTTGTGCTCCAAAATGGCCGAGACTAATCCAGATGCAGTCCCCTTTGTGGTGGCTACTCCAAAAAGCTTCAACGTCGGCTGGAGGGCGCACGCGAGGGTGGCGGAACTGACGAGCTTCAGGAGCCTCGACTGCACACCAAAGTGAGCTCTAGGTGCGAGTAAAGGCATGAGACCTGCAAAAAAGAGTGAAGGGAGTTGTGGGTAAATTGCCGCGACCCCGCAGCGATGTTAAAATGGGTTGGTGGTACAGAATCAGAGCTCGTGAAGAAGGTGGTCAGATAGTTTCAGTCGAAGAGGAGGGCACAAATCTAATCCTAGGACTAAAGTGAATCTAAAAATGCAAGAAAAACAAAGGGAAAATAGACCTCGAAGGCCCGTAGCGCCTGAGATAGAACCTCACAGCCGAGGATGGCCGGAGATGGCAGAGCTGCCCTTCGGCCGCCTCCTCGATCAACCTAACGACAAGATGAGGGAGCTGTCACCTCCCTCAATCGATTGAGCACGAAAGGAGGAGAGGGCAGTGGTCCAAGAGGGTTCAAAGATTCAAGGACGGATATGAGGGGTTTTTGAACAATGGTTGACAGGCTCCCAAGATCGAGGTGGAACGACTCGATCAGTGATTCGAAGCCCAAGAAAAGTCTTGGTCGTGAATCACCAATATACGAGGCGAAAAAAATCAGAAGGACTCAACATCAAAAGATGCAAGTGCAGGCCTCGAAAAATCCGCAAAGTTGAACAAAAACGAGGCTCTGACGAAATGGCAGGCGCAAGTCTCCGACCCTCCTGGTTGGTCCACGTGGACCAATCAGGAAAAAGCCTGGAGAAAAGAATTGGAAATTCATTTAAAAATAATAAATGATTTAATTAATTTTAGATTATTAAATAAAAATATTTATTATTTTATAAATTATTTTATTATGATTTTTATTTATTTTTTAGAGGTATAAAATTACAAGTTCCCTTTTAAGAGCTATATAGGTATATTTATTTATATATTTTAATATTTTATTTTTATTTTGTATATTTAATTTATTTAATTTGTTTATTTATATATTTATAACTTATTTTTTACTTAAATATATTTTTATTTTATTTTTCTGATGTATTATATACATTTAAATAAATAGAAGTATATTCTTTATAGGTATAGATATATGTATTATACCTATGTATTGTATACAAGTATTTTATTTTTATATTATTTTTAGTGTTTTATTCATATTTTAATATACACATATATTATAAATAATATTTACAAAATTATAAAAATATAAAATTATAAAAATAATGAATAATAAATAAAATGATTATTTTAATCGATACACGTATACAATAGGGGTCCAATACCCAACTTTCTCACTGTAAATCAGAAAAATATGAAACCACCTTCGTTAAATAGCTTATTAAACGTTATATACAATTAAAGATGATTTTTATACATTTCAAGTTCTTATTTGAGAGATACAAGTCTGGGAAGTTGGAATTCTGGAATCTTATTCAGATCATAACTTTTTATCTGTAAATTATTTTTGCATGAAATCAATTTTGTATTTTTCTATATTTAATTATCTACAACTTTCATGTACAAAGTTTCTTTATTTGAGATATAAAAATTGGAACTAAAAATAGGTCCAAAAAATGAAGGAAAACGAATTAAATAAAAGGGGACTTTATTGGTATTTTGGCCCTTATCTCCCCCTACTTTATTCCTTGTTGACCTAGTCATCGAGATGTGTAGGTCTCGGGGTTTCGGATCATAAAATATTTGCAATGTTTTTTCTTTTTCTTTTCTTTTCTTCATTCTATAATTTTGGCTTTAAAACCCGTATTTTATAAAATATTTACAAGGTGGTGCATGGATGATAAAATGCCTAAATTGAGCATATTTACACGCATTTACTAGGGATTTTGAGTCCAAAATGATAGAATAAAGTGAAGGATACGGGAAAGAATCCTCAAGCGCATCACAGAAGCGTGATGATCGCATCGGATGCAATCGGGAGCGACTAGTCGCACTAGTTGCTCGATGCAGCAGAAATTAAAAAATTCTATGTAACGAAACCACATGATCCAAGAACACATCTCGGATCGTCTCGTATAAACCACAAATAAGTAATAGGATTACCTCTTGAAGCGTGGTTGCGATCGAGACTCTAAACAAAGAGACCTCCTGTCTCAAGTCCGATCCGATGGAGGAGACGCTTGCGAGCACGTGGATGAGACGCGTGCTTCTCGCAATCCATGTTGACGATCTAAGCCACGGATCTCCTGATCTCAACAAACGAGATACGACGTCTTCTTCATGAGCAAGGCACGCCGAAGTAGACGGAGATCCACGAGCAAACGATCGGGCAACATAACGACTACGCTGCGGCGATGGAGGACCTCTCTAGGGCATCCATGGTGGACGGCCACATGAGAGATAGAGAGAGTGGGCGTGTATAGAGAAAGAGAAAGAGAGAGAGCATTCATCAATCATCGGTTGTCTACTGAAGAATAATTGTAGCCTCTTCTTATATAGGATTTTGGGAGTCCATGGATCACAATCCATGGGATACACATAATCAATGGATGAGAATGATTTGTGTTTCTTTCAATGGCTAAGATGTTGTTATAAAAACACAACAACTAATGATTTAATTTAAATTAATTTTCATTGATAAATCAACAAAAATTAATTTCAAATTAAATCATCTTTGATAAGAGAAAAGATAATAAAGAGAATAAACCAATCTCCTCATAAGAGGGGACGACTACTCTTCTCCTCATGGAGAGTTGTAGCCGTCCACTCCTATTTGTGGACTTGGTCTATCTCTTCAAATTATCATGAGATCTCATTATCTCATGATATATATCATCATCTCTTGTTGATAATATTTTCACAAAGAATAATTCAAAAGTATCTTATGGAAAATATCAATCATGCCATTGAAATTATGTGAATCTTATTCACAACCCAAAACTAAATGTAAATTATATTTTTATTAATCATCCAATGTGAATCCAATTCACATAAATAATTAACTAACAAATATAAATCACAATATGCTCTCTCTAATATAATATAAATCACATTTATAATACATATGATTAATATGGATAATGCTATCCACATTATTCATATCCATGATAATTAAATCACATTTAATCATCTTGGATCTCCTTCTCTCATGTGCCCAAATAACATGAATCACATTCACATTATTCACATCTTTTTGATAATTAAATCACATTTAATTATCTTAGATATCTCTCCTTATAATATGAATCAAATTCATATTATTCATGATAATTAAATCACATTTAATTATCAATTTTCTCGATGCTTGGAGATAAGGACAGGGCGATTGTATTATTCCACGTATAGTGACTTGGATGTTGAGATCACATCTCAAATCCAAATCTCGGGCCTCCCATAGATGCTTGATGAAATCAAGACCTCAAATCTAATCTTCTCATTGCATCTGAATCACATTCAGATCAATGTCCAACATTTGGACCAATATAAGATTACTTCTCTACTGAGAGGAATCACTAAAATCCAGACATGTTTATCACTCCCTTGGAATGGAAGCGTCATGGTTATACAATCGTTTATGATCACATCACCCTCAGGTTTTCCCAACACATGTACATCCTGCATACTGGAAGACTCAGAATAAACCCGAAGTATTAGATCAACTTTATACTATATACTTTAGGGTTTTATCAGTAAGTTTCTCATTTGATCAATGGGAGTTGGTATCGATCATATACATTCCAAAAGCATATATCATACCTAGGTCTTGATCATATACTTTCCAAAAGTATATATCAAACCTACAAATTCAGTCAAGCTTCCAAAGCGAGACGACTGCGCACGGAATTTGATTCTTCCCAATATCTCATGAGTGAGCTCATGTCTTCCGATTCAGTAATGAACCTGTATGATCCCTTTGAGAGATCGTATTACTCATATGCCCTTGCATGCACACCAGCACCGGTGTATAAACCTTGATTAGGTCATCAACCTATTGGTCTGCCAAATGTACATACTTAGACATATAGTAACACATCTATATCCGGTTAGAGGATGCGTGCCTGTATCGTGACAACATACGATATAGGACTTCAGTTATCTCGATCGCGTTAAGTCAACTCTTTGACTAACTAATCTGACACCTCCGCATCTCTATTCCTATGCAGAGGACCTGCATCAAGAGGTTGGTCAGATATCAGCCTATGTGAGAAAGGATTGCCATCTCCTACTCAGGCTGGAGTCATCTCTTAATAATCATTTGGCGATACTTGACGAGTCCTCAATCTAACTCTTTAGATATTCATCCAAGCACCAGCCTCTATGATTCAATAATTGAATCAACAACTGTATGATCATCAAGATGGCCATGGTACATAACCCTAATTGTACTAAGGGACCTATTATGTAAATTAGTTATTCTTCATTTCAGATTAGGGAATGATATTCACAATAACATTTATTGCATAATGGCTCGCCGTGGGCTCGCATGTCCAACATAAAGATGATGAAATGGAGATTCATCAGCCGCCCCTCCATCTCCCCATGATTTTCAACTTCATTTCAAGTCAAGAGCATAGCTCTCGAGTACCAAATCTTCTTGTGCGAGAAAGGGTACCAGATAGTGCACCTGGGAGGTAAATTGAGTGAAGAACTTCACTCCAAGATGCCAGACAAGAACTTGACCTCCAGGACTCCTCCGACGAGGCCTGGACCTAGCTGAGAGCACCTGCGGCCGTGGAAGGACCCCAATAAGGAGTAGAGTTTCTCAGGAGCATGAGAAGATGATAGATCTTAGAGGAATCAAGGAACGAAGCTCGTAATAGGGAATGCTCTTCCATGTTCTTGTAGGCACTCCCAGCACCATATGATCATGGAGAGGGCCCATATCTAATCCAGGCCCTTGGATTTAAAAAAAGTGACGCCTCTTGTGAGCTACCCGATCTTATGTGGCGCCACGTGGAGTCACGCTAGTCGTCCATCAATGCCTCACGCGCCCCTCACAAGCTGTCTGGGTTAATTTGTGCCGAGACCCTCATCCCTTTTGTAATTTCATTTTAGCACTGTAAAATAAATAGAACATGTAAAATAAATAGGCTTAATTGCACATGGACTCTTAGGCTTGATTGCTATTTCAAATAGGTCCTCCCTCCTTACGGTAGTCCCACGTGAGGTGTCGTAAATCTTGCATGTATAAACTTTGAAAACTCTAATTTTGTGAGGGTCTTCGTCAATCAATAAGGCGTATTAATAGTCATCGATGCGACCCCGCACGAAAGCCAGAGTAATTCAATAATTAACCCATAATATAGATCAAGCAATGCAAAATAAAATGCGGAGTTAAAAAGTATAATAACTACAAAATGTGTGTATAGGTGTAAGTATGGAGATTGTCGAACATAAGGAGCAATTGTGATAGGTTGTGCAATAATGTGCAAAAATTGCCCACATTCTTGTCTTTTTTATTTATTTTTGTATGGTTTTTAATTATATATTTTTTATGGATTTTGTATTTGTATTTTTTATTTATTTTTTATTTTATAATTTTTTATTTTCTTTTTATAATTTTTGATTTTTTTATTTTTGTTTTCTCTTTAATATATAATAAAGGTTTATATATAACTATATATACAATATAGGGTAATATATTTATAAATATCACTAAAATTAAACAAAAGTTTCAAAATGAAATGTTTTTGTATTTTTTAACCTTTTCTACTATTTTTGTGTTTTTAGGGGAATTTTTTCTACTTTTTATTTTAAAATATCAACAAGTAAAAAATAATGACTTTTTAAATAGGCTGAATTGATTTGAGGAATAAAAATAACAAAAAGTATCAAAATTTCTTCAAATCAATTTTCAATATACAATATATATTACAAAGAAAATTCATAGTCAGGAATAAATATTTTTGGATTTTTAAAGTTTTTTTACAATTTTTATACAAATTTTGGAGCCTTTTAAATTTTAGTGATTTTCTATATCTTTTTTTAGGAATTATTGGTCTGGAAGTACAAAATACCATAATAAACTAATATTATTTTTGGAATTTTTAAAAATATTTTTTTTTGATTTTTTTAAAGTAAATAGAAAATAAAACATGCTATTTTGAATTTTAATAAATATGAAAAATGCCTAAAATGCAAAACTAAAATTATTGCATGGAAGGTTAAGTAATCAGGCACAAAACCTATTTTTCATGATTTTTGGAGCACAAATGATATTTTTAGAAAACAGAAAATAAACACAATAATGACTTGAACTATCGTGGGTATATTTGTCGTTAAAATAAAAGGCAGGGGCTACAATGAAAATTACCCAAACATTTACAACCAATATTCAAAATTTAGATATTAAACTATAAACACAAAAAGCAACAAAGGTATCTTTGCAAAATGCCCAGCATACGTGGGATGACACGAGAGCTGAGCTGGCAAAGACCAAAATGCAATATGAAAAATCTCAGGGGTTCACTTGCAAATAAACCACAAAATATGAAGAATATTAAATAAATTATAGGACCAAATAAAAATGCTACAAAAGTCCAGGGTATGTGTGAAATTTACCTCCCATATACGTGGATCGTGCGGTTGAATGTACCTCACTTATACACGTGGACGATCCAAATGCGCTGATGACGCTTCACAGCGGACGTATGGGATTAGTTACCAAGACGAGATCCAACGGTCGAGCTTTGGCCGACTGATTACAACTGCTTGATCTGGAAATCGGGCACGATCAAATGGCTCGGGCGAGTCCTAGAAGAACTCGGAAGAAGTAGTGCACATGCAAGCTTTGATCAGACCTAAATATGTGGTGCTCAAGAGGTGGCTGGAGATGTTCCACATCTAGTGGAGTTTTCTAATATATCCGGAGCTCATCAGAGGAGCCCTGGTGGTCGATGAAGCCCGGAGGTCTGTTCTTGAGTCCAATACCCCTCTGATGGGATCTTAGGCCCTACAAAGATGCACAAAAGCACAACAAAGAAAAGGTGAAGGGTATTGGCTTTTATTTGGCAGAAATTAGTGTGAAATGGAGTGGGGTGACGAGATCCGGCGAGCGACGGAGGAAGGACCTTGATCCTTCGATCCAGGGAGGAGCGTAGGGGGATGGATGGCCAAGGAGATGGAGAAGGTGACAGGGAAGAGGATGGAGGTGAATGGGGCATCGGAACAAGTCGGAGGACGATGGAAACAGTGGTCGGAGCGGACTTCTGATGAACTACGAGGGATTGATTCTACGCTAAAGCATTTAATTAAACTTAAATCTTGCAACAACAAGTAAAAGCAGAAACTAAAATCTACTTAAATGCAAAGGCAAAAGGGCTTGAACCTGATCGAAGGCCAAGGAGCCAAACCTCACGACAGCGGAGGTCACCAGGAGTGGATCAACCTCAATTCAACACCAACCACACAACTAAACAATCAAAGAAGACCCTACTGTCACCACAGTCTTCGATCATGTATAAGGTTAGGGTGTAGGAGGCAGAAAGAGGGATCAAAAAAGAATTAACTCCAGCTAGTGGTATATGTACATGCGTGGAGGGGATCGTAAGATGTGCTCGATCAAGGGGATCTCAGATTGAGGAAATGATCGGGCATAATTGATCTTTGATCGCGTGAGGAAAGTCAAAGAGGAAATAAGTCAGAAGAATGTAATGTGTGATCTCCAAAGTGCGAGAAATGAGGAGGTATAGACCTCTACGTAGCAGACCTATGAGGGGCGGAGAGTTGATCGAGGTCAACTTTGACCGCGTCCTCATTGGTCCACGTAAGCATGAAAAGACAAAATAGGGAAAATTCCCTTATTAAATCAATTTAAATTATTAAACGATTTTATTACTTTTAAGTTAAAACATGTAAAATATTTTATTTTATGTAGTTTTTTTATTATGAATTTTATTTATTTTTACAACTTAATTTGTTATAGGTTACTTTTTAAGGGTTCATTTATCGGTATATTTACCTATGTTATATGTATTTTATTTTTATTTTATATTTTATTATTTTATATACATAATTTATATATTTATAACTTATTTTAATACACTCAAATATATTTTTATTTTATTTTTATGAGTTTATTTATACACTTAATTAAATATAGGTATTAATTATGTAGGTATATGTATAGTGTATTCATCTATGTATTGAATTTCACATATTTATTTTATTATATTTTTAATTATATTCTTTTATTATAATTATGTACAAGTGTTATAATAATATTTACAAAATTATAAAAATATAAAATCATGAAAAATACAAAGAATACATAAAATGAATATTTTATTCAGATAAACTATGCAATAGGTGTCCAAAATCAAACTTTTGTATCCTAACTCCAAATTAGGTGAAACCACTTTCACTAAATGGCTTATTAAAAGTTATATACAATTAAAGATGCTTTCGATGCATTTTGAGTTCATATAGAGAAGATATGGGTATGGGAAGTTTGGGTTTTGCCTTTTTATTATGAGTGTAGAATGTACAATTAGTATTATTTTTGTGTGAAGTAAATTTTGTATTATTCTATGTCTTTTATCTACAACTTTCATGTACAAAGTTTCTTTATTTGAGGTATATATAATAAAGAATAAAATGGGTCCCAAAAAATGAATTATTAAAAAAAACAATAATTAGGGTTATTGGCCCTTATCTCCCTCTACATTATTCATTGTCAAACCAGACATCATGATGCCAAGATTTCAAGGTTTAGGGTCATAGAATACCTTTGGTATTTTATTTTATTTTATTTTATTTATTTATTCTTTTATTTTGACTTTAAATTCAGTATTTTGTACAATATTTATACAATACACAATGAATGTTAATTCATGTAAAATAACACTATATACATGCTAGGATTTAAAGGCCAAAATGAAAGAATAAAGGTGATGAAATGGAGATTCATCAACCTTCTATTCTTTGGACATGTTAGCAAATGCATTTATATTTTATTTTAGCTGCAAATTGGTCCCTCTACTGTTGTTTAATTTTGTTTTGTCTATATTGCTAGATTAATAATTTCTTTTATGCTAAAGTAGTAGGAAAATTGGGATAGATGCCTAAAACCATGCTTATTCGCTCATAATTTTTATTTGGCATTTAAACTTGTTTTTCCTATTTTTAAAATATAAAAACATCCACTTTTCTTCTGTTTAGATATTAAAAATCCATAAAAATTCTAAAAAATTATATTATATATATTATACTATTTCTCTCTCACATATCCAAAAATCACTAAGAAAATACACAATATAAATCATAAAATCACAAAACCCTTAAAATTTCGTAAAAATTAGCAAAAATAATATAAAAATCCAAAAATATATCTTTCTTGTTGTGAATTTTTTATTATATATAAAATATATTAAAAATATTTTTGGGTTTATTTTGGACTTATAAATATTTGTTAAACCCATAATGATCTCACAGATTATATATTCCCTATTTTGATATATTTTCAAACCAAAACAAGGAAAATGTAAAAAAGACAAAAATATTTTATTTCCTATAATTTTACTTTATTTTTCCTTATTTAAAAACATTAAATTTATATTATCTATATATACCATATATTACTCATATAAGATATAATAGGGACCCTTTCAAATGTGGTGGGATCTCACCACATTTGTTGTGAGCCATCAATTGGATCCATTGGATCTCAATCTGATGGTTACATCAAAAAATCTAGTCCAAAAGGGTATTTTTGTCATCCAAGTTCACTAAATTCGAATTTCAATTAATGATCTCAAATCACTAATTTAGTATTGCCTAGATTTGGCATTCTTGTTAATGCATTCATTTATTAATTGCCATCAACGTTCCAACGCGATAATGTACTATTTATACTTTATTCTGTGAGTTGGTTATTACATTTACATTGACATTCTATAGTTGTAAAACAAATTGAGTCCTTTCCTTTGTATATTTATAGTTTCTTATGTAAAAAATGAATTCATAAGTGTAATATATCATTTATTTAAAATGAGATTTGTCCCTTTGTAAAAAATTAATTCTATAATTGTACCATGTGTAGATCTTTGTAATTTTTCCATGCCCCTTTGCAAATTCGAGTGCCCTTTATAGGTCTTTTTATGTAAATGTCATAAATGTAAATTTTGTGTGGTGTTTAGCACTAATAATGTTCCATCATATGGATCTTTGTAACTGTTATATAATCCTTGTAACTATTTTGTGTTCCTTTGTAAAAAGTTTCGAATCACTTTGTAATATTTGCATGGAGTTCTACAACAATAGAGTCAATTAGTAATATTTGCATGGAGTTCTGCAACAAATATGTAGAAAATAATGTGAGATTTGTAAAGTCAAATAATCGTTATGTAAGTTTAGAGCATCTTAACACAAAATTCTCCTTCTTAGCTTGGATTCCTTATCAAGCATTTCAACAAACATATGGCATGCACAAAACTCAGAATATAATTAGATGGGTACTTGATGTACATCTGAAGTTAAATCATACTAATCCTAAATGAAAAGAACAAAAGCAACATGGATATACGATTAAACACTGACAACGAACCAACACTTTCATTCTCTCGCACATCGAACACCCAAATCGAGAGTCAAACAATAATAGGAGATCCAATTCAAAGTGGAAGAGAAGGCATAGATCTGACTCTCTAACACCGATGTACAAGGAAAGGTAATCCCGCAAGTTGCTGAAATGGTGCCAAAAGACGACGCATTGGACCCTCGTGTCCATACCTTCCACTTCCGCCTCATCGTCTCCACATGCCACAACCTCCATATACTTTTGTCACTACCACACATCATGGTCGATTCCACACACTTCTTTCTCTATGCATCATTGTCGCTACGCACCTTCGAAGCCTCCACACACAGTCGCCCGATCCCGCTCCACGTGCCGCCGCCGCCACCTCTATTGTCTGCACAAATATGGACCTGGTTTTGAAAATATGGAATGCAATTGATGGAGATAACGTGGGTTATCATATTCTATGTTTAGAATGTGACAAAAAGACTAAAATTGGTTTTCGCAAGTTAAAAACATCTTTTTCACCCATCATTAATTACAATTGCATGATCAAAAATAAAAGGACGAAATTGAGGGCTCACCACAATATTGTTGAGATCCCGCCTCGTTTGAAGTTCCTCCAGATATAACATCTATTAATATATATAATTATAAATCTTATTTTAAAAATAAAAAAATAGATACCATAGAGCATACATTATACACCGCAGTAGATGCACTAGCATCATGGATGTCTGCATTACCACCAGCACCGAGGTCAGTTTGTGCAGCAACACCAACCTCACCATCCTTCATATTACAGATCGGTTCACCATTCTCCAGTTCCATGCCACCACCAGTACCAATAATCACAATTTAAATATCAACGATCTCCACAGCCATATACTTCGTAGTCTCCGCACACTTCTAGCCAGGAGAGACCAGAGAGCCTTGGACATGATTCTGAGCTGGAGTTTTCTACACAATTCATGGCCCCAAACCAGATTATGGACATGCTTAGCATGCTTCAGATTGCACACAAGGCAGATGGAGCGGGTTAACCATCGTCTGTATGAGTTAGCCACGTCCAAGAGTACCCTTCCTACATAGTCATTGATGATCCCAAATAACAAGCACCATCATCTAGATCAGGTAGAGAGCACATACTTATCTACTAGTAAGGTCACTTTTCCTTAATTTTTAGCTAACTATATTTGTCTCAAGAGTGGTAGACAACCTTCAGTCCCTGATCCATATAAGGAGGGAGTCACACATGATGAGGAGTTACAGTCCACACATTCTGATGCCGAGGAGGGAGCGCCGCGATGGTACTATTCTTGATGTTTCCATGCATGATGATGCTAGAGAGGGGAGCGATGTTGAGACAATAGACATGGACACATGCGATTCAGATGATGATACCATGTCAGCCCATTGATGAATACATGATTTATTAACTTTTCTTTTGCATTTTATCTTAAAATCCTTAACAAATGAATGTGAATATCCATTAATTCCCATTTCTTATAAAAACATCACTCATGAATAAAAATACATTTTTATGCATTAAAAACATGTAAATAAATAAAAGAATAAAAAGAAAGAAAATAAAAAGAAGGTAGGCTTTAAATATGTATATAGTATAAGAAGACTAAATAAAACATAAATATAGCTAAATGATATTCTTATATAACCTAACCCCCGAGACCAAGACATCATGGATTGGTCGACAAATAAGAAAGTACGGGGAGATAAGGAAGAAAACAACAAAAAGAATTAATTTTGCACTTCACACATTATTCATTATTTATTCATTATTTATCAAAACTTCAATGATTTTTAATTAATTTATTTGTAAATATTTTTCAAAAACTCTTCTCCTATTTATTTCTAAAAAAGTATATAAAAATATAAAATGCTAAAAATCCCAACATATATATTTGTCAAGAAATCATGCTTTTAAAGTGTCAATTTCTCAACTTTCAAACATCATAACTTCTTCGTACGAACTCCAATTTCACTCTTCTCACCTTTAAAGTTCACAAAATAATATTCCCTAATTAATGAAGATGATTTCACTAAAATTGGAGTCTGTTGGTAAAAAGTCGATTTTGGGATCTAATAAAAATTGTGTTTCTGGGATATTTATTTTATTCTGAACATACTACAGTATTATTGATTTTATAATTTTTAATTATTTTGTTGATCTTGTAGATTAAGTATAAATTATTTTGGAATTTTTTTATTATTATTTAACATTCTAAATAAATAAAAAATCCTAATTTATATATGAAATTGAACTGTATAAGATATGCATGTATTTAATTATATATCTAAATCAATTTATTAAAATTCAAAAAAATTCACACATCTCTTTATTATTATTATATTAATTAATAAAATATAAAAATAAAATGTTATTTATTAAATAATTAAATTAAAAATCAGAATCTTATTTAATAAGTATAATATATACATATTTATTAATTTTATATTTATATTTCCTTAAATAATTATTATTTACAAAAATAATTATATAATAAACCCGTTAATTTAATTATATACATTTCTTGTCTTTATTGTTTTTCAAAATACCATCATTTACTATTTATTAACCATTTAATAAGTTATTTAATTATTTGGCCGACTAGGTGTTGACACGTGCCGGTACTTAGAGCTTCTTCTCCAAGAACATTCAGTTGGAATCTGTTCTGCCTAACCTACTTCTCGCAATTATCCCGTGTCCATCTTCCACCCATTATTCAATCCAATCCCTCCATTGTCTTCCTCTGACAAACCTAATAGACGTCCATCCTTAGATCATTACCAGACTCCCACCAATCGACCTATTTACTGATCTAAACATGAACCATTAAAAATAACTACCTTCTCTTACTCCAGAAACACCTGGTCGACTACTTAACTTCTTTCCTTCGCCCTGGCCAGCCAAGGTGGTGACAACATCTTAGGCAGATCATGCGTGGAATGAGGGTGATCAGAGGAGCTGTTCCAAGGCTGCGCCAGCCTTGCATCGCCACCGTCGTGGCATGCGAGCTACGGCATCACCGAGCTGCCAAGCAAAGACCGAGGGTCCCTACACCTTCATTCCCAGGTGTGATGCAAACAGCTTCCGGCGTCGACGATAAAATTTAAATAATTTGGCGGTGGAAGATCGGTGGAGAAAAGGAGAGGTTGGGAAATAGAAAACTCGCCGGTAGCGAGGGGTTGAAGGGGGAGAACCGCGGAGATCGCGTGGAGGAAGAGAGAGAAGAGAGAGAGATAATGAGATAACTCAATTTTTCATAATACTTCACTTCCTCAAAATACTGCACTACCATCTCTTTATATAGGAGAGATGGTTTACAAAAATAGTAAACAAATTAAAATTGACAACCAACTTTATCCAAATTGGACTCTGACAACTTCCAATTGACCTCTAATTACTCTAATTAGACTCTAACTAATTAATTGACCAAAATTGCAATTAAAATCTACGAAATAAACGTTGATATCACAGTCGACCTCAATTATTTAATTAGACCATTATGACCACTAAAAACGTAATTAAAATTGACCACTAATTAATTAAATAAATTTGGCCCTATAATTGGAGATTACGCTGCATCAACTCTCTGCTGCTTTAAAAAATTCGTCTCCCGACGAATTGCTTGATGTAGGTGCGTCGCTGGAGATATGATCTTGAAATGATAGCTTCAGGCACTCCAATTCGATCCCTCTTCAATGCTACGTTTATAGTTTTTCCAATTGGGGGGCATCTCTGCAATTTTCGTACCCCTTCAATCTCCCTTACTTTCCTACCAAATTCGGCCCTTTTGTAATTAGGATTCTCAGGGGGGTCTTCTTTGCAAACTTTCCAAAATATCCCCTCCCTTAATTGAGGGGGTTCGACGGGAGGGACCTTTGTAACCTTTGTTAGGGTTTCATACCCCTTCAAATCTCGTCGACGGCAGCGCCAAGGTGGGAAGCCTCGGCATCGCAGGCGTTGGTGACCAGCTGGGAGGAGGTTGCGGCTCGTGGGACGACGCGCAGGGAAGAGGGGGCACAGGCGGGAGGGGTGGGGGTGCGGGCGAGCGGGGGTGGCGCGACGGAATCGCGAGCTGCGCTGGTGGGGAGGGTGAGGCGCGGGGGCTGCCGCGGCGTCAAGGCTGGGTGCAGGAG
Source organism: Ottelia alismoides (assembly GCA_037367405.1). Taxonomy (NCBI): domain Eukaryota; kingdom Viridiplantae; phylum Streptophyta; class Magnoliopsida; order Alismatales; family Hydrocharitaceae; genus Ottelia; species Ottelia alismoides. Next base: position 321,278 of record JAZKJV010004713.1, read on the forward strand.
GTGCTGCGGCGTCACAAGCCTTAGCGCGGAGGGTGCGGGTGTTGGGGGGGGGGGCGAGATCGGGGCGGTGGGCTGCGAGGGGACACCGCCGAGTCGGGGCGGCGTTACCGGGGAAAATGGAGGTGGGGTGGACGGATGTGGAGAAGTGGAGGAAGGGAGAGGGAGGTCGCGGGTCCATGGCGGTGAGGCCTGAGGGGCTGAGGGCGTACGGGGCTGGGGAAAGGAGGTTGCCGGGGAGGAGCAGGGGTCGTGGGGAGGGGTGGCGAGAGGAAGATGGGGGGCGGAGGCGCAGGTGGGGCGAGGGGGGGGTTCGCGGAAGGGGTTGCCGGGGTTGCGGGAGGGACCGCCGGTGGGGCGGCGAGGGTCTGGGCGGCCTCGGGACCCGCTGGATGGGCTGGGGCTGCGATGGGGGCCGCCGTTGATGATGGATTCAGATCTGGAATCTCCTGGACAGCGGCCGATTCCTCCTTTACGGCGAGTTTTTTCTTCATCAAGACTGACGGCAGCGGCTTCGACGGGTGGAGGCCTCGATTGGGCGTCGCGGTAGGCCTCAAGGTTGGCCATGAAGTCCCGAAACATTGATGACATGGATCGGAAATTGTTCTGCAAATCACGTACGATGTGCTTTGCCTCTTCGAAGGAGGTGTCGATGGTGGAGATGGCTCGTCGTGTTTGTTCGGATGAACGATGGTGTCGGTGCGGGCGCCGGGACGGATCGTTAGATCGTGAGGACGATCTAAATGCCAAGCTCTGATACCAAATGATGCAAACAGCTTCCGGCGTCGACGATAAAATTAAAATAATTTGGCGGTGGAAGATCGGTGGAGAAAAGGAGAGGTTGGGAAAAAGAAAACTCGCCGGTAGCGAGGGGTTGAAGGGGGAGAACCGCGGAGATTCTGTGGAGGAAGAGAGAGAAGAGAGAGAGATAATAAGATAACTCAATTTTTCATAATACTTCACTTCCTCAAAATACTGCACTATCATCTCTTTATATAGGAGAGATGGTTTACAAAAATAGTAAACAAATTAAAATTGACAACCAACTTTATCCTAATTGGACTCTGACAACTTCCAATTGACCTCTAATTACTCTAATTAGACTCTAACTAATTAATTGACCAAAATTGCAATTAAAATCTACGAAATAAACGTTGAGATCACAGTCGACCTCAATTATTTAATTTAGACCATTATGACCACTAAAAACGTAATTAAAATTGATCACTAATTAATTAAATAAATTTGGCCCTATAATTGGAGATCACGCTGCATCAAGGTGCATCCTACATTTCTTTCCTTTGATTTTATCAATCTTCGTTCCTGAATTAGTGGTGCTAATTACATCTTTAGAACTTCCTAATCACCTATCTTGATTCACATATCCAAATCCATGTTCATTCATTCCCAATTTGATCAATTTCATTCTAAACTTCCCCTATTCTAGAAACCCATTAGAGCTTCATGAACATCTGATATTCGATCGATTCCCAAGCAGATAGAGCATCAATAATCTTCACTGCAGGATCACTAGAGCTTTGGAAAGCATCAGTTCAACCCCTGGAGCACCTCCTTCATCGTATATCATCAGAGCATTTGTTCTTCGACCCGAAGATATTCCAAACCCTAGCAGGGTTCTTCCAGTCGTCGCATCCTCCTTCTTTGACTCCCTCACGCCGTGGATGTGCTCGAAAAAGGGAGGCGCACCATTTTCGACCCCACCTCCATTCAGACAGTTGCCAGAGATTGGAGATCTGCATCAATCGCCGCCGCCACCAACCGCTTGGGGAAGAATTGAGGGAAGAACATGTGAAGTGTAGGTGTATGACACATGGAGATCTTGGACGGTCCAGATCACAGATTCTGTTCTAATCCCACCTGCCCAAACCCGAAGGGGTTTAAATTTGCAAAAGGGGCCCTGCAGTTCCAGATTCGTTACACGTTACCTCCGGAAGAATTTCTTATTTCATTTAACAAGGGACCTAAATGAAATACTTTCCAGATTTTCTTGTAATTAGGTCCCTGACTAAGGACTTAATTGAAAGAAAGATCTTTTTCTTTTATTTGCATTTTTTACATACTTCTACTTTGAACATTTGACTATTTGGACACTTGTTGACATTTTGGACATTATTCTAGAGTCGTATTATTTTTCTTCATTTTATTTTGCTTCGATCTTCGAGGATTTTCTATCACATTTTGCTTGGATTTTGTTCTTTGATTTTCAAGTTGTCTTGAGTTCTCTTTGATTTCTTTCTCGACCCGCTTCTCGAGTAGTCTATCTACTATATAGTATCACATATATCCTATATTATTTTCACATACTTTATTGTAGATAAATTGATTGGAAAATATTCCTTTTGAAAATTAAATAAAAATTAAAAAATAAAAATCAAATAAAAAGAATAAAAACTAAAATTCAAAAAGAGTTTTCTCGTCAAAGAAGAGAATAAAAGAAATAAAAAATCACAAAATTATTTTCTCACTCAAAAAATTCGAGTGCGATTTTCTGCCTCCTTGTGTTCTACCCAGGAGCACTTGCCTAGATAAATAAAGAATGTGAACACACCAATTTTAGAAGAGAGGCTGGATCTTCTTCATTTTCTCTCTCTATTATTCTCTCTCTCTTAGTTGGTGTTCTATTTTTGGTTTAACTGAGTTTTGCTTCGAGCGATTTATTAACAACTGACAAACTCTTTTAACCACAAGCAAAGCCCAATTTATAAAACCCATGCAGACACTCCCGAAGGATATTCTTCTGTTGTTTTTGAGAGTTTTGTACATACTTTTGAGACACTCGATATACATTCTAATTCTAATGATGTGAAAAAATGAATTTTTTTATTGTTCCTAAGTTTGTTCCTTTTCCTAATGCACTATTTGGTAAAGGAAAGAAAAAAGCCAAAACGAATGATGACTCTTGAGACTGAGAGGTTACTCAAAGATCACATATTTATGAAGATTCCACTCCATGATGGTGCCTTGGATCATTTTCCTACACTCAAGCAGCAATTGCAGAACATATGTACAACATGTAGGAAAAAAAATCATGTACAGATAAACACATTTTGACCAAGGCCACATCTTGCGCTATCCAGAACAAGTTACTAAAGAAGAAGAGAGATTCAAGTGCACATTATGTCAGCTGCGAGATTTCCAATGCCACATTCGATTGCACTTTATTAGATAATGGCTCCTCCATTAATATGTTACCATCTTGTTTACTCGATAGACTTGAGTTACATCCTCTTTACAAATCATGTATGATCCTTTAGTTTGCTGATAGATATGTAAAGATACCTATGGGCATGTTGAGGAACATTATCATGATTGTGCATGATCGTAATTCCCAGTGCACTTCACTATCCTGGACATGGATTGCCCTACTCAGTTACACCTTACCCCAATCATTGTCGGGAGGCCTTTCTTGTAGACTGTGAACGCTCTATTTGATTATAATACTAGGAAGGTATCTTTTCATGCTGCGGGAGAGAAGGTACACATTGAGATGGCAAGAGAATCATACAGTTTAGATGTCGTGTCTTCTCACAGTTCAGAGATCCCGAGTTCTCCAACCAGTTGCGATTACATGGATGAGGTTCATTACGATGACCTTGAGAGGTATCAAACTGACACCCATGATATCCTAATAGAGGATGGGTCATTCACAATAGTTGGTAGTTCTTCTTAGGTAGACGTGTACATAGAGACATATCAGATGAAGAAGCAGATCAATGAGCTTATTACAGATATTTTAGAGACTCTTCTTGATGCTTTCACTTTAGATGATCTAGAGCTATATTATCACGTACCCGAGTTCTTTAATTCTAGACCTTCTGAGGAGGAGCACAATAGAGAGTCAGATGGTGTGATGGACACATTTATAGAAACATTCTATAATCCGACTCCAGAGATGTGTACTATAGTAGAGGGACCGATGCCGTATATAATATTCACATACAGAGGCAGCTCTACACAGTCAACTAGGGATTGTTTGCACTTGCACAATAGATGATACCATTCAATCCAGGTTGAGGTGATCTACTTTGTATGGGACTTGTGGACACTTTTCCACTTCATTTTGTCCTATACAGAGACCTTGGAGCCTTTCGTTTTGGAGTTCAATCCAGATATGTGTACTATAGTAGAGGGACCGATGCCACATATAATATTCACATACAGAGGCAGCTCTACACAGTCAAGTAGGGATTGGTTTGCACTTGCACAATAGATGATACCATTCAATCCAAGTTGTGGTGATCTACTTTGTACGAGACTTGTAGTTACTTTTCCAATTCATTTTGTCCTATACAAAAACCTTGAAGCCTTTAGTTTTGGAGTTCAAACCACTTGTACATTCTTCTTAGATCCCAATCGTCCCCATTTTGGCCCATCTTTATAGTTAGGATACCATATCCTACGTATAGGGGGGACTAATTGCTTATGTTGATTTTTGTTTTCGTATTTTGTTCTTTTTACTTTTCTTTGTGTACATTCTTTTACGCCTATCACTCATCCCTAATTTTGGTCACATTATTTTCTATACTTAGATCCTAAGTATGGGGGGGGGGGGGACCGAGTGATCCCGTTGATTTTGTTTCTTTTCTTCTTTCTTTCTTTCTTTCGTTTGTTTATTCCTTGCCCTCAGTCACCTCTTTTTTATCTTCCACTATACTTACGATGAACAAATCATAAGTATAGGAAGGTGATTGATTTATATTTTTTTCATTCTTTTCACCCACTTTTAATTAGTACGAGTTATGTCCTCCTTTTTCTCTTTTTGGTACTACGAGGACATAACACAAGCTAAGTATAGGGGGTTGCGTATATATAAAATACACACTTTTATCCATAACTCGTACTTTTATGTAATTTCTATATCTATAAAATCCATAAAAATGGGCGAGGATAAAAAATTATTTAAAAGCTATTTATTAAGAATTTATAAAAGCCTTGTAAATAAATTAAACTATTTGTAAAATTCGTTTTTAAAATCCTTATTAAAATTAAGTATTTAAAATGTGTATGTAAAAGTGTATAATACTTATTTAAAATGCAATTTATTAAAATGTGTATAAATAACTTAATATTTTAAAATATTTGTATTTAAAACTTATAAAATACATTAGTTATTTAATCCAAAATAAAATACTGGTAATTTATTTTGTAAATTCTTGTAAATATGTGTGTTTTTTAAAAATTAAAAAATTCACAAAATTCCTAGAAAATAAGGACAAAGTTTTAATATCCATAAAATAGCAAAATCTTTAAAATACATAGAATTGAGTAAAATTTAGGAAATTTACTTCGCAGAAACATTGTTGCATTTGAATTAAAATTTTTTTCACAATAAGTTTGAGTTTTGAACTAAAGATTGGAAATAGTCCAAAGGCGTGGAGCTTGATCATGGCCTTTACCCTAAATTCTAAGGAGCCTAGTTAGGAACCAGAATTTAGGCTTTTCAGATCCTTTGAGTTAAATCTTTGGGTTCCATAAGACCATGTTCGGAGTTCAACTTAAACTTACCTCGGTAGAACACTTGGTGTCATCTGTTTACCTCTTCAATATTGGACCAATTTTGGATACATGCACTTTGCACATAATTTGACTTGCATGGGGTTGCGAAGGGAAGTTCATTTTACTGGTGCATTTTCACCCTTGTTTAGGTGGCCTAGACATCTAAAGATATGAGTTGTGGGGTTGAAGTAAAGCTTCGGATGAGGGATGATCTCCTGGCATAATTTTTCTAAGACCCCAAAAACATGGGCGGAATAAAAGTTTTTGTATCCGTTGGGGCACACAAGAATGCAATGCAATTGTTCCTATCACCACAAAACATGGGCGGATCAAAAGATTCTATATCCATCGGGGAAAAAATCATGAATTACATTGCTGATAAAAATGGTCTAAGTTTGTTAGAGCTTGCATATCTTGGAGGAGACTTGGTTACACCGATCAAGCTTCACAAGGAGATGTGACTACACTTGTCACACTCTAGTTCTCTTCTCATTCTTCTATCTTCTTCCTCTATTGGATTATAGACACAACACAACTCAAACATAGAAGGGAATTACCCCCTCCTCGAGGATCGAATAGCTAGATGAGGAAGCTATGGAGTGTATTATCGGGGTGTTCGCTTTCTTCGCCTCCTTAAGCAGGAAGAGATAACACATTACACACACACACTACAAATTGAATTCAAGGTTGAAAGAGTTAACGATGTGGATAAATGGATCTGAGATGGCTGTCGAGTTGAACCTGAATAAGGATTTGTGGATCTTGAGAATTGTTGAGATTAAAATCCCACTTCTAGTTAAGGCTCTGACAAAATGCTTATTTTAAGGCCCGATCATGTGTGGTCCTTTGTCTGTTCTCATGAATTAGTTTAGGAAAACAAATTCATTCTATCTTTCTTTCTTTTTCCTTATTCTTCAAACAGGTGTTTGCTAAGGTACACACAAAGTTTATGTATAGGGGGTTGATGAATCCACGATTCATTAACATTTCTGTCGCATTTTATTTTAAAACCTTAACAAATACATGCATATATGCATTAATTTTCATCTTTTATAAGAATCCCATTCATAAATAAAAATGCATTTTTATGCACTAAAAAGACATAAAAATAATAAAAAAATAAAAAGAAAAGGAAAAAAAGACTATAAATATGTATGTATTGTACATGATGACTAATAATATAAAAATATTGCTGTAAGATATACTAAAATAACCCAACCCCTGAGATCATGTCAACATGGATTGATCGGTAAATAATAAAGTGTGGGGGGGAGGGGGTAAGGGAAGAAAATAACAAAAATAACTAACCTTGTACATAGTATACTAATTCTATTTATTTATTTTATATATACAATATTCAACTAATTCTAATTAAATCATATGCATATATTTTTCATTAAACTCTTCTCCAATGGTATATGAAAAAATATATAAAAATATAAAAATATAAAAATAATAAAAATTCCAACATGTATATACGTAAAGAAATTTGGATTAAAGATTATCAATTTCCCAACGTCCAAACCTCATAATTTCTTTATATGAACTCCAATTTCACTATACTCACCTTTAAAGTTCATAAAATAAAATTCTCTAATTAATGAAGGTAATTTCATCGAAAATAGAGCAAATTTGCAAAAAGTCAATTTTTAAACCTAATGACAAATGTGTTTCTAAGTTATTTATTTTATTATGTACATACTATTTATGGTACAAGTGATTTGATAATTTTTAATTATTTTATTGATATTGTAGTTTATTTATAAATTAAAATCCAAAAAATCATTTTTTAATATTTTAAATAAATCAACAATACTAAAAAAATAGGTAAAAATGTATTGTAATACATATACTTGTATTTACTAATATTTGTAAATTAAATTACTAAAATCTATAAAAAAATTAACACAACTCTAGTTTATTATTATATTAATTAATAAAGATATAAAAATAATATTTTATTTATAAAAATAATCTATTAAAAATATAAATAATATTTATAAGGCATGCTATATATGTATTTATTAATATTTTATTTATACATCTTAGAATATATATTATTTACACATATAAATACATTATAGTTTAGATATGTTAATTATTTATAATTTTCATTTTATACCTATTTAAAATAACCTATTTAATATTTATTAGATAATTTATACCTATTTTATACCATGGATTTTTGTGGTGCTAAAATGTGTCAGCACCACCTTCTTCCTCAAGAAGTTGTTGTTTCTGTTCTAACATCCACTCTTTATCTAATTATTCCAACTTCATTTTTCACTCATACCTCAATCTGATCCTATTATCTTCTTCTCCTAACAACCATATTACATGCCAGCCATGAGATCTAATCTACCTCTTCGCCATCATCCCTATTTAATTCACTCAAGTTGGCTCGTTCCAACTTAACTTCCTCCAACATCAAGCTCAACTATTTGAACCTCCACCTTCCAAGCCTTGCTCTGGCCACCTCGAGTGACAATCGACGTCGACCAAGCCTCAACATCGAAGAGGGAAGTCCAGTGGAGGCATTCCAAGGCAATCCGCCTTGTATCATGGCCATCACTACCGTATCGAGCTCTGGGAAGCCACCCGTTGAGCGACAACCAAAGGTTCTGGCAACCTCTACTTCCCAGGCACTTCTTCTGCCCCTTCTTCCGTTCGTTGTAATTAGAATTTAGGTCGCTTGATCCCATATTTGGCAGCCTAATTACCCATCGTTACTGTAGCTTTGAAACCCAATTCCTAATCGATTCCAAATTGCAATGACATCATCTAAACCTCGCCATTTCTATAAACCATAGTTGAACCATCTTATGATATAAGAAACCATAATCTTCAGGTCAATCCGTTAAGAATCAAGGCATATCAAATCTTTGCAGGAGGATTATCATCTCTTAGAGCTAAATACAACTTCATCTGAAGCAAGGATGAGCTTCTTTCTTACCATTCTTCGATCAGCTTCAAAGAACAGAGCAACAAATTGAGGGTTTCATCATTTCCAGACGTAGAACCCTAATTGACCTTCAACAACCTCCGCCATCTTACTTCCATCGTAGGGGAGCTCGAAGGGTGAAGGCGTTGCCCTTCTGGCCCTGCAAGAGTCTCTCGAGCTTCAGGAGCCATCATCAATCAACTAGGGACCCATCATCACCACCGTCCTTCCCCAAATTTGCGGAAAAACTTGAAGAACAAGAGGCGAAATAGGTGTGCGACACATGTTCAACATAAATAGCTCAGATCGCATGAGGACCTTCTAATCTCAACCGCTCATCTCCCAATTGGTGGAGAAATTGCACTAGAGGCCCAAACTACTGCCGGAATTGGTTCGTGTAGCTCAAGTTTTAGTTATTTGCATTTAGGTCCCTGCACAGGGACATAATTACAAATAAACTTCATTTCTATTTCATTTCAGTCCATATCAAGGACTATTTTGTGGAACTTTTCATTTTTTGCACTTGTATCCCTATACTGTTGACCTCATTTGAACATTACCTGGACATTATTTTGTGACAATTTTTGTAGGGTAGTTTCCTAACTACCCTAGGATCGTTTTCAAACAATTTTCACACATTTTCATCGTTTTATCATCATGTTTTAATTCTATGAATTTTTTTGGTTTTGGTTTCTTCTTGTGTTTCTCCGAGCCTGATGCTCAGTTTTCTCTTCACCTTCACTATTCTATATTGTACCACCTTTATTATAGATCACCTATAGCTACTATATATTAAATTGTTTTGAAAAAAATGCATTTTCCTCTTTTAAAAAATTAAAAAATCCTTCTCTTTTTATTTTCTTTTCTTTTTCCACTATATTAGAATAGTACAATACCATATATTCCACCTATTATATAGTACCATATTTTTCTCAAATTAATCATTTTCAAAAATAAAAAAAATATACAAAAATAAAAAGTAAAGTTAGAATATGAGAAAAAAACAATTTAAAACCATAAAAATAAAAACCATAAAAGAACTCTGTTTAAAGAAGAAAAGTAAATCACAAAAACATTCAATCTCAAAAGCCGAGTATACTTTCTACCTCTCTGAGTTCAACACTCCCGTACTTATAACTATATACATTAGTTGAGGAGTATAAATAAAATCTACAATTTTTTCTTGTAATTTCACCTGGTCGACAAAGCAACGATTGTTTTACTTTTTGAACTATTAGATCATGTGTTATTTCACTTGGTCGACAAGGAAAAAAGTAGAGGGAGATAGGGCAGAGAAGTTGCATAGAAAATACTCAAAACCCCTAATTTGATTTGACAATAAATGGCCTTTTTGATCCTTATTTTATTTTCCTATATTTATGCCTCAAATAATAAAACCCTCAACATGAAAGTTGTACATAAAAATACAAATAAAAATGTAAAATTTATTTTACACAAAAATTATGCACAATGTGCTTCGGACACACATAATAAAAGGCCGTAAAAAAAACTTCACAGACCTGTATCTTCTCTATGCAAACTTAAAATTGAGAAACTCAACTTTATTGTTCATGAAATTTAATTATCTATTTGATGAAGTTGGTTTCATTTAATTTGGAGTTGAGATGCAAAAGTTTTCTTTTGGGTCCATATTGTTGTGTATACATGTATAAATTATTGAATATATTTATTCTTTATATTATAGCTTTTTATATTTTTACATAATTATAAATACCATTTAAAATATTCCAAATAATAAAAATAAAATAAAATGATTAAAAATCTATCAAAGTAAATAAAGTATTAAAATACATAGGTACACTATACCCATATATACTTATACATATTTGTTTAAGCTAATAAATAAAATTGTAAAAATACAATAAAAACATGTAAATATGTAACTAAATAAGTTGTAAATATATAATATATATAATAAAAATAAAATACAAAATAAAATACTCGAAACATTGGTATATATACCTATGTATACACTTGTAAACATTAATACCTAATAAAATAAGTTGTAAAAATAAATAAAAATAATAAAAAATGGTACATAAAATAAGAAACAATTTTCATTTTTTAAGTTTTTACAATAAAATCATTTATTATTTTATTGAATTTATAAGGTTTTTATCTATTTTTGTCATGTAGTGGTCCTACGTGGACCACTCATGGTTGGGGACTGTTTACTTTGGGTCAACAACTCTTTCTCTCCTCCTTGAGACCCAAGCGATTCTGAAAATGTCAGAACACCTGATTTCTGCCTTTTCCCACTTGAACCAGCGATCATTTTCCTTGAGCTCTGAACAAACTCGACGATATGATCTCCTTGTTTCATGCCCTACTTTGAGAATCGACCAATCCTCTTCGATCAAGGCAAGATCTTCGTTGGAAAACTCCCTCTCCACTTTGTCTATAAATAAAGCACCTCACCTTCAATCTGTTTTGATCCCCCTTTATCCTATGTAACCCAAATCTTCATATCATTTGAGCTTACCGACGACACCAACAAGCTCGCGGGAGCTTTGGCGTGGAGAAAGAATGGTCGGAGTGGTGATCCAGCTCGCCAGAGTAGTTGTCGATGATGCTTACTCTGATCCCTGTAATAGCCAGGTTTGAGCTACTTTTCATTTCATTTTTTATTGTATTTCATCTCCTTAGCTTAATTTAATCCTTAGTTTAGCCAATCATTCAGTATGGTAGTTTAATTTTATGATCTTTGCTTGCTAGAGCCTTATCTCTAGCTCAAAATCCCCGTGACTCTGATTTGTTCGACAACCATTCCATGCTCACTTTAGACCCCATCGTCTTTTCCATCATTCCCCTCACTCTTGCCTCAGATTATGTAAGAATTTGAGCCAGTTACGCTCTTCTCCTCAGCCTTATGTCGAAGATCTCCTCCCTACTTTGCCTCACCATTATTTCACTCCAACCGAGGTCAAGGTTGAGGCAGTTTTCCATCGACCTATGACCATTTTGCGTACAGGTTTGGCCTTCCAGGAGCCCATTTGAGTAAGATTTGGACATGCACAAAGCATTCCAGGTCCCTCTTCTTTCTCGAGCTCTAAGCCTCTCCCCAGCGAGGTTCGGACCATTTCAAGGACTCCATCAGTTGCAGAATCATTATAGGAGTTTAGAGAGCCCATTAGCAGTGAGATTGAGGGCCAGAGATGTGAGATATTGATAATCGAAGGAGCAACCAATGATTGTTCTTCCTTGTTCATCTTGGTGCCTCCAGAGTCGTTAGATTAGAGGAGTATGTCTAGATCTCCAGGAGCCGTCCGATTGAGGCTATCCCCCATTGTCAGATCATGCCACACATCTAATCCCAATCGTCCATCACCGAAGCATCATCGAAAAATCTCAACCGTTGGATCGCCACGTGGCGCAAGCAATGCCACCTGATTTGTGCCTCTAAGGGGTAATTTATTTAGTAGCCCCTATTTTATTTGTATTTATAGTTCAATATTGTAATTATTAAGTGAAGTTTAAAAAGTTTTGTAAAAGTTACCTCATTCCCCTCGAACTTCTTTGAAATTATTATCAAGTCCTTCGCCATGCCAACTCACGTGCCCGTGCGCGTGAGGGACCGCGTCATTTTGCACCCAAACCCTCCTAGCTAGTAGTATTTTTATCTAGTCTTAGAACTTGTAAAATAACTGTTATATTTTGCTATATTTTGCACTAAAACCCTTGATGTATATTTTTATTGCAAAAATAGCCCTACTAGATTATTTATCTATATTTATGTTATTTCCTATTTTCATTAAATAGCTCCAGGGGCTTATAAATTTCAGAAAAATTGTAGGAAATTCCTGACATGATGCTTGCTCATGTTATAATTTTTATTTAGCATTTTACAACATTTGCCATTTATAAAAAATTTAGAGCTATTTATCCCCTATTCATAGATAAAATTCCAAAAAATATAAAACCATTTGTAAAATTCCATAAATAGTTTATTTTTAGTACGATATTTATAACTCATACCAAAACATCATAAAAAATATATAAAGAAAGCACAAAATATTGAAAAACCATAAAAGTCCATATAAATTAGTAAAAATACTTAAAAATCCCTTAAAATAGTTTTTTATTGTATATTTTTATTTATCTTATAGAGTATGTATTAAAAATAGTTTTAGGAATTTTTGGACTTAATATCGATTTTTAAAACCTAAATAAATCGGTCTATTTATTATAACTACTATTTTAAAATCAATTAAAAATAATTAAAAATTAGCAAAAAAATATACAAAAATCAAAAAAATAGAGAAAAAATGGAAAATAAAAAACATTTTATTTTGTAAATGTAGAATATATATATATCTATATTTAAAAATATAAAATCATTTATATATATTATAATATATAATATTCATATACTTATTATTATTATCACTTATAAATACCTAATATATATTTAAGGCCTTTAAAAAAGTTAAAATGTTCTTGTGGATATTCCCTATATTTTTATATTTATTTAATATATATCATATATATAGTATTTATCATATACATATTATTACTATATAGATATATATATATATACATATTATATCTTCAAAACAAAAAGAAACTAAAAATTTGCAAAATAAAAATTAAACAATTGAAAATATAAAAATATATAAGAATTAAATTTCCATAAAAAATAAATATGAAACATTACAACCCATAAAATAAACTAAAATACAAACACATAAAAAATACCTAGGCAAGTTGCTCTTTTGTCTCCATTCCCTTTTGGCTTTTGTGGTTCAATACTATAAATACTTGTCCCTATACACATACTTTGTAGAGTTAAAATAAATTTTGACTCACTTCACATTGATTGCTTTATACATATTGCATTGGTTGATTGTTGTTTGACTTTGGTGGTCTTGTGAGTGGTCGCCTCAATGACTTGTGTTCTAGCCTTGTTGGAAATACCGGACCCTCGCAAATCCTAGTCAACACTGCTGTTGCTGATAATATGGAGCTGAAGATTGGTAATGATGTACTGGTCTCGGACGGAAAGAATGATGAGACTGATGTTGTACACACTATCCTCAGTGTTGGTAATGTGGACAACCATGCTGCTGGTGCATCTACTGCGGTGTTCGATGTATGCTAAGTGGTGTGATGTGTGGTGGAGAATAGTAAGGAAGGCTATGATTGGTTGCGGACGAATCCTGAAACCAATCTATCTGTGGAGTCTTAGTAGAAAACCCTACCTTACTCTATACAAGGTGTACCTGACGGGTGGGAGGAGCGGGTAAAGGTCTTTGTGTAAGCTGAGATGTAGGTGAATGCTGGCTTTGCATCTGAATCTCAATCACCTTCTTTGCCAAATCACTCATCTACTCAGGCAATGAAGAAAGCTTCTCCAACTCTTGCAACTTCTGCAGCTCCTGAACTTGCTTCTGAATCACGTCGACTACAGAAAGTTTCTCACAAATCAATCCCATGTTGACAGGTCATGAATCATAGTTAGCTATGTTGGCCATCTTCTGAGATCTCGATGATGTGGTGGTTGTGTGGTCTTCTGAAATGCACAAGTGGAATCTATGACTCTAAAGTTCTCAGCCTTCCCTTCATAGATGTTCCAAATCGCACTTGGCATCTTTATTCAAACAACTATCACCACATGCGACACTAACCAATCCCCGAATATCAACATGTAATTCCAAAGAAATTCTGAACCAGCACCTTCAGTGGAGTCTCATGATGAGGGCATTTTCTACCATGTTCTTGAAGCGCTCCCATGCTTCATGGAAAGACTCATGGGAGTGTTGCGTGAAATGCAAAATTTGGATCCTCATCACATTGGTTCGTCTAAGAGGAAAATATTTATGCAAGAATGCAGACTTTAGATCGTCCCAAGTAGAGATGTCTCTCCCCAAATGATGCAGCCAGTAAAGCGCCTTTTTGCTAAGGAGAAGGGGAAAGCCTTAAGGTGTACAAACTTCTGCATAATGTTCGGATAGATAGCCGTCCCACAAATCATCTCAAACTATTGTAAAAACTTAAACGACTCCTCAGTAGTATTACCATAGAACTTGGGAAGAAGTAATATGAATGATGGTCTGAGTTCATATGGACCCTGATTCGATGGTAAACGAATCCAATGTTGTAGCGTACTCACTCCATGGTCAAACTCATCACGTAATGTATCTACGTGAACAACTGCAGCTGATGGGTTCCCTCCTCAAGTTCTCAATGTCACAATCTGAGCTCTAAGTTCTTATTGGACTTTAAACTGCTCCCTAAGCTGTATACTCATATGCTGTAATGTGTCTAGAATCTCAACAGTCACCTCTGATCATGTATCTGGTCTCTCATCAGTCGATTTGTCCTCAACTGGTGCTTTCCCTATCGCTACCATGTTGTCTCTCAAATCCTTTGGAAAGGAAAAGCCTCGTAAGGATTAAGTGAAAAATGTGCAGGATAAAAAGAAATATCCAGGTGAGGGTCTTCTTCAACTAAAGGGCTAGAAGGCAAGGGAGTCTGGGTCTGACTCACCTCATGACTAGGTGAAACTGGACCGAGAAGAGGGTCATGCTGAGTCTATGAATATACACGTACCATGGCGGAAGAATGATAGCTTGCAAAGTCTGAGCGTATAGATCATCGATACGTCATATTCGATGCCAAAAGATACAAGATATGAGCATGATGTCAATCCAAAAGAAAGAATGAAGGTGTGTCAGATATGGAGTCACATACACACACCACAAACAAATACAATAGCAACCCCCAATTCACCAACATCACACAATGATGAACATAAGAGTTCGGTCGTTGATATTTTTAGTTTTAAAGTTAGGAGATTCAAGCAGTTATTTAAAGCAGACTCACAAGTGGTATCGCCTTATCACCCAATGTATGTCTTCACACTCCCCCAAACAGTGGAACCATCTGCACGGGCTGCCAAGTTATGTCATGTCCAAAGGGAAATGGGAAGTGGAGTACACCAAAATGACTCTATATGGCCAGAGGCAAGTGCTTGCAGCTCGACCGTGTACCGAAAGGTAATACGAGTTCTTAGGGTACAAGTTTAGGGATTTTTGGCTCTAATACTTAAGGCTACGTTCTCACTCGCTTTGTCTGAAGATAAGTACCTACAACAATGAGGGGATTTCTCTCCCCAAGAAATTAAGTCCAATTATTTTTTTGTTTTTGGTTGAAATTTCAACATAATTTTTTTATTTTATGATTTTCAATTTTTTGGTATTTTTCAACAAAACTAACGTGAATCCAATTTTCCTTTTCAGTGAAAAATGTGTTACATAAGAGAGAATCGCATAATGCAACACGAAAACATGATGCATGCAAAGATAGAAATCATACATGGCTCCAACACTCTACATGCAAGTGATCCGCGTATAATTTTTAAACCTAATTCTAATGCATGTAAAGCGATAAAACCGTAACCCTAAACAGATAGTTCTAGTGTAATAATTGATTGATTTTCCAAATTGTATGATTTTATGCCTTAGTGTGGATTAGGGCAATAAATTCTATATTAGTCATCTAATCAATGAAGCATGCACCCCTAGGCTTCACGAAATCTCGAGAAACAAAGAAAAATGATCGAGAAAATTGAAAAATGCGGTGAGGTCCCCTAACACTTGTGCTGGTGAAACAAGCCTCGAGAAAGTGTATATTGTCCAGGTACAAGTTGGGATGTCCTTAAGGGACCCGGTCTAAAAATGAAAAGCGAGCAAATGCCCTTCCTCTCTCCCAAAGAAAATAAAAAATGTAACTAAAAAGAACAAATCCAGCTGACTCACACTACTCCTCTGCAACTGACTTGTAAAGAAGAAGCCGATCTCTGCACTCTCAACTAACTCATCATCCTAATAAGTCAGCTATTCCTGTAGGCCCTACACCACTTGTCAGCTCACAAAAACTATAAAGAAAATCGAGAGAGAAATCGAAACTCGAAAAGAAAACCGTTAAAACCGTAAAAAACAATGAGAAACTGATCAAAATAAGAAGAAGAATAATGACAAAAATCTCAAATTCTAAGTATAACTAGCGCCTCCTCAGCAACAATGCCATTTTAATAAGTGCACCTCCCCTTGTAGTTTTTAAATTTGTTGGATGTAGCACCCGTGAAGAGAAGCATGCATCAAAGAAAGTAAGAGCGAGAGAGAGTGTGTGTGAAGAGAGATGAATATAAGAAGAAAATTCTCTATCTCTTTTTTCACTTGATATTAGCCATGCAAGTGCCTCTGGGTCAAACACAAGAAGATAGAAAGTATACTCGATAATTTTCACACCTCTTCATTATGGACAACTCTGATTTGATGGAAGAGCATGATCTGAATCGCTCATCTTGGACATGTGTTGAGCACCTGAACAATCTGGCGATTGGGGTTGTTCTTCCCCAATTTGAAGAACTCGGAGATGACGATTGGATTTGATCAAATCCAATGGCTTGATCAGATGATGGCAAGCGACAGAAACAACTATGGTAGGGCCAGAAGGGGGTAGCCTTCCCCCTTCGAGCTCACTTACTGCGGGATGATGTCGAGGATGGAGGAATCGACTCTTCTTAGGATTTCAAGAACTAAGTTAGGGCACGTTGTTCTTGTTAGGCTTCGAACACGAATTTCCCACCGAATGCTGCTATGAATTGCATTGCAGATGATGCTACAAAGTAGCTAATGTTCATCGATAAACCTATAAGAAAATTATGGCTCGATTCTAGATGAATTGACATAAGACGATTGTGTGGTTCTTACACACAACACTTCCACAAAAAATGGATTTCACACTCACATTTACAAATGAATCACACCAAATGGGAAGGAGGTTTGGGAAGTAATCGATATATGGATGATTAAGGTGTCTAATAGACTAATTAAACTGCCCAATAAAGATCAACAAGATTGAATTAGGTGAATGAAGTGCACCTGGGAAATTGAAGGTGTCAAAACCTTAGGTAGTTGCTCAAGGACCGACACTTGTCTGAGCTTCACACGATGGATGTGGCCATGATTTAAGGCGGAGATGCCATGGAATTCCTCTCCGATCTACCCTCTTCCTCACGGGACAAAGAAATCTCTCGTCTGTCACCTGAGGGTTCTGATACAAGGCTTGGAATGTGGTTGGTTGATCTGTTGTAACTGGAGTTGGAAGGAGTTGGTATTTTTCGCCAACTTTTGCATCTTAAATAGGAGAAATGGAGAGGAGTTAAGGTGAATTGAATGGAGGGTGTAGATCAAGATTGATGATGATGCGCTAAATGCATGTATTAAAATGTATCCGTTATAGCACGAGCCCTTAGCGTGCCATACAGAACCGAATGAATGATCTCCGCAAGGAGGATTCAACTTGAATTTATATCATGGAAAGTCCAGGGTCGAACACAAGGATGCGAGCCATTAAATGATGAAATTTAAATGTCAAATATTTTAAGTATCAATTTATAGGGCGATTATGTTAAGTGAATGCACAGTTCACAAAAGTGATGATTTTTAACATGTTTTTTTACACTTAAATTATATGAAAATAATAATGCACAAACGATGAGATAAAGATACTCACAAAACACTTAGAAACACAATAAACAACTGAGGTTAATCACAAGAATTCCCTAAATTGATTAAATATAAATTATGGCATGAAAACAGATCCAATGATAGCTTTTAGCAATAATTGATCTCGAAAGCAATTTCGGCACAACTATAAGTTCCAATTTCACTTTAATGCTCAGATCATTTCAGCATGCAATTAAACCATTTTTAAATTAATGAAAATAATTAAAAATAATTAATAATGGGTCAGTAAGAGATAGGAGGAATATCAGGTTCAATTGTTCACAAAGATGGCATTTTCAACTTCATGTAAGATATTAAACTAGCGCGTAGAAGATGAAATAATTCATGCATGATGTTTAACTCAAAAATATCAACAAAGCACGCCAATGGAATTAGCTTTTAAATGAAACTAAAATCACTTTATTTGGATCTATAGATAAAAATATTCAACATTCACTCTAGAGGCATTTTTGCAAGAAAAACTATAAGTTTTATTACAAAACATGACAAAAAAGAACTAAATTACAATAAAAATATCCTGCAAGGGCTATTATGCAATTTTCCCATAGGCGAGAGGACTTATTTGTAATATTTGGGAAATGGGGATTGACACTGTAAATAGCCCAGTCACGTGTACAAGTCACATGACCAAGCGAGGCTCGGATTGAGGCTCGATGATGGCATGTCAAGACTACACTGGCTCGACTCAGGCTTGGTCAAATGAAGCTCCGGTCTGCTAAATAGGATCGACATGTGACGTGGCACAATCTGGTGCATTGAATCTCGCCCAAATGAGGAGATCCAATGGATGTTGTACTTTGTCCTTGATGAAACTCCACCGAAGAAGGCAGAGAATCGGCTGCGCTCCTGTGATGGTAGCCTTGCTCCGCTATTCTTCTTCTGACTGCAGGAAGATCATGGACCCTTCACATGGTCCTCGTGAAGGTACTTGTAATCCAAGGTCGTACATGAACGGTCTCTAATGAATATTTTATGACGAGTGATCGGAGTGGACGATTGAGACTAGAGGACGTTTGATATCTCCTACCATTGAAGCTTCTTGCATCACCTATAATTGGTAATAGATAGCCGAAGCCTAAACGACTAAAATGGAGTAAAAAAGGCATGGGCTAGAGGGCTCCTCGAAGCGACGGACTTAAGCCCTAGATGGCTCCTTCTTCATTAAGGAGAAGGAGATGGATTAATGTGGAACACATCATGAAGAATTGGAAGGCATAACACGAGATAACACGTGAATCATTTATCATACTTGGTAGTGGAAATGGATTCAGATGAGTGAAAAGATGAAAGGAGAGTACATAATAAACTATGAGAAGAAGAGAAGTTATGAAATTTACATGAGAATATTCAAAAGGGAGAAGAAGATCTTTAGGTTGAATCTGAGCCAATGAGAAGTGCTAAGAACTTCTCAGATCTTCGCTTTACAAGGTAGGCAAACCTTGAAGCTCAAGCATCATCAAATGATGGCTGCATCACAATTAATTCTTCCTGGATCTCGCCGGCATCCAAACCTTGTCGTGGCTCATCCTTTGTCTCGTTCTCTATCACAGGAAGGGAATAGGGGGCTAGGAGTCGGTGCAACAATGGCGGATAACCACTGCTTAAGGTGGAAAGGATGTATTTGAAGAAGGAAATGGTGAAGTTTGCTGATCTAGGTGGTGGTTTCAACCACCGCATGTTACCACAAGGGGTTGGTTTGGAAGAAGTTGGGGTTAGAGCGTGGAAGGTGGTTGTGCGGTGAAGAGATAGGCAGTTTTAGTTGGTCAAGAGAAGGTTGGAAGAGGTTGGGAAAAACTAGTGAAGATGGCGGTTTGGATGAAGAGATACAATGACTGGAGGTCGACGAAGGACCTCAACGCTGGATCATACGATCCGATGGTCAGGGATTGAGCACCAAGACACTGCTTAGATCGCTCCTCAAAGGCACGATCGAACGGTTGAGGAGACATCACTCATGGACGAACAAGATACAAAGGCAGGTTGATCTGGCAGTCATCAACAGATGCAGATGAAGACAAAGGAAGCAAGCCACGTGGCTGAAACAGAATGTGCCACGTGGCTCGTTGAGAAAATTTAAAAATCAATAAATACTTATAAAATCAATAATAAATAGCTCGACGAGATCTACAATTTTATGTAGAAGTAAAAGAGATCAGAGGTCATCTACACATAGATAAAAATCAAATATAAATTAAAATCATATAAAACAATTTCCTTTTATTTATTTTTTGTATTTTGATATTGTTTTATGTCCATTTATTTATATACAATAATATTCTAATTTTCATTTTATTTTTAATAAGAAATAAACACATAAAATAATAGCTCAATAGTAGGGTTATATAATATATATTAAATAGTGTTAGTTATCTGCAACACACAAATTTGTAATTAGTGTTAGTCAATGAATCTTGTGATTAACTTTAGCAAGAGAGATAATATTAGTGCGTAATGATGATAAATACATGATTCATCACCCCATATACATAAGCTAAGCTCGTCCTCGAGCTAATAAATAAAGAATTAATTAGAGAGTTAGTTTAATATCGAGATCCTTGACATGTGCAAGTGAATATACAAGGTTTGATTTAACCTAGAATACTAAGTTTTAGGAATCCTAAAACTCTAAGTTGATCAAGTATTTATGAAAAGGAATTCAACTCCTCTAATAGTCAGACTCTCAATGTGTGTGTATATATATATGTAGTATGACTTAGTGTAGACTGCAACTATGAGAGTAGAGTCAAAATATCACAAAAATTCCTATCTCAGAAGCTCTTCCAAGGACCCAACCCTCAACACTAGGGAATAAATATAGTCTTGCTTCAATCCACCATCTCTTTAGTTTGTCAGACTTGAAAGATATAGATGGAAGGCAAGATTATTGAGGATATAGGATTGTGTACTTATTTTTACTTCCTCTCATTGGAACAGGGTTCTCTCAAGTGCCAATACTTAACACAATTTCCATTTTGATTTTGCTAATTAGTGTGTCCGTTAAAGAGAATTTCGAGTCATCTGTACTTGTTTTCCTAGGAATACAATGGGGTACATCTTCTTTAAGCATCTAATATACTTGTACCCAGACTTCTAGCGCTAAAGATACAAAGCCCTTTTTGAGGTACTAGCCCGACTCATAAAAGCCTAATGATTTGGTCCAAGTGGACACTTAAAGGTTGGGAGCACTCTCATTGAATGTAATATCTTATAAGTTGTAACTTCGTAATGCGCTGAGCTTTTCTTTTCATTTCACTTTTCATCATAATTTTTTATTTTGAGGGAGCTTCCCTTCTTTTTGGCTAGTTCCACTACTTTTACCAAGGATTGGCGCACACTGAGCAACTTATTAATTTAATAACATCACACCCTGACACTTTAGGTCAAAGTCAAGAGATAGCATGAGAACATGTCCCATACTGTCTAAGATGCTGACACTCAGGTTTCATGAAGCATTCATTAATTTTATCCCATCCTCAAACATCATATAGATCAAGTCCAAACTCAAGCTTCAAATCCCAGTCTCCTCAGTGATACCTTGAATCATTTCAATCATGAATGCAGTCGTGCATGTGAGTGATAGTCACATTCTTTTAAGGGAGATTAAGCATGAAAAATAGCATGCATATCTTCGAACTAAGCGAGTGTGATTTTTTTAGTCCAAGACCCTAATGATTAATACATGATAACTCTAAGTCTAAGGACTCCTTAAAAAGAGTTTAAAGATCATCTCAATCCTTGAGTGCAATGTGAAAGTGTCAGGGAAAGGCACTAATTAATAAGTTAGTATGTTGGTTATTTACAAAAGAAAGAAGATCTTAGCTTTATCAAGACAAAGTCAACAGAATCAACACCCTTGACAAAATAATATAAAAATAACTCAAAGACACACTAGGATACCCTATACAACATTACAAATTTTAGCTCCTTACAAATCAAGATTGGCTCTTCGAGGTCTAAAATCATGGGCTACCTTATGTGTCAACTGTTTCCTCCTAACATAATACACTTCGGCATCTGAATACGAAAGATTTTCATCAACTTGGAATTTCAACATTCTAGAATGACGCCATTCTTCCTAAAAAGTAATATCCATGTCGACATGGGAAGCCTCAAAATTCTTCATAATCACAGGAAGACGAATCAAACCTTGAAATCCTGCAACAAACTTTTGGGTTTTCCTTAGAAAAGAAAAAATAGACACAGAAGGATGACCCAACTTACAAGAAAGGTAAGAGTCCAGGAACTGAACATTCTCAAGAAAAGGTAAGTGCACCGCCATATCTAATTCTTCTTTCAATAAGTCATCCTTCTCAATCGACGTTACTCATTTCAGTGAACTCTTTATCAACTTGATCTTCCAAAATTAGAGTTAAAATCCATACTTTCCTCCATGTATGACTCTGAAAGACTCTAAGGAAAGACAACCTTATAATGAATAAAGACAAAACAATTTAGTGAACCATTGCAACCTCTTAGAGTCCTAAAACACCCATGGATACTAAAGAGACACAACAGAATTAATGATTTTTTTTATTTTTTCCCATTTTTTAAAACTTCTTTAGAGAAATAGTGACCGACCCAAACTCATATGATTAGTTGCATGTACTTTTAGCCAATATGGGTGTAAGTACATACCGTTAAACGTCTACCTGTATTACTTAAAGACGGTGCCATCACGTTGTTTTTTAACCACTGATAACTCAGATTTTGCGAGGGTCTAAAGTAGTCTATACAAGGCGAGAACCACAGTGTCACTGAAGCAATTGCTCACAAAACCCGGGTTGATCAACAATTAACCCAAAAATATATAAAGCAGCAAAAAGCAAATAAATTTGTGGAGTTAAAATTTATTATAACTATACAACAAGGATGTGTATAGGTGCAAGTAGTTTAGAGTGTCAAACACAAGGAGAAAAACATGATAGATCTGGCAAATTAATGGACAAAAGTGATTGTATAGATCTTTGTCTGTATTATTATGTGGGTTTTTAATTTTGTATTTTTTAATTTTGTATTTTTTTATATTTTATATTTTATTTTTATTTTTTTAGATTTTTAATTTCTTTTTCATTTAAATAAATAATACAAGATATATAAGAAAGTATATACAATAATAGATAAAAGCGATATAAATATAACTAAAAATAACCACAAATTGCAGAATTAAATATGTTTAAGTTTTAAATAATTTTTTACTGTTTTTGTAATTTTTTAGTGAATTTTGTTATTTTTTATATGTTTAAAGTAAAAAGACCATAAAACAAGAATAAAATAATAGACCGAAATTGAAATGGAATTTAAAAATAGAAAATTAAGTCCGAAATTTTCCAAATCAATTTTAATGGATAAAAAATAAGATAAAGAAAATTATAAAATAGAAATATATATTTTTGGATTTTTTAGGAATTTTAGATATTTTTATAAATGTATTTGGGGTTTTTCATTTTTATGAGTTTTCTTTTTCCATTTTTAGTGATTTTTGATCTGAAGGCTAAAAATACTTAAATAAGGAAATTATTTTTTTTGGATTTTTTAAAACAACTATATATATTTGGAACTTTTTAAGTCAAACAAGGCTTTTTGTACTCCTTTTGATTTTTAATAAATAATAAAATGGCCTAAAAATGAAATATAAAAATGTAGTGTGAAACTACATTACTATAGGAACCTCAGACTATTTTTTCAAGATTTTAGGGGAATAATTGATATTTTAAATAAATGCCACAAACTGACAAAAATGCAAGACCTGATAGGGGCATATACGCAAATAAAAATAATTGTGAGGGACAAGATGCAATTTTACCTAGACTTTATGACTACGGTTCAAATTTAGAGCATCAAAAATGAATTACAAAAAGGACCAGGGGCCTTCATGCAAGAAGGTGCATCTCACGTGGATGGCCACGTGAGATGCACTGACAAAGGACCTGAATGTAATTAGGAGTAAGTCTGGGGGTCCTTCCCATAATTTTACCAAAAGTTTACCTAGTTAATTACTTTACAAAAGCAAATATAAAAATTACAAAAATGTAGGGGTACGATGCAATTTACCCTAGTAGCAGCTCGATCGAACGTCAGGCAGCCACTCACTTGACACTTGACACGTGTCCGCTCGAGGGCGAGCGATGATTGTTCGTCTCCTACGACTGGGATTAAATCTCCCGAAGATGATCTACGATTGAAGGCTCAAGAGATCCGACGATGGCTGTGCCTCTACAAGAATAACACCCAATCAAATGACAATGGAGTGTTCCAGAAGAACACGTAAGAACTACGTTGCTGGTCGCTTCGATCCACACTATCTCCTTGCCCCACACTCCTCGAAGGTACCAAAAAGCGCAAAATGTTGTTGGGCTAATCCTCACATCAGGGAGGCCTCAGATTGCTCTGGGGTCCATCAATGGGACCCTGGGTAGCTGGGTCACCTGGAGCGTGATCTTCAACTGGGCATTAGACACCCCCTTCAGCACCTGCACAACAGATAGAAAACACGAGCCCACTCCGTGGTGAACCATGGCCTTTGACTACGAGGGTCTGGGGAAGGTACTGGAAATTATTTGGCGGAGTTTCACGGTGGAATGGGCAAGGCAGAGAGGTCCGATGAGGGGTGGCAAAGGAGAACCTCAGATCACTTATTCGAGATGAATTAGGAGGATCAGATGAGTTGGGTAAGTGGAGAAGCCGAGGAGGGTTCGAAATGGGGCAATGTCATAATTTGAACAATGATTTTTCGAGGTTAGCAATGGTGGTCGGAGCGGAGCTCCGATGAAGATGTAGGTCTAAATCTAGGCTAACATGCTAATTAAAATACTAAACGAGATGCATAAGTAAAACCTAGGGAAACATCTACCTAAAGGACTAAAAAGGACTCACCTTGACTGGACGGAGACTAGGAGTTGAAGACCTCGACGGCCAGGTGGCCAGAGGTGACAGGAAAGGGCTCCTCCACACTCTTTCCTCGTTGCGAAAAGCTAGGAGCTCGTCCTGTCATGCCGAGCTCGCTCTTGATGCGATCCGAGGGGTCCAAGGTGTAAGAAAAACCAACTGAAAAACAAAACTGGGGGCGAAGATGGTATTTACTAGCATGGAGAAGGGGCATGTTTCGAGGACTGATCATGGGTGAAGGATGAGGATATGATAGAAGATTCATAGTCGGCGTGGATCTTGGTGATACAGTGATACATCTTCATGAAGGGACCTAACCTCCTCGAGCAACGCATCAAGCATGAAAAATATGAGAAATGAGGGAAAAAGGCAATATGTCATATGCTACATGGGCGAGTCAGAGTTGACAAGGGTCAACTCTCCAAGCAACCTAGTTGGTCCACGTGGACCGACCAGGAAAAATCAACATGACAATGATTTTTAAATTCAATATTAACTATAAAATGATTTTATCAATTTTAAGTTGTAAAATAAAAAATGTTTATGTTATATATATATATATTATTTTATTATAAATTTTATTTATTTTTTCGAGGTGTTTAATACAAGTTACTTTTTAGGGTGTATATATATAGGTATACTCTTCTATATTTTGTGAACGTTAGTTTTATTTTGTATTTTTGATTATATTATTTTATTCCATTGATTTATATAATTATAACTTATTTTTATGTACTTAAATATATTTTTATTATATTTTTTCTGAAGTAATATATACACTTAAATAAATAGGTATATTTATTGTATAGGTATAGTTATTGGTATTTCATCTATATGTTTTATATATATATTTTTTAATGTTTTACTTATGGTTTTATTTTAGTTTAAATATGTAAATATAATATATACAATATTTACAAAATTATAAAAATATAAAATTATAAAATAATAAAGAAGAAATAAAATGAATATTTTATTCGGGTATATTGTACAATAGGGGTCCAAAACCTAACTTGCACACCTTAACTCCAAAAAATATGAAACCACCTTCATTAAATAGCTTATTAGAATTTATGTACAACTAAGGTAATTTTGATACATTTTTACTTTTTATTTGAGAGATACGAGTCTGGGAAGTTGGGATTTTAGAATTTTATTCAGAGTATAACTTTTACACTGTATTTTATTTTTGTATAAACTCAATTTTTTATTCTTCTATGTATTATTATCTACAATTTTTATGTTCAAAGTTTCTTTATTTGAGGTATAAAAAGTAGAAAATAAAATGAGTCCCAAAAATGAATGAATAATTAATTAATAAATGGGATTTTTATTATATTATTAGCCCTTACCTCTCCCTACTTTATTCTTTGTCGACCTAGTCATCAAGATGTCTAGGTCTCGAGGTTTAGGGTCATAAAATACCTTTGACCATTTATTCTTTTATTTTCTTTTTCTTTATTCTATAATTTTGCATTAAAAATAATATTTTATACAGTATTTGTACATCAAAGAATGAGTGTTAATTTGTGCAAATTAAGGGCATTTTCATGCATTAGCTAGGGTTTTTACGGCCAAAATGATAGAATAAAGGTGATGAAATGGAGATTCATCACCCCCTATACTTGGCTTTGCTAGTCCCTATCAAACACTTATGCAATAAGTGCAGAAAATAAAAACAAAGAAAAGAAAAGAAAGAAAGTGGATTAAGTTCAATTCTCAAACTTTTCTTCACAAAATCAAAGTTTGGAGCTTAAGTCGGACCTTTGGAATTTTAATACAGACGGAACCTTTTTCAGAATCAGATTTGAAACACAACATCCTTCGAGAATCCCAAAACTCTACTAAAGTCTCCTCCATAGTCATGTCAATATATTTCAACTCATACGCAAACCCTTACGACTATGAATCTGACTTGTACAGTGTGTGTGATGGTGGTTCTCCCTATCTGAAATGACAAAGAGACTGACTTCTCCAACATGACAACCCAATGATTCCCCAATCCAACAACTCTTTCCTCGAGGAGAGAGGTATTCCCTTATAAGTTCAAGTGGCAACCAACTCAAGAGGAGGGGGTGAAGAGAAAAATGGATGGTAGCCAGTGTAGCTACCTATCCTAGGATGCCTGAGCAGTGTAGTCAAGTTATCCAGCTGCATGGTCACAAGATATGACTTTAAAGTTTAAGGTTGCTTATTGGCTATATAAATATATACGCTCCGTCATACATTTTATTTTCAATCATGTCAGTCTACTTTTTTTTGGAGTTTTTTGATTTTTTTGCATTTTTTTGAAATACTATATAAAATAACATTTACATAAGGAGTTTTTCCTCTTAAGCCAGTAGACTATCCCTCTTTTAAAGCATTATTGCAACCTACACTCTCCCGTCTTTAGACGTCTTTGCTACTATACATGTCACGACCCCGATTCCCAGGTCGTCGGATCCTCCCATATTCGGATCTGGTTACTCAGCAATAATTTATTCAGCAATCACAACTAACATTCAGAAATAGACTGCAAATAAAATACTCAGAAGAAAGTATTTCAACACTTTCCATTCACAAAACAAAGTTCACATTATACATTATCCCATTATAACCGTTTACATGTACATCAGTCGGAAAGAAATACACAGAAAGAATACTAACTACTTTACAAAGGAAAGCTACTGTGGCTGGCTGGATGTCTACTATGTAAGCTGGCTGGATTACTAAAGTCCTTGCGATGTCTCACCGACACCTGTTGGGTTTTCCATAAATCATAGGATAAAAATCAGCGAATGCTAAGTAGCGAAGAAGAGAAAAGCAAACAAATGGGAAATTTTTTCAAAACTTGTTAGCAAAAAAAGTTTCATTCCTTCTCATTAATTTAAGTCCTATTCCTTTTTATTCCATGTCAGGGATTAGTCTTGGGGAACCCCACCATTCTTGTACTCCGAAGCTGTGGACACTTAGGGATTGGAGATTGTGTTGATCTTGGTAAGCTTATGCTGCCACACGTAGCCTCAACCAATCCTTCAATACCACCCTGAAAATTTCTTTTTCTTTCTTTAATCAGGGTCTCAAACCCTCAACCCAGAAAACAAAGGAGCACACCATCCTCGAGGACTCGGTTGCTTAAAACCTCAGGCTAACATTTAATCATATAACCTAGCAGCTTTAAATACGTGTTATCATGACCCAACCGCTACTGAACCACCCGTACCTCCACATGGCATGACCACATCTTCCGTTATTCAACCCGAATATATTACCTCCCGGTACCACGCATTGCAAATCATTCATTTCGTGTGCACTTATCATAACATGGCAACCATGTACCACCTTGGTAGGGAAATGCCAATACTGGTTCCTTCCGACAAACCTACATGTTGCATGCCCGACCTGTAGTTCTACTCCCAATCATCCTTAACTTGACTCACGACCCTTTTCAGGATCCAACTTAAAACACATCAATTCCCATGATGTAATTCCTCTGTAAAGTCGTAGATTAGTGTAACCATAAATACTAAGTATAGATTTACACACATATTAATTCGTATATTTATATACTAAATTTATGCTCTTTTAACTCCCAAATCCTGTCTTTCCAAGCCACTGCATCCATTCGATGCTTAAACCTTATTTTAGAGGGAATCACAAAGCAACTTTTCATACTTTCTTAAAGATAGCCAAATTAGGGTTCTTTATAATGAAGAACATAAAATCAGAGATTTCAATAATCTCATATGAAAACTCAACAACAAAAGGATGTATTTCGTTACCAAGTCGAGCTCTCTCTCACGTATGCAGTGCTTTATCGTGTTTCATTTTCAGAAAGGATGATTTAAGGCTCCTGAAACGATCGAATTTCATTTTCATATAAAAAACGCTAAGAACGTGTCAAGAACGCGAAGAACGAACGAAGAACACGAATAACGTGAAGAATACGAAGAACGCCAAGAATATATTCTCTTGAAATTTCGGCAGAGTTTCCCCTTATATCGGGACATATTTCTCGAAAAATTTCGGCAGAGTTTCCCTTTATATCAGTAATATTTATCGGAAAAATTCCGCAGAGTCTCCTCTTATATTGGGATATAATTCAAAATAAAATGAAAAGAATTTTCTCTATAAAATCAATCGAGAGGAAAACAATAACGAAACCGAAAGAATATAATTAAACTGCAAGCGATGGAGAATCGGTAGACACCACACGTCTTAGGTGAGTGAATGTGTGATGAATCACAGGGTTCACTGACGTGCACATCCTCCCGCACCTAATTAGGTATTACACAGATTTCTCCATCAAAATAACTATAAAAGCGGAAAAGAAAGAATAATAAGCAATGGAGAATCGGTAGACACCACGCGTCTTAGGGGAGTAAATGTGTGACGAATCACATGGTTCATTAACGTGCACAGCCGCCCCCACCTAAGTAGGGTGTTACATAGATTTCTCCTCGAACCACAACAGGGAACAAATCGGAAAGAAAGATGAATCAAGAACAAAACTTGGAAGAAAAGAGGATGAATTGAAAGCCTATCTTACGAAGCAAACTAAGAGAGGATCATAGCTTCCTCCTCCTCGTTCTCCTGGCAACGCTTCGCTAGCACTCTTTCCCCGCCTCCCACTCCTCCTCCCGACATCTCAACCCTACCCCTTGGGTGGTGATGGTAGTGGAAATTGTAGAGAATGAAGGGGGAGGGGTATTTATAGGCTCCAGAAAACCACTAACCATGGTTAGAAAACCATGTTTTAGACCTTAACCGCGGTTAGCAGCCCATGGTTTTCGGCCATGGTTTTGGCCAAAACTTATCCGAAACTTAGGGCTTAAGTTATAACATTCCAGAGGATTCTAGATTCGCTAATGACGCTTAATTAACACTAATCGTGATTAACTTTCAATAATCGCGATTTAACTTTCGTGGCTTACGCTTATCTTTTGCTAATTATTGATTAGTGTTTGCTAATAGTCATTAGCAATTTTCAATCCGTCATTTAGTTTCTTTAATCATGATTAATTAGTCTTAATGACAGTCATTATGGGTTAATGACGTCTTAACCCTCCTTACTTCTCTTTCTTCCGAAAATCATAACAAATCGAAATGAAGTCCGATTCACACAAAACAAATTCCTTTGGTTTTCTCTTGACGAGTCAGATCTTATGATATAGGATCCGAGAGATGCCAAGTCTATGGCTTTACAATTATAACAACCTTAAAGGAAGTCTCATCCTCGAGACTAGAGATACATGCATAAATACCTTAAAGAGGATTGAAACATAACAACCTTAAAGAGGATGAACGACATTTCATTTACAATAAAGGTTTACACAGTACATAGTGTTATTATTCAAATAAGTATCGGTATTTTTATCTCATTTCCACCTCAGGTTCCCACTTGGCTTCTTCAAACTCTTGGTTGAGCCACAACACTTTAACTAGAGGTACCTCTTTGTTTCTCAACTTCTTGATATCCCTGTCAAGTATTTGTACAGGTATCTCTTGGTATGTCAAGTATGGCTCAACATGTAAATCATCATAGCTTATATTATGCTTTGGATCCCTAACATACTTTCTTAGATTTGATACATGAAAAAACATCATGTATTACCGAAAGATGTGGAGGAAGCGCAAGTCTATAGGCGACTTTTCCAATCCATTGAATAATTTAAAAACGGACCCACGAACATGGGTGTTAACTTTCCATGCAAGCCAAATCTCTGAACACCCTTCATAGGTGATACTTTGAGAAATACAAAGTCACCTACCTCAAATTCAAGGTCTCTTCGCCTGGTATATAGCTTTTCTACCGACTCTGGGCAGTTATTAATCTTTTTCGAGCAAGCTCTACAGCTTCCCGTGTCTCCTGGAGTCTATCTGAATCATAAAGGTTCTTTATTCCGACCTCTTGCCAACACAAAGGAGTAGTACACCTACGTCCATAAAATGCTTCAAATGGTGCCATGCCAGTACTTGTATGGTAACTGTTGTTGTATGTGAATTCTACAAGAGGCAAATGTTTCAACCATGATCCTTTCCATTCTAAGGCACTCGTAACATATCCTCTAAAGTCTGAATAGTACGTTCAGATTGACTATCTATTTGTGGATGATATGCTGTGCTCAAGCATAGTTGTGTGCCTAAGGCTTTCATGAAGTTCTCCCAATAGTGTGAGGTGAATCGTTAATCTCGATCGGAAACTACTTCCTTTGGGATACCATGGAGGCGGACCACATGTGTAATATATAACTCAGCAGGCTGGTATGGAGTGAAAGATAGGCTTATTGAAATAAAGTGTGCCACCTTGGTCAGCCGATCTATTATAACATAGATACTATCCTTACCACCAGTCGTCTGAGGTAAGCAGTAACGAAGTCCATGGAAATGCTTTCCCATTTCCACTCAGGTATGGGGAGGGGTTGTAACAATCCTGGTAGCTTTTGATGTGAAGCTTTTACCTGTTGGCAAGTGAAACACGAATTCACAAACTCAACAACATCTTTCTTCATTCATGACCACCAAAAGTATGAATGAAGATCCTTATACATCTTCGTAATTCCTGAATGAATAGATAATCTAGAACAATGAGCTTCACGTAAGATGTCTTTCCTCTGTTCAGGTATGTCTGGCACACAAGCTCTGTGATGGTTATATAGTAACCCATCTTGTATCTGGAATCCCTCTATCTCATTCTTCTCAAGTTGTTGTCTCAAGTCTTTAAGGACTAGATCATCCTCCTGTCCTTTCTTTATTTTATCCCCGATCTCTGGTTTGTATCGGTGAGGAATAGTTATAGTATCAGCACTACTAACAAATGATTTCCATTCACTTAACGTTGATAGTAAACCCCAGAAGTTGATAGCACTCACTAACCCGAGTGAATAAGTTCTTCTGCTAAGGGCATCCGCTACGACGTTCCCCTTACCAGGGTGGTAGGAGATAGTGCAATAATAATCTTTCAACAACTCTAGCCACCGTCTCTGTCTCATATTGAGCTCCTTTTGATCAAACAGATATTTCAAGCTTTTATGATCGGTGAAGATTTCAAAAGTAATACCATACAGGTAGTATCTCCATATCTTTAAAGCAAAAACTACGACAGCTAATTCAAGGTCATGTGTTGGGTAGTTCTTCTCACGTGTCCTGAGCTGTCGTGATGCATACACAACTACCTTACCATGTTATACAAGAACCACCCCAAGTCCTTCTTTAGATGCGTCAGTGTATACTGTAAACCCTTCACTCCCAGAGGGTAGAGTAAGGATGGGTGCAGATGTTAGGCATTCTTTCAGTATTTGGAAACTAGTTTCACATGCATCTGACCATATGAATGGAACTTCCTTCTGGGTCAACCTAGTCATTGGCAATGCTATTCGTGAAAAGTTTTTCACAAATCTTCTATAATATCTTGATAATTCCAGAAAAGATCGTATTTCTGTGACAGTCTTCGGGCGTTCCCAACTCATCACTGCATTAACCTTTTTAGGATCAACTGATATACCTTCCCCAGAAATAACATGGCCTAAGAAAGATACTCCAGATAGCCAGAAGTCACATTTGCTATATTTAGCATACAGTTTGTTCTTCCTTAGAGTTTCAAGTGCCTGCCTGAGATGGTGTTCATGCAGATACTTATCCTTAGAGTAAATAAGTACATCATCAATAAAGATTACTATAAAGTGATCTAAGAACTCCTTGAATACTCTATTCATGAGATCCATGAAGGCTGTTGGGGCGTTTGTCAGTTCAAAAGGCATAACTAAGAATTCATAATGCATGTATCTAGTTCAAAAAGCTGTCTTGGGAATATCTGTATATTTAATTTTCAACTGATGGTATCCAGATCTTAAATCAATCTTGGAATACATAGTTGAACCCTGTAACTGATCAAAGAGATCATCTATTCTTGGCAGAGGATACTTGTTCTTTACGGTCTTCTTGTTTAGTTGTCTATAGTCAATGCACAACCACATTGACCCATCCTTTTTCCTGACAAATAAGACAGGTGCACCCCATGGTGAAGTATTAGGATGAATGAATCCTTAATCTAACAATTCTTGTAACTGTACCTTTAACTCTCGTAACTCAGCTGGTGCCATCCTATACGGAGGGATAAAGATAGGCTGAGTATCAGGTATGAGAGATTTTTCAAATTCAATCTCTTGCTCAGGTGGTAATCCAGGTAGTTCCTCTAGAAATACATCAGGAAATTCACACACTATAGGTATATCTTCCATCATTCTGTCTGACCCTGATGTAGTGGTTACATAAGCTAAATAGCCTTGGCACCCTTTCTCTAACAATTGTTGTGCCTTCAAAGTAGAGATATATTCGACATTATCATTAGAAATCTTTCCAATGATATAGAATTCTATCGATTTAGGAAGGTGAAACGTTACTGTCTTCTGAAAACAGTCAAGACATGCATGATTCCTTTCTAGCCAATCCATCCCTAGGATAAGATCAAAGTCCTCCATTTCGATTAGTAGTAGTGAAATAGGTAACTGATGTCCTGCTATCAGTACTATACAATTATCCAGGATTTCTCGGATTATAAATACTTGTCCTCCTGGTCCCTTGATCAGATAGGACTGTTGTACTTCTACTGGTATCTTACCCAAAGTGGGTACTAACTATCGAGCAATAAATGAATGTGAAGCACCAGAATCAAATAAGGCAAGTACTGAAAAGCCATGAATAGTAACGGTACCTCATACAACCGTACCTGAGTTGTAGGCTTGTTCCTCAGTAATTGCATTGAGCTGGCCATTAGGAATAGGCAAGCTAGAACCCGCAACACTTTGTGGTGGTTGCTGTGTAGGAGATGCTCCTTGTGAGCCACGACCTCTACCATGTCTTCCTCCACGTGTTGCTACATTGCTCGAGGTGTATGTTATACTATTAATTGGGGTTGGTTTAAACCCTGACCCTCTCAACTTCGAACAATCTTTCTTGATGTGGCCTTCCTGATGACAGTAAAAACACACACATACTCCTGTTTGAGCTGAAGACCCAGCCACAGAGGTGCTACCTCCTGCTGCTGAGTCGTGAGGATATAGTGGAGGTCTAGAGAAACCTCTTCTTCCAGATAAAACCTGGCCCAAAGTCTGTGACGAGCTTATGTTAGATCCGACTGGATGATAACGATTGTCTTTTCGGTTATAATTCGCCTTACGTTTGGATGGTCCACCAATCAAGTGGAAGCTTCTTCTTTGGCTGTTTTCATCCCTCTCCATCTCAATACGAGATGCGATGTCCATGGCTTCATCTACAGTGGTGGCTCTCAAACCTGCAAGCTTCTCTCTCAAATCTCCCTGAAGACCGCTAAAAAATTTGGTAAGACACTCTTGTGGTGAAGCTTCTAAAGATGGGGAGTAACGTAGCAGCTCCGTAAAGTGAATATGATAATCTCGTACATTCTTGGATCCTTAGGTCAAAGAAGCTAACTCCCTCTTCTTCAATTCTTCCCAATAGGAGGGACTGAAGTGAGTTCGAACCTTTCTTCAAAAACATCCCATGGAACATGATCTACTAATTTTTTTGGAAATGGCTCTCCACCATCGTCTTGCATAGTCTGTTAAGGAGTAATAAGCAAAGTGCACCCAAGTATCTGCTGGTGCGTGTATTATTCTCAACATCTTACTGACGTCATCAAGCCATAGTTCTGCCTCAACATGTGTCTCTATGCCTTTAAATCGTGGAATCTTTCCCTTTCGGTAATTGTCTAGTAATGTTTGGTGTCTAAGAAGGGCCTTATCCATTGCTCCTTCAACCGGGGAAGGAGAAGACTCAGTTGACGGATGGT
Source organism: Ottelia alismoides (assembly GCA_037367405.1). NCBI lineage: Eukaryota > Viridiplantae > Streptophyta > Magnoliopsida > Alismatales > Hydrocharitaceae > Ottelia > Ottelia alismoides. The sequence goes on from JAZKJV010004713.1 coordinate 355,962, forward strand.
AACTAGATTCTTCCTCAGAAAGATGGACAGAACCTCCAATCCTAGCATCTGCATGCTTGGATGCCTCGGGTCTCTCAGCTTGTGCATTGAGCCTCTCCTCCAATGCTTGCTGCCTTTGCCCCATATCTTGGAGCATTGTCATCATAGACACTAATTGTCTAGACACATCTTGGTCTGCCATGATCCTGTGACGAACCAAGGTCAAAGGTGAGATCCTATATGTCTTAGCATGATATACAAAAGGGACAATGACTTGTGAATGGTACTGTAGTCACTTATTAAGATCAAAGGATCTTAATACAACCTTAGTTTCTGCATACTGCTCATAGTTGTAAATTACTAAATAAATTACTGGAGTAAGCATGCTCTGATACCAATCTATCGTGATCTCGATTCCCGGGCCGTCAGATCCTCCCATATCTGGATCTGATTACTCAACAATAATTTATTCAACAATCATAACTAACATTCAGAAATATACTGCAAATAAAATACTCAGAAGAAAGTATTTCAACACTTTTCCATTCACAAAATAAAGTTCATATGATACATTATCCCATTATAACCATTTACATGTACATCAATCAGAAGGAAATACACATAAAGAATACTAACTACCTTACAAAGGAAAGCTACTGTGGCTGGCTGGATGTCTACTATGTAAGCTGGCTGGATTACTAATGTCCTTATGATATCCCACTGACACCTGTTGGGTTTTCCATAAATCATAGGATAAAAATTAGCGAATGCTAAGTAACAAAGAAGAGAAAAGCAAACAAATGGGTAATTTTTTCAAAACTTGTTAGCACAAAAAGTTTAATTCCTTCTCAAAAAATTTAAGTCCTATTCCTTTCTATTCCACGTCAGGGATTAGTCTAGGGGAACCCCACCATTCTTGTACTCTGAAGCTGTGGACACTTCGGGATTGGAGATTGTATTGATCTTGGTAAGCTTATGCCGCCGCACGTCGCCTCAGCTAATCCTCCAATACTACCATGACAATTTCCTTTTCTTTTATTAATCAGGGTCTCAAACCCTCAACCTGAAAAACAAAGGAGCACACCGTCCTCGAGGACTCGGTTGCTTAAAACCTCAGGCTAACATTTAATCATATAACCTAGCAGCTTTAAATACATGTTATCGTGACCTAGCCGCGATTGAACCACCCGTGCCTCCACATGGCACGACCACATCTTCCATCGTTCAACCCGAATATATTGCCTCCCGGTACCACGCGTTGCAAATGATTCATTTCGTGTGCACTTATCATAACAGGACAACCGTGTACCACCTAGGTAGGGAAACGCCAATACAGGTTCCTTCCGATAAACCTACATGTTGCATGCCCGACCTGTAGTTCTACTCCCAATCATCCTTAACATGACTCACGACCCTTTTAATGATCCAACTTAAAACACATCAATTCCCATGATGTAATTCCTCTGTCAAGTCGTAGATTAGCGTAACCATAAATACTGAGTATAGACTTACACATATATTAATTCATATATTTATATACTAAATTTATGCTCTTTTAACTCCCAAACCCTATCTTTCCAAGCCACTGCATAATTTTGGTGCTTAAACCTTATTGTAGTGGGAATCACAAAGCAACTTTTCATACTTTCATAAAGATAACCAAATTAGGGTTCTTTATAGCAAAGAATATAAAATCAGGAATTTCAATAATCTCATATGAAAACCCAACAATAAAAGGAAGTATTTCGTTACCTAATCGAGTTCTCTCTCGCGTATGCAATGTTTTATCATGTTTCATTTTCAGAAAGGATGATTTAAGGCTCCTGAAATGATCGAATTTCATTTTCATATCAAAAACGCTAAGAACGTGTCAAGAACGCGAAGAACGAACGAAGAACACGAAGAACGCGAAGAACACGAAGAACACCAAGAACATATTTTCTCTTGAAATTTCGGCAGAGTTTCCCCTTATATAGGGACATATTTCTCGAAAAATTTCGGCAGAGTTTCCCCTTATATCGGTACATATTTCTCGGAAAAATTTGGTAGAGTTTCCCCTTATATCGAGATATAATTCAAAATAAAACGAAAAAAGTTTCCTCTATAAAATCAATCGAGAGGAAAATAACAACGAAACTGAAAGAATATAATTAAACTGCAAGCGATGGAGAATCGGTAGACACCACGTGTCTTAGGTGAGTGAATGTGTGATGAATCACAGGGTTCACTGACGTGCATAGCCGCCCGCACCTAAGTAAGGTATTACACAAATTTCTCCATCAAAATAACTATAAAAGTGGAAAAGAAATAATAATAAGCAATGGAGAATCGGTAGACACCACGTGTCTTAGGTGAGTGAATGTGTGACGAATCACAAGGTTCACTGACGTGCACAACCGGCCGCACCTAAGTAGGGTGTTACACAGATTTCTCCTTGAACCACAACAGGGAACAAATCGAAAAGAAAGATGAATCAAGAACAAACCGTGGAAGAAAAGAGGATGAATTGAGACCTAGCTTACGAAGCAAACTAAGAGAGGATCATACCTTCCTCCTCCTCGTTCTCCCGGCAGCACTTCGCTAGCGCTCTTTCCCCGCCTCCCACTCCTCCTCCCGACCTCTCAACCCTAGTCCTTAAGTGGTGATGGTAGTGGAAATCATAGAGAATGAATGGGTAGGGGGTGGGGTATTTATAGGCTTCAGAAAATCGCTAACCATGGTTAGAAAAACATGGTTTAGCCTTTAACCGCGGTTAGAAGCCCATGGTTTTGGGCCATGATTTTGGCCAAAACTTATTCGAAACTTAGGGCTTAAGTTAGAACATTCCAGAAGATTCTAGATTCACTAATGACGCTTAATTAACACTAATCGTGATTAACTTTCACTAATCACGATTTAACTTTCGAGCTTACGCTTATCTTTTACTAACTATTGATTAATGTTTGCTAATGGTCATAAGCAGTTTTCAATTCGTCATTTAGTTTCTTTAATCATGCTTAATTAGTCTTAATGAAAGTCATTATGGGTTAATGACGTCTTAACCCTCCTTACTTCTCTTTCTTCTGAAAATCATAACAAATCGAAATGAAGTCCGATTCACATGAAACAAATTCTGTTGGTTTTCTCTTGACGAGTCGGATCTTATGATATAGGACTCGAGAGATTTCCAAGTCCATGGCTTTACAATACGGGCTGGGGTGCACTTCCCTCTCTAGACGAGGACAAATGTTTCCACTTGTGCACGTCTCATACCGACAAATCCAATCCCCTCACCATTCCAACCGAGTTGAGCCATGTGAAAGGTATAGATGTCCAAGTTAGGTCATTATCAACAAGAGACGTACGTGTGCTATGAAATACTCTACTTAGGCAGTCAAGAATCCATTGAACCAAGTCTCATAATTCTCAAAGAATTAAGTCCACTAGACCCGAAGTTTCTCTATTCTAGTTCCTATAAAGTCCGTGTTATTAAGTAGATTTAAGGTCCAACCAAGCTCCAATCTTCGGATTTTACTTAGTCTTGTTCAATTATCAAACTCAATCCTGAAAAAAAACAAATGCTATGCAAATGCTATGTACAATGCAATGAAAAATATTATTGTATTGCAATTTTCAAAGTTTTGAGCTTTTTATGGATTTTTGAAGAGGGTTATGCAAATGCATTTTTTTCAAAAAGATTTTGGAAATGTTTTTGTATTTTTGGTTTTGTAAATATTTTTTGGATTTTTGAAAACAAAAGGTTTTGGCTAAAAAATAGGTACAAATATTTGCACGAAGATGCATTTTATATTTACAAGAGTTGGGTATTTAAGAAATTACAAGGGATAAGTGATCCATTTTATAGATATGTATATATAGTTAATAAAGGGTTTTAGTGTGATGTATATATTCCTCAAACTTATTTGAAAATCATTTTACAAATAATTTTGGAAACTATAGTCCAATATATTTTATACAAACATTTACAGACATTTGAAAATCATTTTGCAAAGGTTTTTCAAATGGTATATATCGATTTTTTAAAATATTTTTGCAACCATTTTTCAAACCGTTTGCAAATCATTTTTCAAACATTTTATTTCACACAAAGGAAAGAAATGTCTATAAACCAAACATTTTTACAAAGGTTGAAAATATTTAACAAAATGGTTTTCAAATAGTTTTCAAAAGATTTTCAAAAGGATTTTCAAACTATTTTTCAAACATTTTGCAAAAATATTTTTACCTGATTTATTAATCAGTATGTACATAAAGAATTTGAGGAATCATATGCATCTTTTTATTAAGTGTTTTTAATGAATTTGATAATATATTTTATACAATATTTTAGCCATAAGTATCATTAAAAATATGAAAGTACGAGTGTTGGCTAAACTATATACACTGTATATATGACCCCCCATTCTTAACGTGAGCTATGCCATCATAGATCAAAGAGAAAAATAGAAGACATAACTTGTACTGAGTATAGAAAAGCCCCAGGAATAGACAAATAAGGAATGAATGAACGAGTGAGAAGTCGATCGTCCCCCCTATACTTATGATCAAATAGTCCTAAGTATAGCATACTGTGCACAAAGTAGGGGGGGTCAAGGGTGGGAATGAACAGATCGTACTCATACTGTCTGCCCTTATACTTGGGGTAAGATATCCCTAAGTATAGACAAGAAGAAGAGATAGTGGAGAGGATCAAAGAATAAAATAACTCAGGGTGCACACCTCCCTATACTTAGGACAAAGTATGCCCTAAGTATAGAAGACTGACAAAAAGAGGCGACACCTTTTCAATAGAAAAAGAAAAATGAAAACAAAAAGAAGAAAAGAAGAAAAGAAGAAAAGTCAGATGAAGATGGAAGAAGAGATCGAAGAGAATGTACACATCACTCCCCCTATACTCAGGGTAAAAGATCCCTACGTATAGTCAACGACAAGAGTGATGAAACATAACGAAGAATGAATACTCGGATCGTCCACGCCCCTGTATTTAGGACAAAGTACATCCTAAGCAAGGCACACACGAGAATGGGGCAGATGAGAGAAGCGGTGCATGGACAGAGGTAAACGAATGCAAATATACAAGAGGATGGATATACAAAGGTCAAGAAGGTAGAAAGCGATATGAGACCACTGAGGAATGGATCTGACAAGGTGTAAGACAACATCGGGGTCCTCAACTGACACAAACCAATCAGGGTCGACCTAGAAGGTATACTCAATAATCCCAGGGTGAGAAGGCACAGACGGTTCAGTGGAAGAAGTGTGTCTAGGTTTGACCTTGGGTGTCTCGCAGATGTCATCAAAGTGAAAAGGCTTGAACTCAACATCGGAAGAAGTAAAGTCAAGTTCAACCGAACGAGTCTCTCATAGGTCAAAACCAAAAGGAACGAACTCATCTGTGGAAGTAGTCAAGTCATGTTCGTCCTCTAAAGTCTCAACCGGATCATCAATATCATCAAAAGGCCCAAATTCCTTTATAAAAGCAATCAAATCAAATTCTTCCTTATCAGTCTCATCAAAATCTGCCCTCCGCTCAAATGTATAGATCGTGTAATTCCCACTGATGTCATCAACACATCGCCAAGTACCAAAAGAGGGAACTCCAAGGTCTATGCTTTCCGAGTCTTTCTCCTTGGAGAGGAATTCTCGGGTCTTAGTAGAATCCACCATAAAACAAAAAATCTCTGATAGTCGCATCAAGGTCATAGTTCTCGAGGTCGGCTAAGATAGGTGTAGTCGCATCAGATGCAAGTCTCTGGTCGGTAGTAGGTGCAGCGGTGATCACAATGCTCCCGTCATTAGGACAGAAGCGAATATCTCCTCATTCCTAATCAATGACGACTCTCGTAAAGGAGAGAAAGGGTCATCCCAGGATGATTGGAGAGTGCTCCCCAATGAAGGTCTCCATGGGCAATACGACAAAATCGACGGTATATCTCACACCCCGACGTTTTCTAGAATACCCTTGATCCATCAATAAACTGAACTATCATCCTGATTTTCTTGAGAGGCACTAAGTGAAGATATTGCACCAATTAGAAGGGTATTATGCTAACTGAAGCATCGCTGTCAAGGAGAGTGATCACATGAAAAATCAGAAATGGTGTATCTAATGAATGGTGTAACAATGTTCCCTTTCTTAGAAAATGGACAGTGGATGATGGTGTGGGCAGTGGCCATGGTCAAGATATGATGCTCAGATACACTCCTCCACTTTCTCTTCTTGGGTTGAGGAGCAGATAAATGGGTCATGGCCTGGCAAAGTAGGGATTGAATGATCTCATGAATAGTGGCCACCACTTCGGGTTCAGTCAATATTTTATTGAATTTTTGGATCTCCTCCATACAAGGGAGGATATCGGAATCATCATCTATACGAGGGTTGCTAATGAGCAGTTTGTATAGTGGCATCCTCGGGGTCAAAGGTGGGACACGAAGTGAATGAGTGCGTGGGAAAATAGTCTGGCATGGATGCCCTCTCCTCACAAGATGAATCAACAAAGTGTCTCCCAAAAACTTTTTGGATTTTTATTTTTTTCTCATTTTTTGTATTTTTAGCGATTGCAAGCTCTCATGATCATCCTCAAATGAATCCATATCCTCAAATAGTAGAGCGGCATTCTGGTTCTTATTTATGCAAAATAGATTGTTAATCATCGAATTGATACACTTTATCATTCGGTTCAAGGTCTCACGTGTGGAATCCATGAGTGGTGACTCCAGCAGCTCAGTCTCGATTGAGTGTGAAGGTGGAAAATGTGAAGGTGGAGGTGGGTAGAAGTCCAAGGCATGATACTGTGGCTGAGATGGATATGTACAAAAATCAGGAGCGAAGTTCTCCTAGAAAAGTGGAGGCGAACCGACTGAAGGGTACGAGGTATCCACAAAGTTCGGATAAAAAGCACTCCAGTCGGCCATCTCTGAAATAAAAGAAAATGATCGGGAGAGCACGAAGGCCAAGTCAAAGATGTGAAGAACAAGACACACATGTGTAGAAGGATCTAGTATGCACACAAGCAATCACAAACAAACTCACGCAAAATAAAACACACCCCTCGGTTTATCTACTCGACTCGGTGAAGATCGCAAAAGTGCGGTCTTTTATCTTGTGTGTTTTAGAGTTAGGTGAGAAGTACAAAGTTGTACAAACATGTAGGTTGGCTGATGAGATTTGGGCACTAACCTTAGCGTGTACGTCAACAATCTAAAACGAATACAATGAGGGGATTACTGATCCCAAGATCAATATTTCTTTTTGGTTGATTTTAGGGTCGAGTAATTTTAGCAGTCCCAATTTTACTATTATCATGTTTTTCGATTTTTAATGAAAATGCACGTGCCTAATGAGGAGTCAAGTCTTTTTAGCAATCCTACATGATCAGAGGGATAGAGTCGGAAAAGCAATGCGAGGCGAAAACGATGATGTATGCTAAAGAGAAATGCTCACCTTGCCTCCGACTCTCTTCATTCAAGGATAATAGGTAGAATTGAAGCCTATATATATATATATATATATATATATATATATATATGTATGCACACAGATACAAACTGATGAAATCGCCCTAGATGAGAATATACTATTAGCGTGAAGAACAATATGCTAAGTATCTTGAAGTGAGACCAAGGTCCCGTCTTTGATGCCAATCGGTGCCTGCCACAACGGGTCCTGCAAGCGATGTATATGACCTCTCTCGGCATGCAGTTCCAAATCCAAATAAATAGTAATTCATAATTTGACTAAATCCAAACGAGACTATAGGTGCAGGAAAATGTAATTAAGTGTTTGTCCTTAATCTATCGTCAAGAAAATCCTACAACTAGGGCTCAATCACACAAAAAAAGAAAATGAAAATCGAAAAATAAAGGGAAAAATGTGGAAAACCACGATAAAATCGGCGAGGCCCCTAAGGGAACAATCCCTCAAGCACTAGACCTTGTGAAGTGTGACATAGTGTCCTGAGAGTGTCTTGAATATTACAAATTAATGGTCTCTATTTCTCGCTTGAATCACACAAATAAATAGCTAAAATAAATGCACATAAATTTGTATTCAAAAACTCCTCCAAGTCTTCTTTGATGCTAGGTCAGAAAGTAGCCTCACGTGGGTGCGCATGCACTCCGAATAGGGTGCCTCCCTCAATCCGCAGTACCTCGTAGAAAAGTCAACATGGAGAGAGGTGATTACACAATTCAATAATGATATCAAATGAATAAGAAGATAAATAAAGGAAAAAATGTAGGCAAAGAATCCACAATCAAACAAAGCCAATCTATGCGCTACTGATCCATGGTAACAACGCCATTTGATACCTTAGATTTTGCAAGGGTCTAAAGTAGTCTACACAAGACGAGAACTAAAGTGTCGCTGAAGCAACCGCTCACGAAACTCGGGTTCATCAACAACTAACCCACAAATATATAAAGCAGTGAAAAGCAAATAAATGTGTGGAGTTAAAATTTATTATAACTCTACAACAAGGATGTGTATAGGTGCAAGTAGTGTAGAGTATCGAACACATGGAGCAAAATAGGATAGATCAGGCAAATTAATGCAAAAAAGTAATTGTGTGGATCTTTGTCTATATTTTTTAGGGATTTTACCCGACAGACCCTATAAACTTTGTCAATCACCTCCACAACCTTTGAAACAACCTAATTCCTCCCTCGTCCCCATAAACATGCCAACTCTTACCCCATGAACCCTCCGGGTTAAGCCCGTGGAGGTTCTTGGGGTAATTTACAGGGTCGATGGGGTAATTACGTTGTGCAAAAGGTCGTAGAGGTATTTTAAAATGTTTATAGGGTCTGCTGGGTAAAAAATCCCTATTTTTATGTGGATTTTTAATTTTGTATTTGTTATATTTTATTATATTTTTGTATTGTTATATTTTCTTTTTATCTTTTTATCTTTTTAAATTTCTTTTTCTTTTAAACATATAATATATGATATATAAGAAAGTATACACAATAATAGATAAAAGAGAGATATAAATATAACTAAAAATAACCAAAAAATGCAAAATTATTTTTTTGTATTTTAAATATTTTTTTAATCATTTTGTGATTTTCAATGAATTTCTCTAATTTTTTTATATATTTTTAAAATAAAAAATACCTTAAAATGAATAAAATAAACGCCTGAAATTGAAATGGAAATTAAAAATAGAAAATTAAGTTCAAAATTTTCCAAATCAATTTTAATGGATAAATAATAAGATAAAGGAAATTATAAAATAAGAAATATATTTTTGATTTTTTTAGGAATTTTAGAGATTTTTATAAAGGATTTTGGGGTTTTTCAATTTTAAGGTTTTTCTTTTTCTTTTTTAATGATTTTTGATATGAAGGCTAAAACCAATAAACAAAATATTATTTTTTGGGAAATTTTCAAGATGATTTTATATTTTGTTGGAATTGTTTAAATCAAACAAGGGCTTTTTGTACTCTTTTTGATCTATAATAAATAATAAAAAGGCCTAAAAATGAACTACAAAAATGTAGTGTGAAACTACAATACAACAAGAACCTAAGCCTATTTTTTTTGTGATTTTATGGGTACAATTGCTATTTTAAATAATACCGCAAACCAACAAAAATACAAGGCCTGATAGGGGCATATACGTAAATAAAAATAATTATGATGGCCAAGATGCAATTTACTTATACTTTATAATTGCAGTTCAAATTTAAAGCATAAAAAATGAATTACAAAAAGGACTGGGGGCCTTCCTGCAAAAAGGCACGTCTCACGTGGATGGCTACGTGAGATGCGCTGGCAAAGGACTTAATGTAATTACAAGAAAGTCCGGGGGTCCTTCCCGTAATTTTACCAAAAGTTTAATTCGTTAATTACTTTACAGAAGTAAATACAAAAATTACAAAAATTTAGGGGTACGAGTGCAATTTACCCCCAATAGCGGCTCAATCGAACGACGGACAACAACTCACTTGACACGTGTCTGCTCAAGGGCGTGCGATGGCGATTCATACCTTATGGCTAGGATTACGTTGCCCGAAGATGATTGATGACTTAAGGCTCACGAGATCCGATGATGGCTGCGCCTCTCCAAGAACATGACTCGATCGAACGGCAGTGTAGTGTTTTGGAAGAACACGTAAGAACTGTGTTGCCAGCCGCTTTGATCCGTGCTATCTTCTTGCTCCCTCACTCCCCGAAGGTGCCAAGAAGGGTAAAACATTGATGGTCTTGATCCGTGCCTCGGGGAGGCCTCAAATTTCTCCGGGGTCCATCGATGGGACCCTGGGCAGCTGGGTCACCTAGAGTGTGCACCTGGGCTTCAACTGGGGAACAAGCACCCCCTTTAGCACCTGCACAACATATAGAAAACACGACAAGGGTCTGGGGAAGGTGCTAGCAATTATTTGGTGGAGCTTCGCGGTGGAATGGGCGAGGCGGAGGGGTCCGATAGGGGTGGCAGAGGAGGACCTCAGATCGCTAATTCAAGATGAATCAGGGGGATCAGATGAGTTAGGTAAGTCGAGAAGCGGAGGAGGGTTCAAAATGGGGCAAAGGCATAATCAGAACAATGGTTTTTTGCGGTGAGCAAAGACAGTGGCCAGAGTGGAGCTCTGGCGAAGATTTAGGTCTAAATCTAGGCTAACATGCTAATTAAAATACTAAATGAGATGCATAAATGAAACATAGAGCAATAACAATCTAAGGGACTAAAAAGGGCTCACCTCGACTTGTCGGAGACCAGGAGTTGAAGACCTCGACAGTCTGGTGGTCGGAGGTGGCTGGGAAGGGCTCCTCCACACTTTTTCCTCGTTGTGAAAAGCTCGGAGCTCGTTCTATCACGACGAGCTCGCTCCTGATGCCCTTCGAGGGGTCCAAGGTGGAAGAAAAACCAACCAAAAAACAAAAATGAGGTGTAGGGGGTATTTACAAGCTTGGCGAAGGGGTGTGTTTCGAGGAGTGATCACGAGTGAAGGATGAGGATATGGTAGAAGATCTGTAGTCAGCGTGGATCTGGGTGATACAGTGATAACTCTTCATGAAGGGATCTAAGCTCCTCGAGCAACACGTCAAGTGTGAAAATACGAGAAATGAGGGGAAAATGCAATCTATTAGAGGCTACTTGGGCGAGTCAAAGAGTTGACTAGGGTCAATTCTCCAAGCATTGTTGGTCCATGTGGACCAACTAGGAAAAATCAACCTGAAAGTACTTTTTAAATTCAATATTAATTATAAAATGATTTTATTAATTTTAAGTTATCAAGTAAAACATGTTTAATATTTTATATATTATTTTATTATAATTTTTATTTATTTTTTGAGGTGTTTAGTTACAAATTACTTTTTAGGGTACATATAGGTATATTCTTCTATGTTTTATGAATTTTAAGTTTATTTCATATTTTTAATTTTATTATTTTATTCCATTATTTTATATAATTATAACTTATTTTTATATACTTAAATATATTTTTGATTATATTTTTATGAATTAATATTTACACTTAAATAAATAAGTATATTTATTATATATGTATAGTTATTGGTATTTCATCTATAAGTTTTATATACATATTTTATTTTAATATTTTATTTATGGTTTTATTTTAGTTTTAATATGTACATATAATATAAATAATATTTAAAAAATTATAAAAATATAAAAATATAAAAATAATAAATAATAAATAAAATTAATATTTTATTCGAGTTTATTGTACAATAGGGGTCCAAAACCTAACTTTCACAGCTTAACTTCAAAAAATGTAAAACACCTTCATTAAATAGCTTATTAAAAGTTATATACAATTAAAGTTGATTTCTATACATTTTGAGTTTTTATTTGAGAGATATGAGTCCAGGAAGTTTGGATTTTGGAATTTTATTCAGAGTATAACTTTTATACTATATTTAATTTTTGTATAAACTCAATTTTATATTTTTTCTATGTATTATTATTTACAACTTTCATGTTCAAAGTTTCTTTATTTGAGGTATAAGTAGAAAATAAAATGGGTCCCAAAAATGAATAAATAATGAATCAGTAAATGGGATTTTTATTGTATTATTGGCCCTTATCTCCCCTACTTTATTCCTTGTCGACCTAGTCATCTAGATGCCTAGGTATCAGGGTTTAGGGCCATAAAATACCTTTGGCATTTTATTCTTTTTTTTTCTTTATTCTATAATTTTGACATTAAAAATAATATATTATATAGTATTTATACATCAACGAATGAGTGTTAATTTGTGCAAATTAAGGGTATTTTCATGCATTAGATAGGGTTTTTAAGGCCAAAATGATAGAATAAAGGTGATGAAATGGAGATTCATCAACTGCCGAATATGTTAAGGGAGTATTTCCCTCACTGAAAAGTAGCTAATCATTTTTAAGTCTAGTAATCAAGATTGGAACTAAAGAATTTGTTTTTATTTTAATTTTTATTAGATTTTTAATTAAAGTTAATTAGTTAAGTAATTAGTTAGACTCATTTACACCCTTAACTTTGAAAAGAATTTGGAAGAACTTTTTGCAAACTATATCACATAAGTATACACATGTTTCAAAATATTTTACAAATGATTTTCAAAACATGTCAAGCCGTATTTTTATAAATCATGTAAAATACTTGAAAACCATGTCAAAAATATATATAGTTTTCAAAACTCATTTTCAAAATAATTTGTACAAAATCAGTTCCAAAAATATAATACGATACCCATAGCCCCAATAGTTTGAAAATTTTCAAAAATACGAGTTATAGCTAAAGTATATATGTAATATATATGGTAGACCCCCTCTATACTTAGCTTTTTGCCATGTCCTCATAACACAAAGTGATATGAAGCCATAGCTCAACTAAGCATACAAGAATATACAAGAGCTAAATTGAAAATAAGACATGTGTAAGAATGAGAAAGTAGTCAGAATGAATATACAGGGATGGTCTTCCTATACTTAGGTTTTGAATAACTTAAGTAAAGAGATAGAGATAAATACATAGAAGAGACCTGAGTAATGGAGAAAGTATGGATACATCCCCCTTATACTTAGGTTGATAATAACCTAAGTGTAGGTAGAAAAAAGAATACAAATCAAATAGAATATACAAGAGTGGAATCAGAATGAATAAGAATATTTTGATATTGAATCTTATGATGTGAATCTATCATGATGATCATGCCTTGTTTGAGAAATCTGAAACCGAATCAATAAACATGAAGTCAATCATCTCAATGGGAGTTAACCTTTCCTTGGTTTCTACAAAATGCTTAAGCGACCACCCTTTAACCAGAAAGGAAGATGCATTTTCTGAAAGATGTGAAATCTCTACACTACCATTCTCATGCACTTCCTTAACAATGAAAGGACACACCCACTTTGACTTGAGTTTCTCAGGTAAAATCTTTAACTTCGCATTAAACAACCATACCTTCTATCCCATGATAAAGTTCTTGCATCTAATATGCACATCATGCCACTTCTTAACTTTGTCCTTATAAATCATGCTGTTGTCATATGCTCGGTTGCGGATTTCCACTAATTCATTTAGGTCAAGGTCTCTACACAGTTTCCCTAAGTGACATCTCCAGTTTATCTTCTTTATTGCCCATTCAGATTTGTGCACTAACTCAACGATCAAATGGCATGGCTTGCCATAAATCATCCTGAAAGGTGAAGTGGCTAGAGGTGTCTTTTAGGCTGTTATGTAAGCCCACAGAACTTGTTCCAACAACTGAGACCAGTTCTTTCTATCTAGATAGACTAACTTTTGAAGAATTTTCTTCACCTCCCTATTTGAAACATCTGCCATGCCGTTTGATTGTGGGTGGTAAGGACTAGTTATTCTTTGCTCAAATCCATAGTCCTTTGATTAATATTTCATCATTCCATTCAAAAAATGGCTACCCCCATCAGATATCAAAACTCTAGGTACATCGAACCGTGAAACGATATGATCCTTTATGAACTTGCAAACAATCATACTGTCTACGGCTCGGGTTGGAATGGCCTCCACCCATCTTGGCAAGTAATCTACTGCTAACAAGATGTACTCAAAACCTTGGATATTTGGGAAGGGACCCATGAGTCTATGCCTCAAGCATCAAAAGCATCACAAAAAATCATAGACTGCATGGGCATCTCATCTCTAGAACCAACAATCCCTCCCATCCTCTGGCAAACAGGACACGATCGTACAAAATCAGTGGCATCTCTAAACAAGTTCAGCCAAAAGAAACCACACTGTAACACCTTGTGAGTAGTTCTCTTTCCTGAATGGTGTCCTCCAGCCTCAAGTGAATGACAATACGTGAGGACACTATGGTATTCCTCCTAAGGAATACACCTTCTCTAGATACAATCTGGTCCTTCAAAGAAAAGGAACGAATCCTCCCAATGGTATTTCCTCGAATCCGACTTGAGTCGGTTCATACTACTCCTAGTCCAACCATGGGGAACTTGCTTGGAGACAAGGAAATTCACCATGTTGGGATACCATGGAAGTGAATCAACAAGACAAATAGACTCATCTGGAAAGGTATCTAGAATAGGCTCAGTATCAGAGGAATCCTTTAATTCAATCATCGAAAGATGATCAACTGCTGCATTTTTAACTCCAGGTTTATCCTTAATTTCCAAACCAAACTCCTGAAGTAACAATATCCACCGAAGAAGACACGCCTTTGTGTCCTCCTTTTCCATGAGGTAAATAATGGCTGAATGGTTTGTATAAACAATCACTTTTGAGCTAAGAATCACAGACCTAAACTTCTCTGAAGCCCAAACTACAGCAAGCATCTCCTTCTCCATCACTATATAATTCCCGTGTGCTAAATCCAAAACTTTGCTTGCGTAGTGAATAGTGAATGGAATCCGATCTCGCCTTTGCCTCAATACGACTCCTATAGCAAAATCTGAAGCATAAGTCATGATCTCGAAGGGAAGAGATAAATCAGGAGCCTGCAAGATAGGTAAGTCACAAATCTTCTTCTTAAGGAGCTTAAAGGCCTCAAGACACTTGTGATCTATAAAAACTCGATATCCTTTCCTAAGAGCTCAGTCAGGGGTCTGACAATCTAAGAAAAATCTTGAATAAATCATCTATAAAATCCAACATGCCTCAGAAATGACCTCAGCGACTTGATGTTGGTTGGTGGATCAAGTTTCTTGATCACATCCACTTTAGCCGAGTCAACTTCCATTCCCTTCTTGGAGATGACATGCCCCTGCCCCGACATAATACCCTCCTTAACGATAAAATGACTTTTCTCAGTAGAGTACCAGATTCACCCGCCTACACCTCTGAAGGACTCGGTCTAAATGCACTAAACAAGAGTCAAATGAATCGCCATGGACCGAGAAGTCATCCATGAAGGCCTCCAGGAAATCCCCACCATCTCAGCAAACACGGCAATCATGCATGTCTAAAAAGTACCCGGTACGTTGCATTATCCAAAAGGCATGCGCCTGAATGCATATTTGTCGAAAGGACATATAAAAGTGGTCTTTTCCTGGTCCTCAGGGGTGATGTCTACTTGATTGTAGCCAGAATACCCATCAAGAAAATAGAAGAACTCTTTCCCCCCTAATCTCTCCAAGATCTGATCAATAAAAGGTAAGGGAAAATAGTCTTTCTTGGTCGCAACATTCAGACACCTGTAATTGGCACAGACGTACCACAACGTGGGTACTCGTGTTGCAATGTAATCTCCCTCCTCATTAGTAACCATCTGAATTCCCGACTTCTTTGGGATAACATGTAAAGGTGCCACCCATTTGGAGTCAGAGATTGGGTAAATAAAACCTGCTTTACACCATTTCTCAATCTCTTTCTTAACTACTTCACTTAATTTTGGATTAAGTCTCCTCTAAAACTCACGGGAAGGTCTAGTATTATCCTCAACAAAAATATGGTGTGAACAGAGTACGGGGTTTATACCCACGAGATCCGACACAGTCCATTCTATGGCCTTACGGTTCTTCTCTAATACTTCGAACAACCTAGTCTCCTACTCTACATTCAACCTAGAACTAACGATGACATAAAACTTATTCTTTGGTCCCCTAAGGAAGGAATACTTGAGTGTAGAAGGTAATGGCTTCAACTCTGGCAAGGATAAATCATCAGGTACATTAGGCTAAACTACCACTGAATCTAGATCTGTGATGCATAGTGGAGATGAGTCGTCTGTAATACTATACACCAACTGAACTGAAGAATATGGAGTCAGATCACCAAAAGAACACGATAATTTGGCCAAAGTCGCATCCGACTCATCATCTAATTGAAGGATATGGTTAGATCTTCAAGCGCATCACGGAAGCGTGAGCGTCGTATCGAATACGACGAGGAGCGACTAGTCGCACTAGTCGCTCGATGCAGCGGAATTAAAATTTTTTTTCTTACGACGAAACCACATGATCCAAGAACACTTCTCGGATCGTTTCGTCTTAACCATAAACAAGTAATTAGGATTACCTCTTGAAGCGTGGTTGCGATCAAGTCTCTAAATGAAGAGACCTCCTGTCTCAAGTCCGATCCGACGGAGGAGACGCTTGCGAGCGCGGGAATGAACCGCGTGCTTCTCGCAATCCATATTGATGATCCAAGCGGCGGATCTCCTGATCTCGACACACGAGATCCGACGTCTTCTTCACGAGCGAGGCGCACCGAAGGAGACAGAGATCCACGAGCAGACGAACGGGTAGCATAACGACGATGCCGCGGCGATGGTGAACCTCTCTAGGTCATCCATGGTGGACGGCCACATGAGAGGGAGAGAGAGGGCTGTCAAGTAGAGAGAGAGATATATGCTTCTCAAGCATTGTGTGTGTAAAGAAGAGCAATGGGGTGCCTCTCCTTTTATAGGGTTTTGGGATCCATGGATCTCAATCCATGGGACAACACAAATCCAATGGCTCTCATTGATTGTGTTTCTTTTAATGGCTAAGATTTGTGTTGGTAAAACCAACAACAACTAATTTAATTTAAATTAAATATATGTTGATAAATCAACACAATTTAATCATAAAATTAAATCATCAATACATGGAGATAATGGAAGAGACAAAAGCCTCCTTCCATGTGGAGAGGGGGGATAGCCTCCCTTTCCTAATGGGAGTGGTGGCCGTCCACCCTCCTCCATTAGGAAGGTGGCTATTTTATCTCTTATGCGATCTCCATTATTTGCAACAACTTTTGTTGCAAATTATTCTACAAAAATAATTCACAATTATTTTGTAGACATTGTAATCTTGCCATTGAAAAATTTATGAATCATATTCACAACCCAAAACAAAATGTAAATTACATTTTCAATTCAATATCCAATGTGAATCCAATTCACATTAACATTTAATTAACAAACGTAAATTACAAATATCTCTCTCTTATATATTATAAATCACATTTATAATATATATGACTAATATGGATATTGCTATCCACATTATTCATATCCATGATAATTAAATCACATTTAATCATCTTGGATCTTTATTCTCCTGTTCTCAAATAATATGAATCACATTCTCATTATTTACATCTTTGATAATTAAATCACATTTAATTATCTCAGATAACTCTCTTTATAATATGAATCAAATTCATATTACTCATGATAATTAAATCACATTTAATTATCCATTTTCTCAATGCTCGGATACATATATCAACAATAGAATTATCCATGAACTCTTTCAAGGATAATGCGCTTTCTCCGCGAATACTTGGAGATAAGGACAGGGCGATTGTATTGTTCCACGTATAGTGGCATGGATATTGAGATTATATCTCATATCCAGATCGCGGGCCTCCCATAGATGCTTGATTAAATTAAGACTGCAAATCTGATCTTCTCATTGCACCTGAATCACATTCAGATCAATGTCCAACATTTGGACTAAGATCAGATTACTTCTCTACTGAGAGGAGTCACTAAAATCCAGACCCGTTTCATCACTCCCTAGGAATGGAAGCGTCATGGTTATACAATCGTTTATGATCACATCACCCTCAGGTATTCCCAATACATGTACATCCTGCATACTGGAAGACTCAGAATAAACCCGAAGTATTAGATCAACTTTATACTGTCCACTTCAGGGTTTCATCAGTAAGTTTCTCATTCGATCATTGGGAGTCGGTATCGATCATATACTTTCCAAAAGCATATATCATACCTAGGTCTTGATCATATACTTTCCAAAAGTATATATCAAACCTACAAATTCAGTCAAGCTTCCAAAGCGAGACGACCATGCGCATGGAATTTGATTCTTCCCAATATCTCATGAGTGAGCTCATGTCTTCCGATTCAGTAACTGAACCTGTGTGATCCCTTTGAGAGATCGTATTACTCATATGCCCTTATATGCACACCAGCGCGCCGGTGTATAGACCTTGATTAGGTCATCAACCTATTGGTCTGCCAAATGTACATACTCAGACATATAGTAACACATCTGTCTCCGGTCAGAGGATGTGTGCCTATATCATGACATCTTATGATATAGGACTTAGGTTATCTCGATCTCGTTAAGTCAACTCTTTGACCTAACTCATCCGACACCTCCGAATCTCTATTCCTATGCAGAGGACCTGCATCAAGAGGTCGGTCAGATATCAACCTAAATGAGATAGTATTGCCATCTTCTACTCAGACTGGAGATCATCTCTTAATAATCATTTGACGGTGCTTGATGAGTCCTCAATCTAACTCATTAGATATTCATCTAAGCACCGGCCTCTATGCTTCAATAATTGAATCAACAGCTGTATGATCATTAAGATGGCCATGGTACATAATCCTAATTGTACTAAGGGACCTATTATGCAAATTATGTACTCTTTATTTCAGATTAAGGAGTGAATTGCAATAATATTTATTGCATAATGGCTCGCCGTGGGCTCGCATGTCCAACACTAATTCCCTTGATTGTTCCAAAGGAGAAGGAACTGACAAGTCCAAAGGGTCCTCTAAATCATCAAGGGAATAGGGAGATGCATAACTCAAGAACTCCATCAACGTATCAACAACTACTCTGTGTACACTATCCTCTCTAGATGAGAGTGTCTTGCTCTGTAATGTCAGATTCTATGCCCAAATCCCCACTGTGCTAACTACATCGTAGTCTGCCTCTGAAAAGGGAGAGAAATCTGTGCTAGACTCTGAATCAGGTCGCTGCCATTTCGTTTGCTTCATCTGTAGGTCCACTTCTCCTCCTGGAGAACAAAACTTCACCATCCCTGTCTGATAATCGAATGAATCTCCAGCGGTCCTAAGGAAGGGCCATCCAAGGATAACATGTGAGTCTCTCCAATAATTGGGGATATCCATGTAAAGGACAGTAAAGTCCACCCTGTAATATTGTCCCTCAATTGAGATAATGGCATTCTTGACCTCTCCCTTAGCCTTTTTCATTGATTTATCAACAAACTGGAGTAACACTCTAGATCGATGTAAAGGTCTCAACTTCAGTTACTCATATAAGGCAAAGGGTAACAAGTTGATCGAAGAACCATTATCTAGGAGAGTGCGTGCAAATGCTATATCATCGATATGATTCACCACATAATGTGCTCCTAGATCTCTCTTCTTTCGTGGTAACTTCTGATTCTTGAGACAAAACGTAGTGGCAATCGAAAGAACATGGGTCTTGACGTAGCTGTTTGACTGGCCACATACTCATCAAATGGCACCTTAACCATGATGTTATCTCTACAAAATTGTGCCATTTCAGGATCATCTTTTTGAATATTATTAGTGATGCGCTTTCCTGCCGTAAGAGCACGGGGGAATGTGATAGACAAAGAAGGATGTGAAGACTCAGAATCATAAACAAAAGCATACACTTTATTACCTATAGAAATCGATTTTTTCACACATGAATCTTTTACAACTGGAAAAGCCACTGAATCATCTACTACATGATGGGGAATGTCTACGGAATGTGCATTCTCCTCATCCGAAGGAGCAAGGTCCTGATGCGTGTTGCTCCACTCTCATATTCCTCCTCGATTTCCACCTGGAAGTCTCCTCTCTCTGGTGATCTCTTTGAAGATGCATGGCATCATCATCTTCTGAAGTCTCCTCAGGTGGAGCCTCAAAGTCGATCCTCTCCATGTCCCTAGCCCTATCAGGCACGACCATGGTCCGTACGCTCCTGAGAGACATGATTAACATAATCAAACATAATGATCTCGTGCCAAGATTGGTGGGAATCTGAGTAATATACCTGGTCTAACTACTGCTGCTGCTGAGGTCTGTTTAGGCTATTGGGATTAGCCTGAACTTGGATGGGAATGGATCTAGTAGGGGCAGTGCGTTCATCATGTAAACGAGAAAGACAGTTGAGGTCAACCCTCAAATCCCGCACTTCGTTCCTATAGGAACACAAGTACTCCAAAATCTGTCGTTAAAAATCCACGGGACCTAAGAATGCTGCTGCTGTCGTCTCAGTTCCTGGTAAGGAACGACTCTAGAGCTCGATGGTGCTGGAAGAGGTGTAGGAGTAAATGATGTGTTATAAAAGGTCTAGGGATGGTGATAGGAGAAACGGTCCACAGAACTCCCCTGCCTGGCAGGGTCATGTGTGTGTTATACACCATTTACCTCCCACACCTGGGAAGGCTCCTCAGTAACTGTCTCCACAGACGGTGGCTGCTGCTGGAAAGAATGGGCTAAAGGCTAGCCTCTACCCATGGCTGGGGTGGCCCTGACATCTGCTGCTCCTGAATATGTAAACACGGTAAACAGGAGCAACCGGTGTGACGTCCCTAGCGATCCAGATACTCAGCAATACACTTTCACAACATACATTCTACATTCGAAATACCAAGTTGTAACAACCATGCAGGAGAACAGTTGAGAAAGAAGAACTGTATTTTTTTCATTCTTTTTTTTTCATTCCATTCATACATCATGTCCATAAAAATAATATTGTTGTACATTGCCATATAAAAATAGCCACATGGACAGATACATCCTTTTATCTCTCAAAATGTAAGTACAAGTACAAAAACAAAGAGCGGGAATTCAACTGTATCACAAAACAGTGCTGCAACAAGTCAACTACTGCCGCTTACTGATGCGGCTGCTACTCCTGTAAACCTACCGAATTCACGCACATAGGTTTATGAGCAAAGCGCCCAATACAGATATAAAATAACAACTAGAAAGCTAAACAACAAGTGTACAAGAAGACAGTTATGAGAACCCACAACTATAAACAACATCCCCGTTACCATTATCCACTAAGAAATGTCACCTCGCAAAGAACTACCAACCCACGCAAAGCGACTTCTAATCAACTCGACTTATAGTTCCAACCTAAATATGAATATTTAGTGTACACAAATTGTAACTTATAGGAGAGTAGGACCATGCTAGAAAGATAATTGAACTCCACATTCTATCCATAGAGTTCCCAATTAAAAGGCACGATCTGATTCAATATATTTGATCTTGATATTCGTTACAAATTACACAATTTTTCGAATTTTTATTAAATAATCTCGGTGTCTTTCCTCACGAAGGTGCATCCAGGTACTTATATGTGGGACCAACACATATAAGTACCTAGAAGTCACGCGGGTAAGGAAAGATGGGCTTGGACTGTAGTTTAATGCTGCTTAGGGTCACAACTCACACCCCCTGTTAGTAACACACATTCTCAAGAGGAGTCACATAGAGCCCGTAGGCCTCATCGCCAGGCGGAGATCACATAGAATACAGTGCTGCACAAAGCACAAGGCGCAAACCACTCGACACCATGGCAGAAAAATCACTAAGACGCCAAAAGGAGCGCTATGCAGCACACACAATACACAGTGAGCTAAAGCAGCATTAATCTCTCAACCGGGTTCTTACGGTTGTCCAAGTCTCTATCCGAGTTCCCAAGGAGGTATGCTTCATTTTAGATGTTTATTTCTCTTCATAAATAAGCTTAATACTAATAAAATATTCATATGAGATCACCTAGGCATGAGCCAACTTGAATCGAATAGTTGTACCTCATGATAATCATTATTTCCATTTGAATACGAAACGTATTCGAAACATTAAGTTTAAACACTTATAGAGGATCTAAGTCATTGAGGCCTTTAACCCCCGAGCCAAGATAATTGTCTCAATAACAATAAATTTGATTAGAAACTAGGCCTGAATCCTATCCCCATGATGGACGCGACTGGGAAATTATTTGCAACCTGTATGAGAATCAAATGCAATGCTAGCTTAGCATAGAGAAGACCAAGATCGAATAAGAATATATTTGCACAGAGAAGATGAACATCTCCATGGTTCTAGTCAGCAAGAATGATATGAGATAAAAGGCCACAAGTATTATGTTCCCCTTTTTCTATAATACTGCTCAGGTAAAAAAATAAGATACACGACTATAAACTAGTATGAATAATATAAGAATATAAATATGTGCTAAGACAACCAACTTTAATTATATGTTACCCGTTCTGGTACTCGAAGAACAAGTTGTTTATAATGTGGTTCTTGACCATAATCTGCCACCCAACTCCAAGGAATGTGAATAGAATGTGTATATATGACTCATCATACTCTTCTCAATTTTCAAAACTAAAAGCAGTTTAGATGGAGATTTTAACAGATAGGAAAAGCTGTCTCAACGGAAACAATTCAAGATAGGACGTATATAGGATATAGATAATTAAAGAAGCATGCGAATTATGATGCTAGACAAAATTTTAGCGATTGGCTTCCATGTATTTGATGAGATAAAGTGCTCCGTATTTTTCCCACTCCACAAGGATTTGCCATCGATTTTTTGGGGATCCAAATCTTCCTATAGAGTCTAATGCATTATCAAAAATGTAAGATCCACGTGATCTTCTATAGGATATTTTCTCATCCCCAATGAAAAGGAAGATGTGCCATTTCCCATTTTTCTCATTTCCCAGCTATCCTCCATACTATACTTTATATTGTATTGCTTTTCAAGCTGTTATCACATGTGATCTGCAATTGAATTAGCTTCAGGATAGTATATACACATCAATCTAATAATTACAGTAGCAATATTTCCATCCTGAGTAGAAATTGGCGGTGATGTAAGATGTCAACAAGAGTGAAGCAACTATAAGAACCAAGGTTAAAGTGAAGGTAAGGCTCTTCCCACTCCCATACCATAGTAAGAACTGAATGATCCCATGCATCTTAGATAATCAGATCTTGTTATAGCAGGATCAACTGCTTGCTGGTCATGGGTTGAGGATTACTACAAACATTTCACTATTGGATCAAGCCAAGTCCTTTGGTGGATCATGGAGAATAAGAAAACATACTCTAACCGATCCAAACTTGTGTTAAATGAAGCGAAGATGCTGGCCTTTTTTTTCTTCTGAAAACCCGTAGAAGAAGTGGCTTGCTTGGTGTGAGGAAGAGAAAATCTAGATTAAGATGGACTAGTGATAGTTCCTCTTGCAATTAGTGACAAGTTGGCATTTGCAACAGGGATACCCTGCTCACGCAAAACATACAATTGCTTAATCATAGAATTAATAAGGTAATTGTAATAACATTCTAGTTGCAAGGCCATTCCCTTTGCAAGTTTCTGATTTAAGAACCCTTGATGATTACAAAATCAGAGACATAACTAAACCAAATTCCTTACTTTCCAGATAGTCCTATCTCAAGTTTGTAGTCACTCCGATACATCCCAAGCCCCATTTTTTTTACCCATGCTAAAAATTTAATCATATTCAAAAGCAACATGGAATTGAAATTACTGTATGAATCAAGCACATATTTACTCTTTCTTAGTAGACCTTTGTTACTTCACACGATGGTTGATATTAGTCCCTACTATAGTATGTTCACAGCTGAACAAAGTCAAAGTGCATGATTGACATAATGTAGACAACCCCATCCACTTATGTTACAATTGAGATCTACCGTTCTGCACCAAATGATGGTCATTTTCACACATGCCATTAGGATCCAGGTGATGAAAACAACAGTTAACAGGAAATTTGCCGGGACCGTTTTGCATATAGAAGGGGCATTCTCTCTGACCCTGTAATTATACTAGACTTTCTTACAAAAAAAGAACACTTGAAAAGAAATTTAGAAAGCCTACTGTACTCCCAATTGTAACCAATCAAATATCACCAATCTAACGTAGATAAAACTCACGACATAAGAAAATAACTAAGGTCAAAATCACCATGTGGCTCCCCGAAAATAAATGTAACGCAACCTTTACACCCCAACTAACCATCCACGACGAAAGGTCTAACCTGCACAACCACCTTAACACAACAAATCCTTGTCACCATTCTCCATCTCCCCCCGACAAAACACAACGACCCAGATTCCTCCGTTCTATACAATCCGAACCCTAGGATATAATATGCGTAAAATGGCAGCAAGAGGGGAAGATCCGTTCCCTACGGAGGTGAGAAACGAGTTCCCTGCAGTGAGATCTTCGCGCCGGTGCCTTCAGCTTCGCGTTTGGTTGGTTTTGACGAACTCCAGCGACATCGGCGGCTCTCCGGGTGCTCCGAGGCGGAGCTCCGGTGGCTTGGGTGAGGGGAAAAGAGGTCTGGTCGACCTAGCCTCCTTTTGATACCCGGTTTTGATTAAACGGATCCGGGTTCGGATCCGGATTCGATTTCTGACCCATGGTAGTAAAATGACCATATCTCCCTCATCTGATGTCGGATTTGGACGTTCTTAGACTCGTTGGAAAGATCTCGACGAGAACTACAAGGTGGACTACTACTTTGAATTTTTAGAGCTCTGTGTAAATACAGATTTTGCAATTAAGCCCAGATTCAATCAATTTTGTAATTTAGCCCTGTTCGGATTTCATGATTTTTACATCATAAAAGTCTAAAAGGAAGTCTCGTTCTCAAGACTTGATGTGTATTCCTACTAGTCTCATATTCGTTTGATCTATAAAAATCTCAAAGAAAAAGACGAAACCCATAAAAGTCTCAAAGAGAGCTAAGCTTGGGGCTTTGGACTTCTATACTTGTGAGCAAGTTGGGATTCTTATCCTTAATGCTAGTCTTTGGTGTCCAACACAAAAACAATAGTGTGACGCAATGTAATACAAATTGTGGAGTAAAATTCTATATGTCTAAACCATACCTCAGACAACAGAAACAGAGGCAGGGGCCTGCTCTTGACCAACGACATTCAACTGCCCCCGTTGTGCCTGAGAATAATCGGGTCCTGCTGCACTATGTGTCTGCTGAGGGGTACCCGAACCACTAGCACGCTGGGGACACTGTGCTATGAAATGACTAGGTTGATAGCAATGAAAACACACTCGTGGTGAGAACGATCCTCCAGAAACCATATTACCCCCTCGTGATTTGTGGCTCTGTTGGTGTATGGGAGGTTGGGAAGATGATGCACCATGACTAGCCAAAGCATGTCCCAATGTGTGAGACGAAGTGGAACCTGTGGTAGTTGGGGCCGCCGCAAATGGGTGGAAACGGTGATTTTTGCGAGGACGGAGTGAATCTCGATGCGATGTTCTGCTGTAATGTTCAGTATGAAACCGTGTCTGTCTTGTAGGTTGTCGTCTCTGAGTAGCCTCCTACTTTGTCACCTTCGTTGTCACCTCCTTGATAGAAGTGAGATCCAAAGTAGATAAACGGTCTTGTACCTCCTCTCTCATTCCACAGATGAACTTTTGCAAGTTCTCTCGTAGGCAGGCTGTGGTGGCAGGAGAATGGCGTGCAAGCTCAGTATAGTGGATCAGGTACTCTTGAGCTATCATGGAGCCCTGTCTCAGCTCTGCAAAGTCTCTCCTCCGCTCTTCCACCCAATGGTCTGGATAGAACTCTTCGCGAAACTCGTCCACAAATGCCTCCCAAGTAATAGGCTCTGTGAGGTGCTCCTTCATGGCATTCCACCATCTCTTAACATATCCAGCCAATGAAAATTCTGCAAAAGTAAACCAACTATCTGCTGGAGCATGGATAATCCGTAGCACCTTCGATACATGCTCCATCCACAACTCCGTGTCAACAGGTGTAGTGGTGCCAAGAAATTGTGATACCTGGGATCTCTGATAGGCAGCGCAAGTAGTATGATTCTTCTGCAAAGTATCCAGATCCTCATCTTATTCTGAATCTAGTGATGGCATCGGATGTACGCTGGATTCCTACCCTGAAGGTCTGTAGGAGGGGTCAGAATGCTCTTGGAGCCTCTGCTCTAGCTGCTCCTAGCGTTGCTGGATACCCTGAACGGCCTGAACCAGCAGGGCCAACTGCTGCACCACATCTGGGTCAACTCGTTGCGGCATGGTCCTACACGAGAACCATAACATTAATATTTTTGTACCTTTGAGAGACATGTGTACATGTAACTAAATCTACTAATCTCCTGAGACTCGTGCAGGCTCAAGATCCATACACTATCCGTATTTCAAATACCACTTAAGAATCATATTTATGAAATGTATTGGAGTATCATTGCTCTGATACCAACCTGTGACGCCCCCAACGATCCAAATACTCAACAATACACTTTCACAACATACAATTCTACATTCGAAATACCAAGTTGTAACAATCATGCAGGAGAACAGTAGAGAAAGAAGAACTGCATTTTTTTCATTCTTTTTTTTTCATTCCATTCATACATCATGTCCACAAAAAGAATATTGTTGTACATTGCCATACAAAAATAGCCACATGGATAGATACATCCTTTTGTCTCTCAAAATGTAAGTACAGGTACAAAAACAAAGAGCGGGAATTCAACTGTGCCACAAAACAGTGCTGCAACAAGTCAACTACTGCCACTTACTGCTGCGGCTGCTGCTCCTGTAAACCTGCCGAATTCACGCAAATAGGTTTATGAGCAAAGCGCCCAATACAGATATAAAATAACAACTAGAAAGCTAAACAACAAGTGTACAAGAAGACAGCTATGAGAACCCACAACTATAAACAACTTGCCCATTACCATTATCCACTAAGAAATGTTACCTTGCAAAGAACTACCATCCCACGCAAAGCGACTTCTAATCAACTCGACTTATAGTTCCAATCTAAATATGAATATTTAGTGTACACAAATTGTAACTTATAAGAGAGTAGGACCATGCGAGAAAGATAATTGAACTCCACATTCTATCGACAGAGTTCCCAATTAAAAGGCACGATCTAATTCAATATATTTGATCTTGATATTCGTTACAAAGCACATAGTTTTACGGATTTTTATTTAATAATCTCGATGTCTTTCCTCACGAAGGTGCATCCGGGCACTTCTACGTGGGGCCAACACATATAAGTACCTAGAAGTCACGTGGGTGGGGAAAGATGAGCTTGGACTGTACTTTAATGCTGCTTAGGGTCACAACTCACAACCCCTGTTAGTAACACACATTCTCAAGAGGAGTCACATAGAGCCCCTAGGCCTCATCGCCAGGCGGAGAACACATAGAACACAGCGCAGCACAAAGCACAAGGCGCAAACCACTCGATGCCATGGCGGAAAAATCACTAAGACGCTAAAAGGAGCGCTAAGCAGCACACACAACACACAGTGAGCTAAAGCAGCATTAATCTCTCAACCGGGTTCTTACGGTTGTCCAAGTCTCTATCCGAGTTCCCAAGGAGGCATGCTTCTCCTTAGATGTTTATTTCTCTTCATAAATAAGCTTAATACTAAAAAATATTCATATGAGATCACCTAGGCATGAACCAACTTGAGTCGAATAGTCGTACCTCATGACTAATCATTATTTCCATTTGAATACAAAATGGATTCGAAAAATTAAGTTTAAACATTTATAGAGGATCTAAGTCATTGAGGCCTTTAAACCCCAAGCCAAGATAAATGTCTCGATAACAATAAATTTGATTAGAAACTAAGCCTAAATCCTATCCCCATGATGGACACGATTGGGAAATTATTTGCAACTTGTATGAGAATCACATGCAATGCTAGCTTAGCATAGAGAAGACCAAGATCGGCATAAGAATATATTTGCACAGAAAAGATGAACATCGCCATGGTTCTGGTCAACAAGAATGATATGAGATAAAAGGCCACAACTATTATGTTCCCCTTTTTCTATAATACTGCTCAGGTAAAAAAATAAGGTAAAAGACTATAAATTAGTATGAATAATCTTAATATGTGCTAAACCAACCAACTTTAATTATATCTTACCCGTTCTGGTACTCGAAGAAAAAGTTGTTTATAATGTGGTTCTTGACCATAATCTGCCACCCAACTCCAAGGAATGTGAATAGAATGTGTATATATGACTCATCATACTCTTATCAATTTTCAAAACTAATAGCCGTTTAGATGGAGATGTTAACAAATAGGAAAAGCTGTCCCAATGGAAACAATTCAAGATAGGACGTAGATATGATATAGATAATTAAAGAAGCATGCCAATAATGATGCTAGATAAAATTTTAGCGATTGGCTTCCATGTATTTGATGAGATAAAGTGCTCCGTGTTTTTCCCACTCCACAAGGATTTGCCATCGATCTTTTGGGGATCCAAATCTCCCTATAGAGTCTAATGGCATGCTCAAAAATTTAAGATCCACGTGATCTTATATAGGATATTTTCTCATCCCCAATGAAAAGGAAGATGTGCCATTTCCCATTTTCTCACTTTCCAGCTATCCTCCATATTATACTTTATTTTGTATTGCTTTTCAAGCTGTTACCACATGTGATCTGCAATTGAAGTAGCTTCAGGACAGTATATACACATCTATCTAATAATTACAGTAGCAATATTTCCATCCTGAGTAGAAATTGGTGGTGATGTAAGATGTCAACAAGAGTGAAGCAACTATAAGAACCAATTTTAAAGTGAAGGTAAGGCTCTTCCCACTCCCATACCACAATAAGAACTGAATGATCCCATGCATCTTAGATAATCAGATCTTGTTATAGCAGGATCAACTGCTTGCTAGTCATGGGATGAGGATTACTACAAACATTTCACTATTGGATCAAGCCAAGTCCTTTGATGGATCATGGAGAATAAGAAAACATACTCTAACAGATCCAAACTTGTGTTAAATGAAGCAAAGATGCTGGCCTTTTTTCTAAAAACCAGTCAAAGCAGTGGCTTGCTTGGTGTGAGGAAGAGAAAATCAAGATTAAGATGGACTAGCGATAGCTCCTCTTTGATGAACCGCGAAATCACCCCTATAATATCGTGGAATTAATACTTAATATGTCATCGCAGTCGGGCCGAATAGGGTCATCAAAGACCATCTCATTGATATTTCAATAAGAACCAGATGGTCGTGTTTTTATTTTACTTGGCAAGAAACCAAGGTCGAACTCAGGGACACGAGACTCTCTCGTATTATCCGGATTTTTATCTATCTAATTAAGTGTTGAATTAAAAATCCATAGGTCAAATCATGCATTGAATTCAAGACTATGCATTAAAGAAAAGAAGAAACATGCATTTTTTATTTTATTTTATCATGCAAGTAAATTTGATAAAGTGCAACACAACTAATATGCCCTAATACAGAATGATGAGAAAATTTACCATGAGTCAATTTCAGGTTTAATTAAGTAATCAAGCTTGATGGACAAATTAAACTAGGCATAAACTTAAGCACTAAGGGACACATGACTTCTAAAATAATACAATCAAAATCTATGAGTCCAAAATAACAATTGAGCATGCCATTAGAAAGATCATCAAACGAGCTTCGAAATGAAACTGAAATCAACTGAAACGGAAATACGATGCTCAAGATATACAATAAAGAAAACATGGGCAACTCTGAAAGAAAACATGAAAGTATAAATACAAACATGTCCTTGGAAAGGACTAAAATGCAATAAAAATAAGGTACGAGGCCTTCCCTGTAAAAATCCCACACGCACGAGGGTATATTTGCAATTATTAAAACCCGCAAGGGCCAAGGTGCAAATATCCCCAGGCGCGCGTGATGCTGCACGTGACAGGGACCCGTCTACAAATTGGAGAAGAAGGAAGGGGCTCCCTGCAATTTGCCCAGATGGCACATGCTGTGTACGTGCTACCTCTAGGCTCGGATCGATCTGAGGATCGGAGGAGGCTCGGCTGCTTCGGGTCGGCTCGAAGAAGGCTCGGAAGATGCGAGCCTCCAGGCCTGGGCTCGGATGAGGCTCGGGACATCCAAGCCTGGAGCTCGGGCGATGAGGCTTTGAGGTGCTCTGGTTCTGACACGTGGCCCATCATAGTCTGTTGGATGTTGGAGATCCAACGGTATCTGAAGAAGACGCTTATGGCCGACGTGGATTCATCTGGACCGTTGGACGATCCCCCGGAGAGGGACATCCAACGGCAACTGCTTCTTCTCCATCATATGCAGCTGGCGGCGACATCCGGACTCCGACGAAGGGGCTGGAGCTCCGCCGCTGGTTCTCGGATGTGGTAGGCCTCCCTTAAGCTGCTGTGAAGGATGTCGAGGATGCTCGTAGCTCGGGGAAGACGTCGAACCTCCGCGATTAAGTCATCGACGCTCTGACGACAGAAGAGAGGCTCGACCAAAGTACGCCGACGAAGTCTCCAGCCATTAAAGGATTTGTCGACCTGCAGCGTTATTCTAATAGCCGAAGCGTGGTTCGAAGTGCTCGTGTGAAGTGAGGTGAAATGGGAGGGCTCTTATGCACGGAGAAGGTGGCAGCCCTGAGCTCCTCCGCCGTGGAGGGCGGAGGAGGTGGGTCGGGGGCGATCTTGGGTTGTGAAGGAAGAGAGTGTGAACGGAATGGGTCGCGTGATCGGTAGAGGTGTGGTGGAGCTCGAATGGGGGTCTAATGGTGGTGTGAATTCCGGGAATAGCTTAGGAAATTCAGAGAAACTAAGGGAATAAGACAGAGGAAGGGATTAGATTCTTACCTGGTCGGAGTTGGAAGGAATGGTCTGTGCTTGAGCTCCGAGGGGAGCTCGGGTAATCGCTGGAATCCGGCGACCCCTCAGAGCAGCTAGGCGGGCTTAGAGCACCGCGACGCCGTCGTGGGAGACGATGGGTGGACACCGGAGGAGGTGGGCCATCTTCGCTCAATCCTCCACCCCCCTGTCACAGGGAGATGGAGGAGGGCTGGGCCGCTCCTCGCGTAAAGGTGGACGGCGGTTGCTTGTGGAGGAGGCGGTGTATTTAAGGTGTGGAGGTGGCAGTTATGGTGGGTGGAGTCGAGTATTGCGAAGTAGATATGGGGCAACATGAGGAGGATCGTGGATGGTGGTCGTGCCCACGAGGAAGGAGGAAGATGGGTGAACGTGGTGAGGCGGTTAGCTTTTGAAGAGGTCGTCGGAGAGAGTGGGGGAAATATGAAGGGCGGAAGAGGATCGCAAATTGTGATCGTGGGAGAGAGGAGCGACCCGAGGTTGATGATGTCCTATGGCCGTTGGATTTGGGGATCCAACGACTGATGATTGGGCACGAAAGAGCAGATACGATGAGATCGGGGGCGGCATGATCGAAGGGTTGCGGAGCTGCCACGTGTCGCTCTGGAGGCGAAGTGCGGGCAGACGGCTTGGATGTGATCCAGACTTGATCAAATGGTTGAGGCACGCAATTGGAAGAAGCGGCTGTGATGGAAAGGCAGGGATGTGATCGAATGGATCTCGAAGCGCCACGTGGCAGGCTATGCGCGAGGTGCTAGCGAACGGTGGAGATGAAATCAGAAAGTGATCTGATGGCAGGGACTAAGGTCGGACGTGGAGATAGTTGCGTCGTTGGATTTAAGAAGAAATCCAACGGCCAAGGATGCGGGCGACAGATGCGAGGAGGACGTGCCACATGGCTCACCCAAGACGGGCCACGTGGCCCAATCAGATTATTTCGAGCAAGAATTTGAAATATGAGGGTAAAAATGGCCGAACTTGAGAAAACTCAAAACATAAAAGTTGTAGATCTACAAGTTTCATGTTGACCAAAAATGGAAACGAGGTCAAATGAAGACACGAAATATTTTTGAGGGTATTTTTAAGGCTAAAAATACCATGAATTTTAATTTTGCCATTTTTTGTGATTTTTAATTTATTCAAGATTCTGGTAATTATAAGACTTTATCTGGATTTTATTGACACATATTTAAGTAAGGGGGTTAAAAATGGAAAATTATGATGATGAAATCGGGTTTCATCACCCCCTATACTTAAACTATGCTCATCCTCGAGCATCAAAGAGAATGTAAAAGCTGGATTAACCCCCTTGTGCATGTGAGTACATGATCCAATCCGTTCAAGTCTACTCGACTTTAGATGTCCAAAATTCTAGAATTCAACCCAGCCTTAGTCAAGCGGCATCCAATTCCTCTAATTCTCCAGACTCTTTCTGATGTACATATACACTAAGGATATGAAATTTAGTGTTGACTGCGATTCCGAGAGTAGAGTCAAAACTTCCCCCAAAGTCTTGGTCCGAGAAATTCTCCTAAGGACCCAATCCTCAACACTAGGAAATAAATCAAATCTTGCATCCATTCCACCGTCTCTTTAGTCGCCAGACGTAGAAAATATAGATGGAAGGCCAGTAATGGAGGGTATGGGATTGTGTCATTTCTTCTCTCCCTCTCATTGGAACAAGGATTCTCTCTAGTGCCTTTTTACGCAACACATTTTTGGTGTTGATCAGTGCGTCCGTCAAGAGAAGTTGGAGCTGTCTGCACTTGTTTTCCTAGGAATACACCGGGGTGTGTCTTTTTTGAGTACATATCGTACCTTCGACACCCAAACTTGTAGCATTTACGATGCAGAGCCCTTTTTTGGTGCAAGCCCGACTCCTGGTCCTAATAGCGGTGGTCTAAGTGGACACTTTGAAAAGTTTGGGAGCGTTCGCCTTTGGTGGAAGCTCTTTGATATGTAACTTTGTGGAATGAGAGCTTTTCTTTGACATTTCATTTATTTGTAGTATTTTGGCTAGCTCCACTGCCTTTACCAAGAGTTGACGCACACTGATCAACATTTTTTTCTTTATTTCACACCCTGGCACTTAGGTCAATGTCAAGAGATTAGTATAAGAATCAAGTTCTCATAATGGCTAATATTTGCTGACACTCAGGTTTCATGAAGCCTCCAAAGATTTTATCCCATCCTCGAGCATCATTAGATCAAATCCAAACTCGAATTCCTTATCCCAATCCCTCAGGTGAAAAGTCAACTCATCTCATCAAAACCGTAATCGTGCATGTGATGTGCTGACCATATTTTTATTGTCTGAGACTAACATGGAATATAGCATGCAAATCTAGAAATCTAGAGGAATGTGGATGATTAAGTCTAAGACCCTGATGATTAATGCCGGTTAACCTAAAATCTCAAGACCTCATAAATCAAGCTTCCTTGAACATTTCAGATCCTGGGTGGAAGTGTAAAAAGTAGAGGATTAATTCAACTCCTTCATTCAAAAACTCAAAATTTTTTGAAGCTTCAAGAGATATTAGGACTGCCTAAACTCAATTAAGTAGATGCATCTGCGTTCAACCAGTATGGATGTAAGTACAGGCCAGAGCCCGTTGCTTGAGGACAGGGCCTTACGTGATGTCCTCTAAACGATCCAATCTGCTAAGGGCGAACCCTCACTAAACGCGGCTACTTAATTGGGCTTAGTAGTCACTAATGACTCCTAAAGGATTTTTGGATTTTTCTCATTTTTATGGATTTTAGTAGAAGGTTAGAACACTGGTTAGACTCAACTTTCCTTGAAGCGAGAGAAAATTTTCAAAACCATGTCACAAAAATAAAAATTTTCAAAACATCTTCAAAAGATTTTTCAAAACAAGGAAAACTCATTTTTCAAATCATTTTCGAAAATATTTTTACCAAAATAGTGTAACATAGTATAGAAAAAGCTGTGAAAACATTTGAGTCTACTTAGTCCCAAGAATTTTACTTTAGCCAAAAAGTTTAAATTTTTCAAAATTTTTAGATTATACCTAAAGTAAGTATACTGTATATAAGGTATACCCCCTATACTTAAACTTTGCTATGTCCTCATAGCACTAGATGATACAAGTCCACAGGTCCATTTAAATATAGAGAAATATACGGGAGCTAAGAGGGGCTCTCCCTATACTTAGGTTAGAAATAACCTAAGTATAAAGGCAAGGAAAGATGAGTGGAGAAATCACAGGGACTCGGGTCCCCCTATACTTAGGCTGAGATTAGCCTAAGTATAAATATGAGATTTGATGTTGGGAGAGACCGAGGTGAACAAAGAAGAAGGATGGATTTACAAGCGAGCGGATGAATCTGCGGAGATAAATGGAGTGTTTAAGGTTCTGGGGAGTGTATCGAAGCAAACATGGCTCAATCAAGCATGCAAGACCCTTTAATTTCACCAACTCACATATGGAATCAACCGAAGTTGGTTTATTATCTTGTCGATTTTATTGGTGATAAAACATTAGATCTTTACACAAGCAAAATGTCAGACAAGATTCAATGCGTAAACGAGGGTGTTGCTCTCCCAAAACCAAAATTTTACTCCATTTTTAGTTGACTTGCAATTAACAGTCCCAGTTATTATTTAAGGTTGTCACTGAATTAAGGTGAGCACATAAATCGAGAAATCATCGTCTACCGTTCATTCCCATTTTCCATTAACCTAGGTGAGCAAGATAGGAAGGGAAACCGAGAAAAACCATGTATTTGATAAAAATTATGATATAAGTTAAGCGAGAAATCATGCAGCAACTTGGCGAAAATACGTGAAAACTGGGGTTGTTTTGAAAACTAAAACTAATGTATGCAAGTCGATCAGAAAGCCGCACCTAATCATGCTTCTATTAGCGGGGAATGATATCTATTAATTTTGGCTAAGTGAGGCGAGATTATGCATGTCTATATATTAGTTTGTCCTACCTAAGCATGTAAAAAAATTGGAAAATAGAATAAGCTCGGAGAGCCGCGTGCCTGGTCCTAGGTCGACACTCAAGTGGGGACGATCCCCACACAACCACATTCGTTCGATTACACTTGCGAGTCTTCGATCGAAGACCGCTGTAAAAGACGAATATTACATGATAAAATGTTATGCAAAATGACACACATTTTTTTCTTTCTTTCTTCTCGACGTACTACAAGCGTGCTTCTGCGGCTCCTCACAGCGGGTAGCATCCTACTCCTTGCCTCCTTGAACACCGAGGACCCTGCCACAGAATCAATGGTTAGAGATCAACCGAAAAGAAAATTTTATAGTGCAAGACAAAATGCAACATAAATGAACAAGTTGACCTATAAAATGAAACACTTAATTAAATAAACAAAATTCCAAATAATATAAGAAATGAGCTGTGTCTCCGGCAACGGCACCATTTGATGACGTGAAATCACCCCTATAATATCGTGGAATTAACACTTAATATGTCATCGCAGTCGGACCGAATCGGGTCATCAAAGACCATCTCATTGACATTTCAATAAGAATCAGATGGTCGTGTTTTTATTTTACTTGGAAAGAAACCAAGGTCTAACTCAGGGACACGAGCCTCTCTCGTATTATCCGGATTTTTATCTATCTAATTAAGTGTTGAATTAAAAATCCATAGGTCAAATCATGCATTGAATTCAAGACAATGCATTAAAGAAAAGAAGAAACATGCATTTGTTTATTTTATTTTATCATGCAAGTAAATTTGATAAAGTGCAACACAACCATGCCCTAATACAGAATGATGAGCAAATTTACCATGAGTCAATTTTAGGTTTAATTAAGTAATCAAGCTTGATGGACAAATTAAACTAGGCATAAGCTTAAGCACTAAGGGACACATGACTTCTAAAATAATACAATGAAAATCTTTGAGTCCAAAATAATAATTGAGCATGCCATTAGAAAGATCATCAAACGAGCTTCGAAATGAAACTGAAATAAACTGAAACGGAAATACGATGCTCAAGATATACAATAAAGAGACCAGGGGCATAACTGAAAGAAAACATGAAAGTATAAATACAAACAGGTCCTTGAAAAGGACTAAAATGCAATAAAAACAAGGTGCGAGGCCTTCCCTGTAAAAATCCCACACACGTGGGGGTATATTTACAATTATTAAAACCCACAAGGGCCAAGGTGCAAATATCCCCAGGCGCACGTGATGCTGCACGTGACAGGGACCTGTCTGCAAATTGGAGAAGAAGGTGGGGGCTCCCTGCAATTTGCCCAGATGGCACGTGCTGTGCACGTGCTATCTCTAGGCTTGGATCGATCTGAGGCTCGACTGCTTTGGGTCGGCTCGGAGAAGGCTCGGAAGATGCGAGCCTCCAGGCTTGGGCTCGGATAAGGCTTGGGACATCCAAGCCTGGAGCTCGGGCGATGAGGCTCGGAGGTGCTCTGGTTCTGACACGTGGCCCATCGTAGTCCGTTGGATGTTGTAGATCCAACGGTATCTGAAGAAGACGCTTATGGCCGACGTGGATTCATCTGGACCGTTGGATGATCCCCTGGAGAGGGACATCCAACAACAACTGCTTCTTCTCCATCATCTGTAGCTGACGGCGACATTCGGACTCCGACAAAGGGGCTGGAGCTCCGCCGCTGGTTCTTGGATGCGGTGGGCCTCCCCTGAGCTACTGTGAAGGATGTCGAGGATGCTCGTAGCTCGGGGAAGATGTCGAACCTCCGCGATTAAGTCATCGACGCTCTGACGACAGAAGCGAGGCTCGGCCAAAGTACGCCGGCGAAGTCTCCGCCCATTGAAGGATTTGTCGACCTGCAACGTTATTCTAATAGCCGAAGCGTGTTTCAAAGTGCTCGTGCGAAGTGAATTGAAATGGGAGGGCTCTTATGTACGAAGAAGGTGGCAGCCCTGAGCTCCTCCGCCGTGGAGGGTGGAGGAGGTGGGTCGGGGGCGATCTTGGGTTGTGAAGGAAGAGAGTGTGAACGGAATGGGTCGCGTGATCGGTGGAGCTCGAATGGGGGTATAATGGTGGTGTAAATTCCGAGAATAGCTTAGGAAATTCAGAGAAAATAAGGGAATAAGACAGAGGAAGGGATTAGATTCTTACCTGTTTGGAGATGGAAGGAATGGTCTGTGCTTGAGCTCCGAGGGGAGCTTGGGTCATCACTGGACTCCGGCAACCCCTCGGAGCAGCTAGGCGGGCTTGGAGCACCGCAACGCCGTCGTGGGAGATGGCGGGTCGACACCGGAGGAGGTGGGCCATCTTCGCTCAATCCTCCACCCCCCTGTCACAGGGAGATGGAGGAGGGCTGGGCCGCTCCTCGCGTAAAGGTGGACGACGGTTGCTGGTGGAGGAGGCGGTGTATTTAAGGTGTTGAGTGGCAGTTATGGTGGGTGGAGTCGAGGATTGCGAGGTAGATATGGGGCAACAGGAGGAGGATCGTGGATGGTGGTCGTGCCCGCGAGGAAGGAGGAAGATGGGTGAACGTGGTGAGGCGGTTAGCTTTTGAAGAGGTCGTCGGAGAGGGTGGGGGAAATAGGAAGGGCGGAAGAGGATCACAAATTACGATCGTGGGAGAGAGGAGCGACCCGAGGTTGACAATGTCCTGTGGCCGTTGGATTTGGGGATCCAACGGCTGACGATTGGGCGCGAAAGAGCAGATACGATGAGATCGGGGGCGGCATAATCGAAGGGTTGCGGAGCTGCCACATGTCACTCTGGAGGCAAAGCGCTGGCGGACGGCTTGGATGTGATCCAGACTTGATCAATTGGCTGAGGCGTGCAATTGGAAGAAGCGGCTGTGATGGAAAGGCAGGGATGTGATCGAATGGATCTCGAAGCGCCACGTGGCAGGCTATGCACGAGGTGCTAGCGAACGGTGGAGATGAAATCAGAAAGTGATCTGACGGCAGGGAATAAGGGCGGACGTGGAGATAGTTGGGCCGTTGGATTCAAGAAGAAATCCAACGACCAAGGATGCGGGCGGCAGATGCGAGGAGGACGGGCCACGTGGCTCACCCAGAACGGGCCACGTGGCCCAATCAGATTATTTTGAGCAAGAATTTGAAATATGAGGGTGAAAATGGCCGAACTTGAGAAAACACAAAACATAAAAGTTGTAGATCTCGATGAGATCTACAGGTTTCATGTTGACCAAAAATGGAAACGAGGTCAATTTAAGACACGAAATATTTTTGAGGATATTTTTAAGGCTAAAAATACCACGGATTTTAATTTTACCATTTTTTGTGATTATTAATTTATTCAAGACTCTGCTAATTACATGACTTTATCTGGATTTTATTGACATATATTTAAGCAAGGGGTTAAAAACAGAAAATTATGATGATAAAATCGAGTTTCAATACTCTTGCAATTAGTGACAAGTTGGCATTTGCAACATGGATACCCTACTCACGTAAAACATACGATTGCTTAATCATAGAATTAATAAGGTAATTGTAATAACATTCTAGTTGCAAGGTCATTCCCTTTGCAAGATTCTGATTTAAGAACCCTTGATTATTACAAAATCAGAGACATCACTAAATCAAATTCCCTACTTTCCAGATAGTCCTATCTCAAGTTTGTAGTGATACATCCCAAGCCCCATTTTTTTACCCATGCTAAAAATTTAATCATATTAAAAAACAACATGGAATTGAAATTACTGTATGAATCAAACACATATTTACTCTTCCGTGTAGACCTTAGTTACTTCACACGATGGTTGATATTAGTCCCTACTATAATATGTTCACAGCTGAACAAAGTCAAAGTGCATGATTGACATAATGTAGACAACCTCACCCACTTATGTTACAATTGAGATCTACCGTGTGCACCAAATGATGGTCATTTTCACACATACCATTAGGATCCAGGTGATGAAAACAACAGTTAACATAAAATTTGCAGGAACCGTTTTGCATATAGAAGGGGCATTCTCTTTGACCCTGTAATTATACCAGACTTTCTTACAAAAAAAGAACACTTGAAAAGAAATTTAGAAAGCCTACCATACTCCCAATTGTAACCAATCAAATATCATCAATCTAACATAGATAAGACTCATGACATGAGAAAATAACTAAGGTCAAAATCACCATGTGGCTCCCCGAAAATAAATGTAACGCAACCTTTACACCCCAACTAACTGTCCACGACGAAAGGTCTAACATGCACAACCACCTTAACACAACAAATCCTTCTCACCATTCTCCATCTCCCCCTGGCAAAACACAACGACCCAGATTCGTCCGTTCTATACAATCCGAACCCTAGGATATAATATGCGGAAAATGGCAGCAAGAGAGGATGATCCGTACCCTACGGAGGTGAGAAACGAGATCCCCGCAGTGAGATCTCCGCGTTGGTGCCTTCAGCTTCGCGTTTGGATGGTTTCGACGAACTCCGACGACATCAGCGGCTCTCCAGCGTGCTCCGAGGCGGAGCTCCGGTGGCTTGGGTGAGGGGAAAAGAGGTCTGATCGATCTAGCCTTGGCCTAGCCTCCTTTTATACCCGGTTTTAGTTAAACGGATCCGGGTTCGGATCCGGATTCGGTTTCTGACCCATGGTCGTAAAATGACCATATCTCCCTCATATGATGTCGGATTTGGACGTTCTTGGACTCGTTGGAAAGATCTCGACGAGAACTATGTGATGGACTACTAATTTGAATTTTTAGAGCTCCGCGTAAATACAGATTTTGCAATTAAGCCCAGATTCAGTCAATTTTGTAATTTAGTCCTGTTCGGGTTTCAGGGTTTTTACAGCCGGTGCAGTCAAGACAGGTACCCTCATCTTGGATACCTTCTCAAAAAGCTCTTCCATCTGCTTAGTAAATTTGGATAAGTTGCTGTCCAACTCATCCATCTGCCTATCAATCCTCTCAACGACAGTGAGTTTATCTGATATGACGCCCATGTCGAAAGGATCCACTGTAGCCTTCACTCCCGCTAGATAGGAATGGAATGGGGGTCTCTAGCTGAGCTCTACTCGCGGTCTGTGCTCTGCTCATCTCGGCCATCCACTCGAATACCTTCCAGTTGGTGTCCGCTCCTCGTGAAGTGTAGTCGCCTCCACAAGCAGCACTAACTAAACGTTGCACCTCAAGTTGTAGACCGTAGTATACATACTGAACCGGGATGGTAGGCTCAAAGCCGTGACAAGGATGCTTCTGTAATAGATCCTTGAATCTCTCCCATGTATCACAGAAGGCTTCATTGGAAAGTTAGGAGAAACTCGTGATGTATGAATGCATCAAGTTAGTTCTACTCAAAAGGTATAACTTCTTCAGGAAGAGGTCCTTAAACTGCACAAAGGTAGTTACAACCACCCTCAGGTTCTTCATCCAGTAATCCGCCTTATCTTTTAAGGAAAAAGGAAGGACTTTGATCCTAATGTAGTCTTGGCTAACCTTAGGATGCCTAAGGTTAGTACAGACCAACTCAAAGTCCCTAAGAAATGCATATGGCTCTTCATGTGCATTCCCATGAAAATATGGCAGCAAGCTAAGGAACTACAACTTCAACTCATATTCAACTTCATGTTCAACTGAGCTCAACCAATTAGCCATCTGATATTGCCAGGATTATATGCTGCTTCCATTGGTGCATCTTTACCAACTGCAATTGGACAAG
Organism: Ottelia alismoides; assembly: GCA_037367405.1. Classification (NCBI taxonomy): domain Eukaryota; kingdom Viridiplantae; phylum Streptophyta; class Magnoliopsida; order Alismatales; family Hydrocharitaceae; genus Ottelia; species Ottelia alismoides. The sequence continues at coordinate 396,446 of JAZKJV010004713.1, forward strand.
TTGTGCTCGCATAAGTGCTTGATTCTGTTTGGATTCTACCAACCTAGCTAGCATTGCATGCATTGGGTCCTCTCGTTCTTACTCCTTTCCATTATGCTTATCAGGAGGCATCTCTAATGAATCTTCATCACCTTCATCAAAGAAAGAATTGGAGTGAGATCTAGATAAAGATAACGAAATTGAATCGATCTCACCAAGGCAGTGATCTTCCTCAGTGAGTAGAGAAGAAAAAGGGGTTAGTTAAGATGTAACTACCCACAATAAGAGAATCATGATAAATCGGTTCAAAAAAAGGTTTATTTCCAAATCGCGATGGCCCAGTTAAAGAAGAAGAAGAAGGACACTGGACCGGTGAAGACATGATATTTGGGCAGTTCAACAACAAGCTCGTAAAATCCGAGCAAAACTCCGACCAATTATCCATCGTTGAATTCAAGAGATAGGAGAATTGAGAACGCTCGATACAGAAAGGTCTAGTACTACTGGGCACATGAATGTGCAGAGTGACTCACACAAAAAAATCAATGCAAACCCCTTTGAATTAATTCACCAACTCAACACTGAAGGTTGGGCATGCTGGCCTTATTATCTTGTCAATTTTAGTTTAGCGAATCAAACGATCTTATACAATCTCACAGGTGTAGTCCCTTAAGGTAACTCGAGTTCAAGCCGACGGAACACACCAACATGAACATGATTACTTCTTCTAATGGTCTGAGGCAAGTGCTTGCAGCAATAACAGGACTCTAAAAGTGAGTCCAAGCGCTTAGGGCACAAGTCAATGGATTTTGGCTCTTTTCCTTAGGGGCTATGTCCTTACCCACTCTGTCTGGAGGTAAGTACCTGAAAGCAATGAAGGTTTTACTGCCCATAATACAAGGTTGCTTTTATTCTAATTTATTTTAGTCAACTTGCATTATTTCAGTCCTGATTTTAGGAGTTTTGGTTATCGCTTGAATTAAGTGGCCACGAACATTGCCTAACGTACAATCCCTTTTTCCTTAAGTTGGTAATTTGAGGGAGAAAGTGAAAAACGGAATGCAATTGGAAATCAATGATGCATGCAATCGTTCAAAAATACTTACAGCGCTTCCCAATAATCTACGCGTGGATGCATAACTGAATATATAAATCTAGCTATATGATGCGAGTTGAAAATCCACACCTAAGCAGTAGTTCTATTAGCAACGAAGAAATCAATTAATTTGACTAAGTAGAACATATGCTACGTGCATCTATGATCTCCTAAGATTTTTGCAATTGTGAATCTTATGAGATTGTGATGCGTGTCCTAAATTACTAAATAGATCAAGCAAAAGGACCTACAACATGTCTAATTTGGCGTAGTGCTTACATCTAAAATGTCACTCAAGTCGAGAACCTCTCTCGACACAACCACCACATTAAAAATAATAAAATCCACAGACCTTCTTTACACAAGCGAGATCTCAATTGAGAACCGTTGTAAATAAGCAATTACATTTACAATTAATTATAATAGCAAAATGGACTCAATTAATCTAAATAATCTCTCTACTAAATAAAATTGCTTCGTGGGCTCTCTGGCAAGTAACTCCAAGCTCCTCGCCTCTGTGGTCCTTCGAGAGTCGTCGGCTCCACTAACCTTCCACAAAACAATAAATTATTAGAGAATTTTAGAGAGATTAAAAATAATTAATTAAGTAAAAATCACAAAACAAAAAAAGACAAAATTCTACAAGACAAGCTCAAAAATAATGAACTTAAAAATCATTAAATAAATATTTGGCCCTAAAAATGATGACAAAATGTGCCACGTCCCCGGCAACGATGCCATATGATGAAGCACTAAATGCATGTATTAAAATGTATCTGTTGTAGCACGGGCGCTTAGCGTGTCATATAGAAACGAATGAATGATCTCCGCGAGGAGGATTCAACTTGAATTTATACATTGGGAATTCGATGGTCAAACACAAGGATGCGAGAAATTAATGGATGAAATTTAAATGTCAAATATTTTAAGTAGCAATTTATAGGGTGTTTATGTTGAGCGAATGCATAATTCACCAAAGTGATGATTTTAACATATTTTTTATGCACTTAATTTATATGAAAATAATAATGCACAAACAATGAGATAAAGATACTCATAATACACTTAGAAACACAATAAAGAACCGAGGTTATTCACAAGAATTCCCTGAATAGGTTAAATATCGATTATAGCATAGAAACATATCCAATGATTTCTTTTAGCAATAATTGACTTCGAAAGCGATTTCAACACAACTATAAATTCCAATTTCACTTTAATGCTCAGATCATTTCAACATGCAATTAAACAATTTTTAACTTAATGAAAATTATTAAAAGTAACTAATAATTGGTCATTAAGAGATACGAGGAATATAAGGTTCAATTGTTCACAAAGATGACATTTAAAACTTCTTGTAAGATATTAAACTAACACGTAGAAGATGAAATAATTCACGCATGATTTTTAACCCAAAAAATAGCAACAAATCATGCCAATGGAAAGAGTAACAAATTTACTTTCAAACGAGACTAAAATCACTTTATTTGGATCTATATATAAAAAATATTCAACATTCTCTCCAAGGGCATTTTTTCAAGAAAAAACTATATGTTTTATTACAAAACAAGACAAAAAGGACCAACCAGCAATTAAAGTATCCTGTAAGGGCTATTATGCAATTTTTACACAGGTAGGAGGACTTATCTGCAATATTTGGGAAATCAAGGACTGGTGCTGTAAATAGCCCAGTCACGTGTGAAGGTCACTTGACCAAGCGAGGCTCGGACTGAGGCTCGGTGATGGCATGTCAACACTGCACTGGCTTGACTCAGGCTCGGTCAGACGAAGCTCCGGTCCACTGGATAGGCTCGACAGGCGACATGGCTTGGCCTAGTGCATTTAATATTACCCAAATGGAGAGATCCAATGGAGGCTGTACTTAATCCTTTACGAAGCTCCTCCGCAGAAGGTGGAGAGTAGGCTGCGCTCCGGTGATGGCAGCCTTGCTCCACCACTCTTCTTCTAACCACAAGAAGAGTAGGAGCCCTTCACGAGGTCCTCGTGAAGATACTTACAAGCAAAGGTCGTAAAGGAACGATCTCTAATGAAGATTTGATGACTAGTGATCAGAGTGGACGATTGAGACTAGAGGACGTTTGCTATCTCCGACCATTGAAGCTTATGGCATCACCTATAGTTGTTAGTAGATAGCCGAAGCCTAAACGAGTAAAATGGAGTGAAAATGGCATGGGCTGGATGGATCCTTGAAGCGATGGACTTAAGATCTAGATGACTCCTTCGTTAAGGAGAAGGAGGTGGATCGACATGTAACACATCATCAAGAATTGGAAGGGATAACTAACGCGTGAATCATTGATCATACTTGGTAGTGGAAATGGATTCAGATGAGTGAAAAGATGAAAGATGGAGTACAGAATAAACGATGAACTGATGGAAGAAGAGAAGTTATGACATTTACCTAAGAATATTCAGAAGGAAGAAGAAGATCTCAAGGTTGAATCTGAGCCAATGAGAAGTGCTAATAACTTTTCAGATCTTCGCTTTACAAGGTAGGAAAGCTTGAAGCTCAAGCAACGTCGAATGATGGCTGCATGACAAGTAATTCCTTGTGGATCTCACCGGCGTCCAAACTCCATTGTGTCTCATCCTTTGTCTCGTTCTCTATCATAAAATGGGAATATGAGGCTAGGAGTTGGCACAAACAATGGTGGATAACCGCCGCTCAAGGTGGAAAGGATGTATTTGAAGTAGGAAATGGTGAAGTTTGTTGTTCCAGGTGGTGGTTTCAACCACCACTAGTTACCAGAAGGAGTTAGGGTTAGCGTGTGGAAGGTGGCTGTGCGGTGAAGAGATAGGGAGTTCCAGTTGGTTAGAAGAAGGTTGGAAGAGGTTGGGAAAAATTGGCGAAGATGGCGGTTTGGATGAAGAGAGACAACAATTAGAGGTTGAAGAAGGACCTCAACCGTTGGATCATATGATCCGACGGTCAGGAATTGAGCGTCAAGACATGGCTTAGATCGCTCCTCAGAGGCACGATCGAACAGTTGAAGAGGCGGTGCTCACAGATGATCGAGATACAAAGGCAGGTTGATCTGACGGTCATCAACAGATGTGGATGAAGACAAAGGAAGCGGACCACGCGATTGAAGCAGAATGCACCACATTGCTCGCTGAGAAAATTCAAAAAGCAAGAAATACTTATAAAATCAATAATAAATAGTTCGACAGAAAATCAACGAAAATAGTAAACATGAAAGTTGTAGATCTCGATGAGATCTACAACTGTCATGTAGAAGTCTAAGAGATCAGAGGTCATCTATATAAAGATAAAAATCAAATATCAATTAAAACTATATAAACCAATTTTATTTTTTTCTTTTATTCTTTTTATTTTGATATTATTTTATGTCAATTTATTTATATACAATAATATTCTAATTTTTATTTTGTTTTTAAAAAGAAATAATACATAAAATAATAGCACAATAATATGATTATATAATATATATTAAATGGTGTCAATTATCTACAATATACAAATTAGTAATTAGTGTTATATAGTCAATGAATATTGTGATTAACTTAAGCAAGAGATATGATATTACTGCATAATGATGATAATACTGGATTTATCAATTGATTAGGCTAGAATTTTCATGGATGAGATTGGAGGTTAATGGAGAATCAAAGGCAATAGAAATTGGTGAAAATGGGTTGTTGAAACAACTAAACAAAATGACTTCTTAGAGGATACAACTGTGGTACTGACACTTGTTAGCTCCATAAAATTCCAGGGCAAAAATTCTTTATAAAATTTATAATAAATAGTAGACAAGGTTATTTTGAGAATATGTGAAAATAAAAAATGTAGATAATGAAATTACCTAAATTATGGTATATTGTACGAATATAATTAATATATATTTTATGATATATAAATAAAATACTAATAAATATAGATAAAATACAATTTATAAATAGGATTTATATTTTTAATTGAATAATTTTATAAATAAGGTACTAATTTTATTTTATTAATTTATATAATAATAAATAAGGCTTATATGAATTATGATATATTTTAATAATTTATTTTACATAAATTAATAAGTACATGTATATATAATATAGTTCAATTTTGTTTATTTTTAGTTTTTTCATTTATTTAAATATTAAATAATGATTTTAATTTCAGATTTTGTCTTATAAATAAAATACAATGTCAAGAAAATAACTAAAAATTTCTAAATCACTTGTACTACTAATAGTATGTATAGAATAAAGTAAACATCTTAGAAACCCCATTATCATTAAGTCCAAAAACTGACTTTTTTTTGCGAATGGACCCCATTTCGATGAAACACCTTCACTATTTAGATAATTTTATATCTTTAACGTTAAAGGTAAGTAGAGTGAAATTAGAGTTTGTGTGGCGAAGTTATGAGGTTCGGAAGTTGGGAAATCGATAATTTAAAGTTCTAATTTCTTGCATATATACAAGCTATATTTTTTTTATTTTTATACATATTTTTATCTACACAATGGCGAAGAGTTTAATGAAAAATATATGCATATGAATTAAATATAGTTTTGTGAATATTATATATAATAAATAAATGGAATCTAATGTGTTATTAACATGGTCAATTATTTTTGGATTCTTATCTCCTCCAACTTTATTGTTTGTCGACCAAGTTATGTTGACTTGGTCTCGGAGGCTAGGCTATATAAATATATCTTACAACTATATTTATAGTTTCTAAGTCATGTTGTATAATATATACATATTCATAATTTGCCTTGTTTTCTTTATTTTTCTTTATTTTTATTTTTTTAAATGCATAAAAATGATTTCTATTCATAAATATATTATTTGATAAAAAAATGAATATTAATGAATATTTACCTGTATTTGTCAAGGGTTTTAATACAAAATACGTCAAAAATGTCAATGAATAATGGATTCATCAACAGGGAACTACATCCCTCAGATTGTGACAACGACATCCTCTAAAATACCCCTCAACCTTTTAACTGAAATATCCACAAACTGTAGAATCATTCTGATTGTATTAATTGCGCCTAACCCAAATTCTTGGAGTAGCGAAGTAGGCATGAGATTGATAGACGACCCACTATCAAGAAGCATTCGTTCAAACTCTTGGTTGAAAATCGTGCATCTGATGAGAGGTACTCTCTTATCTATCTTCTTGGTGGGAAGGTTGCTGACGACGTTCACAGTAGCCATGGTAAGAATATGTTTATCAGCACTATACATCTATTTTTTCTGGATTGACGCTTCAAAGTACATGCCTCTTTCAAACATTTCTTTATTGTTGGCATGTCTTCCATGGCTTTTAGAAGTGGCATTTCCAGGAAAATATTCTACAAAATTTTCTCACTTGCAGACGATCGTAGTGTCCTATAGATCTTGAGAGTTAAAGTGTAAGATAACATAATAACATCATTAATACCTGACTTGGTCGCGGATTGGACATTGCAAATTACCTCTTTTTGCATCGGAAATTATTCAGATTCGCCTCCACTTGTGATGGTATAATTGTCTTAGCATGGTGAGGTCATCCGGCTTCTGACTCATTTCGCTACGGCCTTTTACCAACTGTGACTGGCAGTCAATTGCAGGATTCATGGGTGATGCCTCTGAATTCTCAATGTAATACGACTGCTGAGGCTGGTACTATGGTGGAGGATGCGTCTGGTGATTTTGATATAGGAGAGGAGGGAAGGACTGGTAGTCGTGCTGAGGAGGGAACTAATACTGGTTCTGATAATCACCCGACTATTGATGGTACTACTACCGATATGCTTGGTGATGGTTCTGGTAATTCTATCTCCATGGTTGTGTGTGCTATGGATACTGATGGTTCTGGTTCTGTTGAAAGCTCTTTCTAGCCGATTGTGGGTGGTATGGCCAAATTGCCAAGATCTGGCCCTAATTTTGTCCTCCAAGACAGGTCAGATTCTAAACATTGGCTTAAGCGACGTTCAATTCCTGGATTTTGTGGTGGAGATGGATATAAGGGTTCGACAAAAGTCAAGGCCTCGAGGTGATACATAACCATCTGCGTCTGCTGTGGAGACGGTGATCCCTGGTCTAGTACTTGCACGTAGTACACGTGTTGGTCTGACTGGGGTTGCCCTTTGACTCGACTACACTGATTGCTAAAATGCTGGTTCTTTAGGCTTGGTGGGAGTCTCGACCTATGTTGCCATAGAGTTGAAATAATTAATGGTACTCACTAGAAGCTCTAGTTGCTTCAAGATCTGATCCCGCTTATCCAACTTCTTGGTCCTTTGTTCAAACACATTTAGTTTTTCAAGATCATATGTCCGCTTCTCGATAATGTCGACCTTCTCTATATGGTTCCCAATGATGTTGAGGTTAAAGCTTTCATCTCTCTCTCCTTCATATGATGCTGCCATATGAACATGCTTGGGAGGAATATGCGGGTGCTTTTGGACATTGCGAGATGAAGACAAGGTGGCTGATCCCTTGGCCATGTCCTCGAAGATTTGCCATCCCACATCCTCCTCTTTGTTGAAGTGAGATCCTCCACATGCTGCATCCACCGGCTTTTGAGAGTCTTAGTTCAACCCACAGAAAACGTTTTGCACAAAATTGATCTTGGGAATCTCATGGTGGGGGAATTTCTCCTATAGGCCCTTGAACATTTCCCATGCTGCATGGATAGCCTCATGAGACAACTGAGAGAAATTGGAGATGAGTGCTCACATCTTATTTAGACGACCCAAGGGATAATACTTGTGCAGATAGGCAGACTTGAGGGTGTCTCAGGTCGTCACTACTTTCCCAAGATGATTTATACAGTAGAGCGCCTTGTCTTGAATGTTAAATAGGAAAGTAGTCACCTTTACTACCTCCAATGGGATGTTGGCATAGTGCACGGTGCCACAAATGCGGTAAATTGCCAGAGGTGGGTTTAGGGTTCTTCATTTGTATTCCCATGGAAAGGGGAAGAACTTAGAGCAGATGTGGCTTGAGTTTAAAATGACCATGGATCGCAGTAATTTGGATCCACTTCATGATCTGCTCGGCTCCCAGATTGTAGGTCTCCTTGAGAGTCAGCTTCGGTTGCTCTCTCATTTCATCATCAACTCAGGGTTTCCTTCTTCCTATCTATCTTCTCTGCCATGTTGATCTTCACCTCCCCTGTTTTCTCGATCCCTCCTTATGTCATTCATCATATCCTGAAAGGCAACCTGAGCCAGAGCCTAGTTTGTCAACTGCTATTGAATTGCCTGAATTGAAGCGAGAAGTTGGTTGTTGACCTCATTCTGATCTACTTGTTGCCCTTTGCCCTTGGGTGCCATCTCAGATTTAGAGTCTGACGAACTGATCTCCAGATCGGGGTCAATATCTATAGTGGGAAAATTACCCCAATCAGTCTTGAAATAGGTACCAGATGCAGAGAAGAGTTCAAAATCACGGTCGTACTGAATTTTATTAAGGATGGAGATGCATATGGAGTGAAAATAAATCTCCACAAAAAAGAACCAATTCAGGATAAAAGAGATCCCAGTTTATTAGAGAAGGGCGCGGGGAGTCATGGGAGTGGTTCACAAAATCCGAATTAGGCTAGCGGGAATCACCCTGAATTATTGGAGATGTCAGCATGGGAGACTCGATGTGGGTCTTAGCGTAGTCCGAACAAATCCGTCTCGAATGTGACATCATAGAAGCAAAAAGGAGTGAGATGATGTGGAGTTAGAGCACAAAGTAAAGAAGTGAAAAGTAGAAAATAATGAATGGCTCGAATCAAACAAAAGAAGAACAGTGTGAAAAAGTATAAAGAAAAGGCACAAGTACGCGATGTTTTTAATCTTGACCAAAGTAACACCAATCAATCAAACCTCAGTACACGGGTGAGTTTACCTACTCAACACAATGAGTTATGAAGTTTCAACAATTATCTTATCAATTTTATTGGTTTTCAGGCGATCTTTTCAAATTTAGTCCTTAGTGGCAATCCATATAGGTGAGTGATTACTACCAGACAATCCTGTTGCACTTCCCACTTACTTTGTAACTAATAGCATGTACTTTTTAAGGTCCTTGTTATTGGGTCTGGATCCACTACTCAACCAAAGAATAGAGGAGGAAGCCGATAGGCGAAACCACACTTCAGAATCGAGTCTGCATGCCGATAAGGCTTTACTCAGACGCAAAACGATGAGACATATACCCCCATGATGGGATGGCCTATGCTCAATACTTTTGAAGGTCTGCAAACAAACAAAGCCCTACTCACCCACGTACAATAGAAGTGCCAATACTTCGTGAATCCAATCACTAACAAGGCACTATCCAGGCTGGGATTTGGGCTCTACTCCTTAAGGGATATGCTTCACTCGGTCTGGAGAGTACATGAAAACAATGAGGGTATTGCTCACCCAATACAGTAAATGTTCAATTAATCAATTTTATTTTGGTCAATTTTTCTTTAATCCCTTTTTTAATTTTTTTGGTTGTCACTATTTTTGGATATTTCTATGCAAAGGGATATGAATTTTGTCAATTCTCTGCTTGCTCTATGTGCTCAAAATTAGAGGGAGAGGACAAAAAAGCAATGCAAGGCAAAATATAACTATGTGATGCTCAGTCAGAATGCTCACTTTGCTTCCCAGCTCTCTCCATGCGGGATGCAAAACATAATTGAAATTTACACTATATGATTGCAATGAAGAAATCACCTAAGATACGAGCTTCTATTATCGTGAAGACCTTGTCCAGTTTAACTAAGTCCAAGCGTGGAACTATAGGCACATGGAAGATATTTAGGGCTTTGGACCTAATTTAACCGAACATCCACTTCCTAAAATTTAGGGGCTCATTCCACAAGACATAAAATGAAAGAAATGAGGAAAGCTCAAGTCATGGAAAATAAATAAAACCAGGAGTAAAAATAGGGAGAAATAAAAATAAAAGGCAAAGAAAACTATGAAAAACCATGTGGGCCCCCAAGTGAATAAATACTTGGCAAAATAGGTCGAAGAGTCTGAGTGTCCTTATCCTGTATTATTAAAAATTAAGCAATGAATCACTCTCTCACAAAATTTAAACTAAGTCTATGCTAATCTGCTCTAATAAATTCCTATCCTCTTCTGCTGCTCTCTCTTGTTGATGGGTGGAGAACTATCAACCTCCAATCTTTTGGGTGCCTTGAGCCTCTTAGGAAACCCTCCCTTGATAAGAGGGTCCTCACAATAAATTCAAACAAGAAATATGGTCAGAACAAAGTATATGGAGAATAGAATAAAAGCAAGGAAATCAAGCAATGTAAATAAAATAAATAATAAAACAAACACTAAGCAGACTATTCTACTCTACTCAACCATTAGCCCCGAACAATGGTGCCATTTGAAAGAGAACTAGGGACGTGATACCAAGGTATGGTCTTGGAGGGCTTGTGGTATCTGGCAATCATGTATGGGCTGCTCTCGCGTCCCAGCAAGCACCCATACCCCATGCATTCTCAACAATCAACCTACAAATATGTAGACAATGAGAATGTGAGCTAAAAGTTATTGTAACTCTACCAAAATGAATGCATGTATAGTGACAAGTGTGTAGAGTATCGAACCACTGAGAGTAGAGGGTAATAGAGACAAAGTGAACAATCCTCTTATACAATTTTTGGTGTTTTTATTTATCAATGTATTTATGGTTTTTTAATTATATATCTATTTGTAATTTTAATTTTACAAATGCTTTTAATTGATTTTTAATTTTAATAATATATATGAGTAATATAGAATATATAAGGGTATACATATATATACACAAAATAAAGAAAACTTAGATTTTTAAAAGTTAAAATATTAAATAAAGTCAAAATTTTATAAATACAATATTTTTGGATTTTTTTGAATTTTCTCTATTTTTAGTGATTTTAAGGATTGTTTGTAAAATTTTATGGAATTTTAATAATAGAAAAATACAAAATAATGTAAATCAGAAATCAAGAGATTGAAATGTGCCTAATAAATATCTAACAAATCCGATATCACCCAAAATCAATTTCCATGCAAATTAGATAATATAAAGAAAATCTAGAAATTTAAAACACTATTTTTAGATTTTTGTGATTTTTTGTGATTTTTATAAGATTTTTAGTGTTTTATAGTTTTTAGGGTTTTGATTCTATTTTCTGTAGTTTTTTGATATGTGATAAGAATATACTAAAATCTACTTAGTATTTTTTTGGAATTTTTGAATCAATATTTAAATTTTTAGAATTTTCAGAACTCCAAACAATGCAACACGACTCTTTTTTTGAATTTTTTATAAATAGAAAAATAAGTCTAAATACCTTATAGTAATTATATATGGTATAATATATAATAAGATATCTATCCTAATTATTCTAAATTTTAGGACTAAGTTTGCAATTGATGAAACTAATCTAAGCAATTTAGGTAAAGTAAACATGAAAGGACCTAATGGTATTATAACAGAACAATTCATGCAAGAAATAACACATTTAAAAACATCAGGGGAATCCACACAATTTAACCGAGTATATTCAATAAAAAATTAGCTTGGGAGGGATATTCCTGCAATTTAATTAGAATTTGGGTCCAAACATATAATTTTCACCTAAATATTACACTATCAGTGCAAACATATGGACCAAAAATGAATACTTGAACACAAGAGGATGCCCTTGCAAAATGCCAGGTGCCTCATGTGGAGAGCCACGTGAGGTGACTTGACAAGGACCTCGATGAAAGCTTCCTAGAGGTTCAGGGAACAAAATGCAAATGTTACACAAAATTATACATATCCGTTGAAAGTTTAAGTACTAAATATAAATAAGCAAAGGAGGGAGGGTGTGCTGAACACAATACCCAATCCTGCATGCCAATGAACGATGCGAATCAAGTCACTTAAGTGCATCCAACAGCTCACATCACGCATCATTTCGTCTTGATCCAACATTCGAGATCAGAATTGGGGCACATTCTTCATCCAATGGTTGTCAGAAGTCTTGCAAGAACAGATGAAGATCTCGTCGCAACCGAGCTTCAATCGTATGCAATTCGGTCCTCCGGTGACCTGAGAGGCTACTGAGGGGGTCTTCTTCTTCCTGTAGCTGATCTGTAGCTCCCAGGGGCTTCAAAAAGGTTTAGGACCCAACGATGGGGTCCTAGAGGTATTTGTAGAACTAACAGACCCAGGGAGCTTCTTCTTGGACTTAATAAACCCTCAGATGGGCCTTTCAACATGATACCCTGCACAGGAAGAGCAGTGGCTCAAGGTCGAAGGATCTTGACCACTTTAGATGGAAAAAGGAACAAGAAATGGGAGGGGGCGAAGAGCTTCCAGTGATGATGATGAGTGAAGCTTAAGGAGCTCGATTCGTACATAAACGAAATGATCTGGATGGTGGAATTCATGAATAATGCACAGGGGAATGAGATGGAGTGGTTATCGAGGTGGAACATGATGTTGTATAGCGGAATGAAGGCCGGGAGCTCAAGAGCTCTAGGTTATGAAATTTTTTGGGGTTTTTCGATTTTTTGACATAAATAAAAGGAATTAAAGTCATATCTACATTAGAAATGAAAATGTGAAGGTAATTGACAAAGAAAGGATACTCATCTGCTACTGGAGTGGGGGGAATGAACCTCTCGGCGGAGCTCTGCTGGAGATGTGGTTGAATCAACTCGTCTCACTTCTCCTCATCTTAGAACGGGTATTTGTTCTTTCCATCATGAAGAACAATCTCTTGGGAAGCTTCTCAAGGGGTTACGTGGTGCTAAAGAGGATTGAAGTCGAAATGAAGCTCGAAGGAGAAGCTTTATAGCCGAAGGGAGGAGGTAACTTGCGATGAGGATATTGGTTAGTTCGATAAAGATTGATACATGGGACTCACATCAACAACTTTCGTTCAGATCAAAGATCCTAGTAATGAGTAGATTGAGCATGAAAATGGGTGAAAACCCGGGTGTCTTACAGTTGAAGAGATGCCTTGGGAGAAGGGGAGGAGAGGGGGGCTATTGACCTCATGTCAACAATCCCTCGTATGTGAGTGGTCTACGTAGGACCACTGCGTGATAAAGAATAAATAAAAAATCTTGTAAATTCAATGAAAATTAATAGATTATTTTATCTAAAAAAATTAAAATATGACAATTGTTTATTATTTTATGTTTTTTTGATGATTTTTAATTATTTTTACATCCTTATTTATTAGGTGTTTATTTTCACAAGTATACTAATAGGTAAATTTACCTATGTTTTGAGGTATTTTTTATTTTTTATTTTTTATTTTATTATTATATATACATATTTTATATATATTTAATTATATTTAAATAAATATTTACATATTTTTATTATATTTTTCTGATTTTATTTATATCTTAAATAAATATATATGTATTTTATAGGAATAGTATACCTATATACTTCAATACATTATTTATTTTAATATAATTTTAATATTTTTTATTTTAGATTTATGTTTTAGT